>JARQOC010000001.1:63413279-63438038 GCA_033576535.1 Allobates femoralis
TTGCAATCTTGTGGTTTACATTCAGAGTTGAGGAGTCGGAGTTGGTATAAAATGGAGCGCTTCTGACTCCTAACATATATACTAAATTGGGTACAGAATGTGCTGAAAAATATTATGAATTATATTCTATCTAAATATCTTGTTTATTGTAACATAATAATGATTAAAACCTGATGTTACAATTGTACTACAATTAATTTATCACTTAAACATGAGCCGTGTATGAGGGAGTCGGTGGTTTAACTTACTGACCTCCCAGCCCTGTTTACATTTAGGATTTAAGTAATGTTTCTTATTTATTATTATTTATATAGCACCATTAGATTCCATGGCGCTTTACATGTGAAGGGGGAGAACGTTGACAAATACAGCAAATTTGGACAATTAAGTTTTACAGATACAAGAGGGGTGGGGACCCTGTCCAGGAAGACTCACAATCTACAAGATTTAGGGTGCGTTCACACATTGCTTATTTGCTATGTATTTTTACGCGAGTGCTCTTGTAGTTTTTGAAGCCAAAACCAGGAGTGGCTGATTAAAACCAGCAGAGGGTGATAAATACATAAGTGGTGACTTGTTTCTATTAGACGTTTCCTCTGATTGCTCCATTCCTGGATTTGGCTACAAAAACTGCAAGATCACTCGCGTAAATGTGGCACCCCGGGGTTAATGTGCCACAGTAACACCAAGGGTTAATTCCCCACACAACCCACAACACTAGCGTCTCTAGGCCAGAAGGGGGAGCTAAAGCTGCTTCCCTATATATTCTGGGTGGAGAGGACTGAGGAAAAGGACCTGGGTGTAAAAGGGGCTGCATTAGGCCCAACCCACGGTCCACTTCCAGGCCAGCCAGGGTCTGAGGAAAGCAATAGGAGAAGCAGAGGAACACACCCGGGACAAAGAGTTACCCTAAACTCACCCCGGTGAAGCGCAAAGACCGGATCCACAATTGTGCCTGACACAAGCAGCACAGAAAACACCAGATAAGTGAAGATTATTTATCTTCACTGTACCACAGCAAAGCAACACGGCGGGGTCAGAGACACAAAGATAAGACTCAGGTTGACTAGCAAGTTTGGTAGCCGTGAGGGGAGTCAAGGCCAGCAGTTTAGCTAAAGCGGCAGCGGGGCCACACACACAGCGCAGGAACAGGGAGCCAAGGACCCGGCCAGGGTGGGAGCAACCCGGCCCCGATACAGACTCCGTGGACAAAACTTACTGAATACCATCTACAGTAAAGACTTGGAAAACTACAAAACCCAAAACTGTGAGTCTGTGTGATCCTTGCGCTCGAGCCCTACTCTCCCTCACAAACTGTTATCATCTCTACCACTACCCCTGCCCTGCATTATCCATAGACTATCATCATCACTGCCCCGGGGAACCAGGCTCTGCCCGTGGAGAGCCGTTACATCATCCCCGGAGGTTCTGCAGCAGAGGTGGTCACCCTGACCACATACCACATGTGGCGTCACGACTTTCTCCCTTGTAAATACCCCCCTTTTTACTGTGGGCTTGAGGCACGGTCCAGAACAAGACCGCTGTGAAACCCTCAGCGATACCCCGGTCCGGTACAGAGTACCCCGTCCCAGTGGGCTCCACATAAAAATACGCAGCAAATACGCAGCGTGTGAACACACCCTTACGCTGTAACGTTGGAATAGTAGATCTGGAATTTAAAATGAAAAGATAAAAAAAGTGACGCTTGTCTGGAGATGAGTGAACCTTTCCAGGTTAGGGTTTAGCGGCGCTGTTCGGGACCCGATCTTGACCGATGTCGCCACTGATTGGCTGTTCAGCTCTGTTCTAACATATAGCCAGTCATAAGCAAACCACTTCCAGGGGTGGGAAAACTGGGATATTTCGTTTTTTTTTTTTTTCTTTTACATCCACACTACAGCTGGTAACTGTTTTTACTCCCAATGTGAGCCCATCAAACACTGCCGGTGGCTGCACTGGGCCAAGCACCAAGCGTATCCGAGCACAGCGATGCTTACTCCAGTAATTTTCATACGTAAATCACCTGAACTTCGAACCTTAACAGGTTCGCTCATGTCTGCTCTAGTCTGGAATCGCACATCTCCAGCACTGAACATCTAGTTGGGCTTGTTTATTACATAATTCCCTTACAGATCATTAACTTTCGCTTCTCTGCAGTTACAGCTTCTGCAATTTTCATCAGTGTTTAGGCAAAATGTCAGTTTGGCCATGTATTAATTGCATACAAGAAGTTATTAAAGGGATTGTCCACTACTAGGACAACCCATTCTGAATCAACTTGTTTCCCGCAGTTAAAATAATAGACTCACTCTCTGTGCTGCTGCTGTTCCAGCGCTGTCAGTAACTGCCGCTCGGGGCTAAGGTGACATTGTGACATCACACAAGCCCTGCATCCACCAGCTTCTGTCTCCTCTGCGGAAACACTGGAGGTGAGTACAGGGTTTACTATTTTTACTGTGGGAAACAAGTTGATGCAGAACAGGTTGTCCTAGTAGTGGGCACCCCCTTTAAAGCATCACTAAAGTGTTTTTTTTTATGTTGCACCTCTTGAATGGTGCTTTTAAAGGGATTGTCCGGTCTAAACTGATGATTCTGCTGTGTCTTTGTGACTGCAGACCTATCAATTCTCCCTTGCTTGCACTGTGCGCTGTAAGGATTCACTATTTATAAGCCGTGAACGAACTGCAATTATACGATATGCATGTTCCTGTGAGAACCCGAATAGTGGGCACTTTCTCGCTCAATACAAGCGTATGGAGCAAGGCTGTGCTTATCAGTCGCACACACCTGCTTCATACAACTGAATTGTGCGAGACCACGCCACTACAGTCTATTGATGGCTGGGAACATGCATATTTCATAACTGTGGTCCATTCCTGGCTTAGAAACTGTAAATCCTCGCAGCGCTCACTGCGGGTGTTGTGAGGATTGATAGATCTGCAGTCATATTGAGTGACTGCAGAATTATCATTTTAGACTGGACATCCCCTTTAAAGAGGACCTGTCACCAAAGCAGGCATGGTGATCTAATGACAGCACTGGATGCAGCATGTCTGCAGCATGCAGGCAAGGGGTCCCCGTGCCCTTGAGCAGCCCTGTACCCAGAGATAATACACTTAGAAAACTTACATGCTACAGCCACTAAGGAGGTGGCTAGGGGCTGCAGCCAAGGGCAGATTCACACCCCCTGCATGTGTAATCTGCCCACCGCTGCCAATCATCCTCTCCCTGTCTGCAGCATTTAAACTGAGTTTTTATTTCTCTCCCATTTAGCTCCACCCATGCAGGGGGTGTGAATCTGCCCTTGGCTGCAGCCCCTAGCCACCTCCTTAGTGGCTGTAGCATGTAAGTTTTCTAAGTGTATTATCTTGGGGTACAGGGCTGCTCAAGTGCTTATGGACCCCTTGCCTGCATGCTGCAGACATGCTGTATCCAGTGCTGTCATTAGATCACCATGCCTGCTTTGGTGACAGGTCCTCTTTAAATATAAACCCCTGTCTTATACTCACTTTTCTCTGTCTTCATCTTCTATGGCCGCCGCTATGGTGGGTCCCTGTGATTTGTGTCCTGCCATAACCTCCAGTGTTTCATAGAGTGCACCAGAGGTTACTTTTCAATAAATCTCTAAGGGAGCCTTGTTCTGGCTCTCATAAAGATTCATTGAGTGCCTGTGACGTAACTTTTGACTTCCTACTGGTCAGTAGTTACGGGCACAAGATGGAGGAATGGAACCAGAGTGGCGTCGGTAAACGGTGAAGCCGCCAGGAAGTGAACATATGACCGAGGGTTTAGATTTAAAGCACCACCGATGAGGAGTGGTCATGTGACCCAGAAGAGAATCTGAGCGATGCTGCAAATTGGGAAAGTCACTGATCAGTAAGGATCTCTGCACGGGGCATCTTTTTTAGGTGGACTGCGCTCAACAAAGACACTAAAAAATGCACCCCATAAACTGATCATAATGCACAGCAATATCAAAATGACATTCGAACATGCTCCATCCTATGTCACTTTTTTTTAACTGCTTCAGGGTTCAGAAACTCCGGAGAGGTTAAAGGGATCCTGTCACCCCCAAAACACCTCTAAAGCTATTAAAAGCTGTCCCTAGAGCATAGTAACACTTACCCTACACTCCTTTTTAGATCCTAAAAGCATCTACTGAGAATGAAGATAAACGTTATTACAGTACCTCATTAGTGATTATAATTAGTGACTATTGTATTCATAGTCACCCAGCCAGGCTCTCCCTCTTCATGATAACACGCCTCAATAGGCGTGATCTTTATCTCTGATTCAAATGCGCCGCCTCTCCGCTGTGTCATGCGTCAGCCGTGCTGCAGTGGGGCTGTGTGACGCGAATCGCGTCATTTCCGGCGCCGGGTGACGTATTACACCCGCGCCGCTCTGTTTGCTTCAAGCCCCGCACTGCGCATGCTGACCTTCCCCCAGGCTCTTAGCAAGGCAGCAAGCTGAGAGGGGCGAACATAATAATAAGGGAGCAGCAGACAGGCCCGCCTATTGAGTCTTAGTCAGAAACAGAGAACTCACACAGGACGAGGTGAATATAAACTTTTCTCTACTTTTTTCTGCAAAAGGGATGGCTAGAAATGATAATAGGGGGTGCAGGGGCAGGTCTAAAGATGTGGGGGGGGTCAGTTTGTGGGGTCAGGTTCCCTTTAACCATAGCAGGGATGTGCTGGATTTGGGCTCCAGCAATGATAAGCTACTGGTGTTATAACAAACATAGCAGGTAGACAACAACACAGTGTGATAAGAGACTTATGGCTGAAATCATTGTGTTAGCCCTTACAGCATTCGGTCTTCAGATTACACAGTGAAAACCTTCTGACAGATTGCCTTTGTTTTTTTACTCAACATTGGAATAAAAGGTAGAATATAAGTTGATCAATAATTTAGCAAAAATTGTATAAGTTAAAACTATAGTTTGTCATGCAAAAAATAAGTCTGAAAATGGCTAAAATAAAAAAAAGTTTCTTGCCAAAAAAAATCTTGATACCAACAAAAACATTTTTGTCTGCAAAAGAAGAAAAACTTAAAAAAAACAAACAAAAAAAACATTTTGGCATCATCATAAAATTGTGTTGACCTGCAGAAAAAAGATTGAAGTTCACTTATCTAGAACTGTTAAAAGAATAAGTCTGTATAGAATCCAGAATGGGGGTGTTTTGTTTATTCAGTCTTCCAAGAAACTTAACAAGACATGATCAATAAGTTGTATGTACCCCTTCCCCCATGGAACCAATGAAGGCTACATCTCGTCATGAACAGATAAGCCCCACTAAGCTGTTTAAAAGAAACAAATTGTGAAACGTCTGAATATCAGAATATGGGGACACAAAAACAAAGCAGATTTTATTCAGACAGGATGTTTATTGTACAAACATAAAGAATAAAAGTAAAGAAAAAAAAAATCTATTACTTATAAATATGTTAAAGGGAACCTGTCAGGTGGTTTATGCATCCCCAGCTATCACTGTCTGTAGTACTATTCTAATCATCCCTGTCTGAGCTCAGAGTGTAATGTGAAAGGTGAAAAAAAGCATTTATACACTTACATTTTAGTCCCCACCTTGGAGGAGAGAGACTGTCTGGCAGGATAATAGTTAACTCACTTTTAACTTGGATGGCTAAAGGACCTGTGTGATGTAACGATCATGTGACCATAGTGGGCGGAGCTAAGCCAGCAAACATATTATGTTCTATGAGAACTTAGCTCCGCCTATTGTAGTCACATGATTGTGACATCACATCAGGTCTCCCAACATGTTCTAGCACAAGGCTGAAATGTTAACTATTAACCTGCCAAACAGTCCCCGCTCTCTAAGCTGGGGACTGACTGCCTCATTACATAAGGAAATGTAAGTGTATAAATGCTTTTCTTTCCCCTTTCACATTACACTATGAGCTCAGACAGGGATGATCAGAATCTACTCTATAATTGCCGTAGGCAAAATTGTGTCGGACCCCGAAAACGCCGTGGCTATGTCACTATGTGACGTCACCACGCGCGAGCAATGGCCGCGAAGCGGCCATTGCGAGTCGCTGGCCGAAAATAGAACCAGAGGCTCGGCCACAAACTTAGCGATTTACCGCTGAGGTAGCGCGAGCAATGGCCGCGAGGCCATTGCGAGTCGCTACCTCTGCCGCCGCACTTGCCGCAAGTCTCCCTATACTTTCTATGGGGCTCCATTGCGAGTTGCTGTGTAGCGCGAGCAATGGCCGCGAGGCCATTGCGAGTCGCTACCTCAGCCGCCGCACCTGCCGCAAGTCCCCCTATACTTTGTATGGGGATCCATTGCGAGTCGCTGTGTAGCGCGCGCAATGGCCGCGAGGCCATTGCGAGTCGCTACCTCTGCCGCCGCACTTGCCGCAAGTCTCCCTATACTTTCTATGGGGCTCCATTGCGAGTTGCTGTGTAGCGCGAGCAATGGCCGCGAGGCCATTGCGAGTCGCTACCTCAGCCGCCGCACCTGCCGCAAGTCCCCCTATACTTTGTATGGGGATCCATTGCGAGTCGCTGTGTAGCGCGCGCAATGGCCGCGAGGCCATTGCGAGTCGCTACCTCAGCTGCCGCACCTGCCGCAAGTCCCACTATACTTTCAATGGGGATTCATTGCGAGTCGCTGTGTAGCGCGTGCAATGGCCGCGAGGCCATTGCGAGTCTACTTGCGGCGCGGTTGCGGTAATCCCCATAGAAAGTATAGGGCGAGTTGCTACTTTGTGTTCTAAGACCCTTACAAAATAATAGTTCAATTTTCCTTAAATGATATCAACCATACAAATATATGTAGTTGGTGTAAAGATGTCATTGGAATAATTGGATTATTATTTGAAAATCTTAAAATAAATTTAAAAATAATCTAGACACCCGATGCATTTGCATCGGGCTCACAGCTAGTAGTATTATGAAGCTACAAGTGCAGACAATGATGGCTGGAGAGGCATAAACCACCTGACAGGTTCCCTTTAAGGCTCTTTTGAGTGTGACCGTGCAAGTGAAAAAAACGAAAACTTAAACACTTTGCTCTGAAGGCCCAAAATAGGTCGGTCCTGAAAGAGTTAAGAAGTTGGAGCCTTTTTTTACTTTTCTCATTGCAACTTTCCAAGACAATTTTCTTTTTGTGTGTGCTCTGAGCCAAGGCACATGATATCAAGGCCGTCTGCTGATCAGGAGACCAGAGAGACTCCATACACACAGGATTCATGTTCTCAGCTCTGTGAGGCCTCCTGTATAGAGCTGTATGATAAATCAGGGTTGGGTCATGTGCACACATTGTGTATATGGTGAGTTTTTTACATCACAGTATTTGGTAAGATAAAACCAGGAGTGGGTGATAAATCCAGAAGTGGTGACGTGTTTCTATTATACTTTACCTCTGATTGCTCCACTCCTGGTTTTGGCTACAAATACTGAGGGGAAAAACTCACCAAACAATGTGTGCACGGGTCTGTCATGTACCCACTTTACAGTTTGTGACTCAAATTAACCCTTGCAGGTGCACCCTATCTAATCTCATCTAATCCAGCACTCAACCTCTGTTCTGCTATTCTTCTGACAACCTGACTCGCGCAGCCCCCAGTATTACGGCAGGAGGCGGCACGCGCCCAGTATTACACTGAAAAGGACACGCATGTATGCAAAACCGTTATAAAGTACAATGGGAGAAATACAGAAATTCCTAACTTACAGTTTAAAGTTACTGTTCTGTTTCTGGGGGGATGAAAAATGGATCACATCATTGCTTGGCTGACCCTCCTCCATCTGCAACCAAATTTCTTTGCGTGAGGCAGCTTTTATAGGTTTTTCCTTTGGCTCAGATTTCCAGGACAGCCTCTAATTTTAATAATCTAATCTCAGGTCTGTGACTAGCTAATGTAAGGAATACATTGCATTTTAAATGCCCTGTTTTGCAAGCCTTTAAATAAATTGCAAATCTTCTCCTATACTATACAATGTTAAACACGTACGGCGCAGTGTACTCTCATGTCATCAATGCGCTGTACGTGTTTTTCATGGACCCCTGGCATGTATTGGCCCTAGTCATCTGTGCTGCTGGGAAAAATGGTTGTGTAAATAGCAGCATAGGTTATAATGGGTTCTTTGGCGACTTTCTCCTCCCTCTCCCCCCTCTCCGGAAACACTCTCTTCCATGAAGAAACCTTAAACTTACTGATTACCACTCATTCTCTGAGTTCCTTCTCCCTCTCACAGACTTGGCTTCCTCACATGACGCCGACTCTGCTGCCAATCTCTACAACACCACAATAACTACAGCTCTCGTCCTCGCTGCCCCCCTCACTTACAAGAAAACCCGCACACACAGGCAACCCTAACTAACCACCCTCACTAAAGAGCTGCGTCGAGTGTCCAGGGCGGCAAAGAGGAGATGGAAGACATCCCATTCCGCGGTGCACTTCGCCATGTATAAACAGTCCCTCTCTACCTTCAAGTCTGCACTCACCGACGCAAAACAAGCTTACTTCTCATCTCTAATAACTGCCCTGTACCACAAACCCAAAAAACTATTCAACATTTTCGACTCCCTACTCTGTCCCCCTGCACCTCCTCCTTCTCCTCCTCATCTCTGCCGACGACTTCGCCTCATTCTTCAAACAGAAGATCGACACAATCAGAGAAAGCTTTGGCCCTTTGTTGCCTCGGCCCTCCCACATCACCGCTCAGCCTTCCTTGTCCAAAGGAAGCTTTTCCACCATGACAAAGGATCATCTCTTCCCTTCTGTCACGATCACACCTCACCACCTGTGTCCTCAACCCACTCCCCACATCCCGAATCTTACCACTGTCATTCCTGCCTTAACCCACCTCTTCAACCTATCACTCACCACCGGTGTCTTCCCTTCATCCTTCAAACATGCCTTGATCACACCCATTCTCAAAAAATCCTCCCTCGATCCAGCATCTGTTTCTAATTATCGCACCATATCTTTTCTCCCCTTCGCCTTAAAACTATTTCAACAACACGTCCACTCTGAACTGTCCTCCTGCTCCCTCTTTGACTGCCTACAATGTGGCTTCCGTTCCCATCACTCCACTGAAACACCCCTAACCAAAGTCATCACCTACCTACTGACTGCCAAGAGCAAGCGACACTACTCCGTCCTACTCCTCCTTGACCTAACTGCCCCCTTCGACACTGTTTACCATTCCCACCTACTCCATATTGTGGAATCCCTTGGCATCCCTGGCCTAGCCCTCTTCTGGATCTTCTCATGTCTAACTCTGACCGGACCTTCACCGTCACCCACTCCCATACCTCCTCTTCGCCCTACCCCCTATCTGTCGGTGGCCCCCAAGGCTCGGTTCTGGGACACCTACTCTTCACCATTTACACCCTCGGCCTGGAACAGCTCATCGAGTCCCATTGCCTTCAGTATCCCCCGTATGCTGACGACACCCAGATCTATCTATCTGGGACTGACATCACCTCCCTAGTATCCAAAATTCCACATTGCTTGTCTGCCATTGTCTTGCTTCCATAAACTGAACATGGACAAAACTAAGTTCATCATCTTCCCTCCCCCAAATCACTCTCCCCCTCTACCAGACATATCCATTAATGTCAGTGACTGCTCACTCTCCCCAGTCCCCCACGCCAAGTGCCTTGGGTTAATCCTTAACTCCTTGCTCTTCTTCAAGCTTCACATCCAAGCCCTCGCCACCTCCTGCCGACTCCAGCTCAAAAACATTTCCTGGATCCGCACTTTCCTTGATTACGACATGGCTAAAACACTTGTTCATGCTCTGATCATTTCCCGCCTTGACTACTGCAACCTCCTGCTAACTGGCCTCCCAGCTACCTCCCTCGCACCTCTCCAATTTATCCTAAACTCCGCTGCCCGACTCATTCACCTGACTCTCATTTCCTCCTCCCACAACTGCATACAAGACTTCCCCTGTGCATCCGCTATTTTCTGGAACTGTGTTTCCCAACACATCAGGCACCTGCCTACCCTGGAAACCTTCAAAAGAAACCTGAAAACACACCTCTTCCGACAAGCCTACAACCTGCAATGAGACCCAGTCCACCGCACCGTCTCATGTTCGGCACTAACCCCTCCTACTCCATCCACTCCGGTCCCTCATAGACTGTGAGCCCTTGCGGACAGGGTCCCATCCCCTCCTGTTCCTGTTTGTCCGAACTAAACGTATATATTGAACTTGTCATCATCTACCCTCTTACCATATAAAGCACTGTGGAATCTAATGGCACTATATAAATAAATAATAAGAATAAATAATAATAATACGTGTGGTATCCAAGAATGCACGCTGAAATATAGGAACCAGGAAAAGATTGTGGATAAAATCTGCGCTGCTGTTAATTGATTCTGAACCTCCATTATTTATGATACGTCTGAGTAATACAAATCGCCTAGAATAAACAGTTGGCTCCACCTTTAACTGTAAGGGTACGTGCCTGTACTTGGGATAAGCAGTGTTTTACACACAGCATATTTTCACTGCGTCCAAAATGTTGCGTTCTGCAGTACAAGCACAGTGGATGGGATTTATAGATATCTTCTGCCCACTGTGCTTCTTTTTTCCGCAGTGTAAACTAACCTGCGATGCATCTTCCCAAACTGCAGCATGTCAGTTTAAGCTTGGGGAGAGACAAGTGTTCTCAGCGGGAGAACACAGTGATTATACTCTGCACCAAGTTCCCGCAGAGAACAGTAACTCCTCTGCAAGAGAATACTGAGCGGAGCATCTCCTGATCGAATGCATCGGTCGGACCCACAGGAAACATCTGATCGATTGCGCAGGCGTCGCCCACAGGGAACACAACATCTGATCATATGCACGGGTAGTACCCACAGAGAACACAACATCTAATCGAGTGCACGGGCAGCGCCCACATTGAACACAGCATCTGATTGAGTGCACGGGTGGCGCCCACAGAGAATACAACATCTGATCGAGTGCACGGCAGTGCTCACAGAGAATACAACATCTGATCGAGTGCACGGCAGTGCTCACAGAGAATACAACATCTGATCGAGTGCACGGCAGTGCTCACAGAGAATACAACATCTGATCGAGTGCACGGCAGTGCTCACAGAGAATACAACATCTGATCGAGTGCACGGGCAGTGCCCACAGAGAACACAACTTATCGAGTGCACGGGCGGCGCCAATGAGAATACAACCTCTGATCATATGCACGGGCAGTACCCACAGAGAACACAACATCTAGTCGAGTGCACGGGCAGCGCCCACATTGAACACAGCATCTGATCGAGTGCACGGGTGGCGCCCACAGAGAATACAACATCTGATCGAGTGCACAGCAGTGCTCACAGAGAATACAACATCTGATCGAGTGCACGGCAGTGCTCACAGAGAATACAACATCTGATCGAGTGCACGGGCAGTGCCCACAGAGAACACAACTTATCGAGTGCACAGCAGTGCTCACAGAGAATACAACATCTGATCCTGTGCACGGCAGTGCTCACAGAGAATACAACATCTGATCGAGTGCACGGCAGTGCTCACAGAGAATACAACATCTGATCGAGTGCACGGCAGTGCTCACAGAGAATACAACATCTGATCGAGTGCACAGCAGTGCTCACAGAGAATACAACATCTGATCGAGTGCACGGCAGTGCTCACAGAGAATACAACATCTGATCGAGTGCACGGCAGTGCTCACAGAGAATACAACATCTGATCGAGTGCACAGCAGTGATCACAGAGAATACAACATCTGATCGAGTGCACGGCAGTGCTCACAGAGAATACAACATCTGATCGAGTGCACGGCAGTGCTCACAGAGAATACAACATCTGATCGAGTGCACGGCAGTGCTCACAGAGAATACAACATCTGATCGAGTGCACGGCAGTGCTCACAGAGAATACAACATCTGATCGAGTGCACGGCAGTGCTCACAGAGAATACAACATCTGATCGAGTGCACAGCAGTGCTCACAGAGAATACAACATCTGATCCTGTGCACGGCAGTGCTCACAGAGAATACAACATCTGATCGAGTGCACGGCAGTGCTCACAGAGAATACAACATCTGATCGAGTGCACGGCAGTGCTCACAGAGAATACAACATCTGATCGAGTGCACGGCAGTGCTCACAGAGAATACAACATCTGATCGAGTGCACGGCAGTGCTCACAGAGAATACAACATCTGATCGAGTGCACGGCAGTGCTCACAGAGAATACAACATCTGATCGAGTGCACAGCAGTGCTCACAGAGAATACAACATCTGATCCTGTGCACGGCAGTGCTCACAGAGAATACAACATCTGATCGAGTGCACAGCAGTGCTCACAGAGAATACAACATCTGATCGAGTGCACAGCAGTGCTCACAGAGAATACAACATCTGATCGAGTGCACGGCAGTGCTCACAGAGAATACAACATCTGATCGAGTGCACGGCAGTGCTCACAGAGAATACAACATCTGATCGAGTGCACAGCAGTGCTCACAGAGAATACAACATCTGATCGAGTGCACAGCAGTGCTCACAGAGAATACAACATCTGATCGAGTGCACGGCAGTGCTCACAGAGAATACAACATCTGATCGAGTGCACAGCAGTGCTCACAGAGAATACAACATCTGATCGAGTGCACAGCAGTGCTCACGGAGAATACAACATCTGATCCTGTGCACGGGCGGCGCCCAGAGAGAATACAACATCTGATCGTGTTCATGTACCCTAATGGTGGGTTTACACGCCACGATATCGTTTCGATATCGCAACTCAATGGCGCGGGAGCGCGCAATTAGTGCACGTTTCACCCGCATCGCATTGCCTGTTTAGACGCTGCGATATCGTAATACAACGTCCGTGCGATGTCTCCGCCTCCCAATCCAGGATCGCATAGTTAACATGGGAGTGAATGGGTGACGTATCAAATCGCATCGTAATTGGGTGTTTACACAGCACGATCTGGCTTCAATCGCTATGCAATATCGGGGCATTGAATAGCACGCTCATTCGATCCCCGATATCGCATTGACATCGTTCCTGCATCGCATTGGACGTTCACACCATACAACGCAGGCACGATATCGGGTCCAACGATTGAACCACGTGACTTTTGATTGAAATTGTACTGCGATATCGCGACGTGTAAACCCGCCATAAGAATCGGCTTTAAAAACAAGAGATTCAACAAATCTGCTTCCTGTGAAGACAGAGTCCTGCGTGGAACGTCTCGGTGATTTATAACGACCTTCTTATTTTAGCTTCGGGATGCAGAGTAATTGACTGTGAACGACCACATTTAATAAATGAATTTGCCTTTGATGCCTCATTAGCCGGAGTTCCCAGTTACCTGCCATCATGGCACCCTCATAATTTACTGCCCACATTTTGTCAACATTTTCCGCAACGAGAAATGGAATATGGTCTCCAGCGATGTTTGACTGCAAATAAAAAGTGTCTCTGCCATTAATGTGCGGCCATTTATTATTTATTTTATTTATTTATTTATTTATATTAACATTTTTATGCTTTTACCCCAAATAATTTGCTGCTCATTGATGCGAATTGGCAGTAGAACAGATAGAAATGTGCTATAGTTATATTTTACGATTGCTGTATGCATGACAACTTATTTTATTATGGCACAAATTTTAACATCGATATTTATACCATGCAGAGCGGCGCTTGTTTTTTTTTTTGCAAAGAAATAAAATAAGTTTTATTTTTTCTCATTTGTGTGCAATCCATTGTTTACATCAGCAGTTATTATAAGATTTTTAAGACTTGATATACCGTATATACTCGAGTATAAGTCGAGGCCCCTAATTTTTCCCTCCAAAACTAGGGAAACTTATTGACTCGAGTATAAGCCTAGGGGAGAAATGAAGCCGACTCTCATCATGGTAAATGGCCCCCCATTACTGGTATATAGACCCCATTACTGGTATATAGCTCCCCCATCACTGGTATATTGCACCCTCTTCACTGGTATACAGCCCCCCCCCGTCAGTGATATACAGGCCCCCATTAGTGGTATACAGGCCCCCATGACGTCATCGCTGCATCGTCGGTGACATGGCGCCGACGAAAGCAGGAAGAAGCAGGGACTGGAGGACGCAGCTGTGACAGAGCGACGGAGGGTGAGAATAAATGCTTTATTATTTTAAGGTGTGCGGCAGCATGGGGGCTGTAACCTGTGATGGGAGAAGGGGCGCATACACAGTGTAATGTAATATGCACCACTCCCCCTGCCGCTGATGGACAGGGGGATGCAGTGCATATTGCATTGCACTACTGAGCGGCCCCACGTGACCGGCCGCTCACTGTACAGCCTCCTCCAGCCGCCGGACACCGCCCCCCCACACTCAGCCAGTACCACTGACTCGAGTATAAGCTATGGGGGGGGGGCACTTTTCAGCAAGAATTTTTGTGCTGAAAAACTCGGCTTATACTCTAGTATATATGGTAGTTTCCTATGTTAAAATAGTTTTTTTTGCAGGGTGCTCTCAAACTGGCGTTTAAAACGGATCAGTGCAGTGTGACAAATACATCACATTGCACCCGGACCAATGTAAGTGAATGAATTGTCTCATATCTGCGAGTTTTTCCTCCGCTCAAACCGAACTTGACTTGTGAATGAAAATCTATGGGCGAGAGAAAAAAAAAAGGATGTTTTTAATGTTGTTTTTTACATGCTCTAAAAACCTAGAATAGATAGTTTGGTTAGACGTCAAACAGCTATATAATGTCCCACCCCCATACATATTCTAAACTTGCACCCTTCAGTGTCTTTCATGTGGCACTATAGGTGTTTTAGCCCTGTATTTAGGCAAAAAATAATAATAATAATAATTTAAAAAAAAAAAAAGTGGGGTTCCCCTATTATTGATTGCCAGCTGGGGTAAAGCAGACAGCTGTAGACTGCAGCTGGCAGCTTAACCATGGCTGGTAATCTGAAACAAAGGTCACCCCACACAGTTTTTTTTTAATTATGTATTTATAAATAATTAGAAAAAAAGGTGGGGTTCTCCCAAATTGGACACCATCCAAGGTAAAGCTGACAGCTGGGGTCTGGTATTCTCACGGTGTGAAGGGCCATGTTTAATGAGCCCTCCCCAGTGTAAAAATATCAAGCCGCAGCAGCCCCAGTACTGGCGCCTCCATGCCTACATTAGATGAGCAAATCCTGGCTCTTGCTGCTGCCCTGGTGTGGTGGCAAGCAGGGTAACGGTATGTGGGGGTAATATCAGATGACACCAAGCCCATGGGTTAATAATGTTGGGCATCTATCAGATGCCCAACACTGTTAACCCAGTCAGAAATTACACAAAGACAACTCAAAATATTTTATTTGCAAAAAAATACCCCACATATTCTCTTTAACCAATTTATTTTTGTAAACATCATAGAAAAAAATCCCAAATTTTAACTTTAATAAAGATGTAAGAGTACAAAAAAAATTCTGTAGTCCTGGGATTCTGGGGTGGCCTGCAGCCTGCTATTTGTACAATGGGAAGGGCCCATGAAAGATGGCTCTTCCCACCCTGAGAATACTCAGCCCCAGCTGTTGGCTTTAAGTTGGCTGGTGATCCAAAATGGGGAAGACCCCACACCATTTTTTAAAAATTATTTTTAAATTAATAATATGAAAATATAGTGTGGGTTGACCTCTTTTTCCCAGCCAAGGTAAAGCTGCCACCAGTGGTCTGCAGGCTGCTGTTGTCTACTTTACCCCAGTAGGTGATCAAAAATAGGGGGGACACCAAGTCATTTTTTTACATTAATAACTTTCTTTTTGTCGAAATACAAGGCTAAACATCCTTTAGTGCCACATAAAAGGCACTAAAGCAGAGGCAGGGAAAATTTTTTCTCCGAGGGCCATTTGGAAATTTCTATCTATCATCCATCGGGGGCCGTACAAAATTATCAACTTGAAAATTACCCGCTATATTTGGTTAAACAATCAAATGTGGTGACTGGAGCTGCTTCTCTTTGGCGTGCGTGATATTGGTCATGTTGCTTCTCCACTGCTTTTCCAGGTTTGCTAGAGCCCTAGACATCACAGGAGAGGCTGGGAGCATATACCTCACGGGGGTGGCCGAGGCTGGGGCATAGAGATCACTGGAGAGCTGGATTTAAAGGGCAGACAGTCAGCAAAACGTGTCTCCCAGCCTGAGCACTGCAGTCCCCAGGAATCTGCCTGGGGCCGCAAAAAAGTTGAGGGCCACATTCAGCCCTTGGGCCTGAGGTTCCCCACCCTTGCACTAAAGGGTACAAGCTTAGAATATATAGGGAGGGGGGATAATATATAGCTGTTTAACATCTATCATCTACCTATCTCTTCTTGTTGGTAAAATAAATGCACATAATGTATCATGTAAAAGATGATGTTAAAAATGCATGGCACACTGTCACACTAAAGGAAGGACAAATCGCACTAGCATAGCTCTCCTCCATTACTACACCACCTCCCCTCCGCAAACTTGATCACCCCCGCAGAAACCTAAAACACATTGATCTACACTCACTCTCTAAACCCTCCTCCCTCTCACTGACATAACATCCATACGCAACACAGACACTGCCACCACCCTCTACAACACCACGCTAACCAAGGCCCTCGACCTAGCCACACCCCTCACACACCATGCTCCACGCACTAACAGGCAACCCTGGCACACCACCCTCACTAAAGACATGAGACGAGCATCCAGGGTAGCCGAGAGGCGATGGAAAAAATCACATTCCGCTGAGCACTTTGCACTGTTCAAACAGTCCCTCATCGCCTTCAAGAATGCTCTTGCATCCACCAAACAAACCTTCTTCTCATCCCTAATAACCTCCCTGGCCCACAATCCCAAACAACTTTTCAAAACCTTCAATTCCCTACTCCGCCCGCCCACTCCCCCTCCATCTCCCCTTATTTCTGCTGAAGACTTTTCCTCCTTCTTCAAAGAAAAGATTGAGAGAATCAGAGGCAGCTTTGATCCATTGACCCCACAGCCTCCCCTCTCGTCTATACTGCCCTCTCCTTCCATTAACTGCTTCCCCCCCCATAACTGAAGACCAGCTCCCCTTCCTCTTGTCAAAATCACACCTCCCCACCAGCGCCCACGACCCGCTCCCATCCCACCTCATTCCCAACATCTCCTCCATCATCATCCCAGCCCTGACTCCTCTTTTCAACCTATCACTCACCATCGGCACCTTCCCCTCAGCCTTCAAACACGCCTTGATCACACCAATCCTCAAAAAACCCTCCCTTGACCCCACGGCTGTCTCCAACTACCGCCCTATATCTCTCCTCCCCTTCGCCTCTAAACTTCTTGAACAGCATGTCCACTCTGAGCTGTCCTCTCACCTCTCCTCCTGCTCCCTCTTCGACCGCCTGCAATCCGGCTTCCGACCCCTCCACTCCACTGAAACAGCACTAACTAAAGTCACCAATGACCTACTGACTGCCAAAAGCAAGCGTCACTACTCTGTCCTCCTCCTCCTTGACCTGTCCGCCGACTTTGACACTGTTGACCACTCCCTTCTACTTCAGATTTTGGAATCTCTTGGCATCACGGACCTTGCCCTCTTTTGCATCTCCTCATACTTAACGGACCGGACCTTCAGCGTCGCCCACTACCACACATCCTCCTCGGCCTACCCCCTATCTGTCGGGGTCCCCCAGGGCTCAGTGCTAGGACCGTTACTCTTCTCAATCTACACTCTCGGCCTAGGCAACTCATTGAGTCCTATGGCCTCCAGTACCACCTCTACGCCGACGACACCCAAATCTACCTGTCTGGACCTGACATCGCCTCCCTACTATCCAAAGTTCCGCAATGCCTATCCGCCATCTTTTCCTTCTTCTCTGCTCGCTTCCTTAAGCTGAACATGGACAAAACCGAATTCATCGTCTTCCCCCCCCCAAAAAGCCGCTCCCCCTCATTACCTGGCCTATCCATTGTCGTTAACGACTGCTCTCTCTCCCCAGTACCCCATGCCAAGTGCCTCGGAGTTATCCTTGATTCTTACCTCTCCTTCAAGCCCCACATCCAAGCCCTCGCCACCTCCTGCCAACTCCATCTCAAAAACATCTCTCGGATCCGCGCTTTCCTTGACCACGACACCGCTAAAACCCTTATTCACTCTCTCATCATCTCCCGCCTCGACTACTGCAACCTCCTGCTCACCGGCCTCCCCGCTACCTCCCTTTCACATCTCCAATCCATCCTGAACTCCGCTGCCTGCCTAATCAATCTGTCTCCCCGCTACTCCCCTGTCTCCCCCCCTCTGCCAAGCCTTTCACTGGCTGCCTGCTTCCCAGAGATCCCGGTTTAAAACACTAACCATGACATACAAAGCCATACACAACCTGTCCCCTCCATACATCTCCGACATGGTCTCCCGATACCTACCCTCACGCAACCTGCGATCCTCTCAAGAACTCCTCCTCTACTCCCCTTCATCTCCTCTTCGCACATCCGCATACAGGACTTCTCCCGTGCATCACCCATACTCTGGAATTCGCTGCCCCATCACATCAGGCATTCCCCTACCCTAGGAACCTTCAAAAGAGGCCTGAAAACCCACCTCTTCTGCCAAGCCTACAACCTGCAATGAGACCTGGTCCACTGCACTGCCTCACGACCAACACTTCCCCCTCCTACTGAATCACCACCCACCCCTCATAGACTGTGAGCCCTAGTGGACAGGATCTTCTCGCCTATTGTATCTGTACGTTAGAATTGTCCACAGCCATTGTTACTTGTATTGTTACTACCATGTTTCCCCGAAAATAAGACACGGTCTTATATTTATTTTTGCTCCGAAAGTCGCACCATGTCTTATTTTCGGGGGGGTGTCTTATATTAGCCAAAAAAAAAAATTGACAGAAAAGCAGCCTCCCATCCCAGTACCGTATCCCCCTGCAGCAGCCTCCCATTCCCAGTACCGTATCCCACTGCCGCAGCCTCCCATCCCAGTACCGTATCCCACTGCAGCCTCTCGTGTGTACACACACGCACACCACACACTTTCTTACTGTACTTCTTTCTTTTCACTTTCTTTCCTCTGCGGTGCTGCTTTGGTGGTGCACAGCGCAGGAGCCCTGGGCCAATCAGAGCGCAGGAGCCCTGGGCCAATCAGAGCGCAGGAGCCCTGGGCCAATCAGAGCGCTGGAGCCCTGGGCCAATCAGAGCGCAGGAGCGCTGGGCCAATCACAGCCCAGGAACAATCAGAGGCTACTGACATCAGCTGGCCCATGATTCCTGCGCTGTGATTGGCGGAGACCGGCACAGAGCTCCGGAGCTGTGATTCACGGCTGTGCTCCTGGGCTTTGAGCGGTACAGAGTGCCGGGCACCAGACAGCGGGGAGCGAGACACAGATGCATGCCCCGGTCTTGTGATCAGTGGCATGCTGAGGAGGTACGCCTTATAATCGGGGGGGGGGGGGGGTGCCTTATATTAGGAGGTAGGGCGCCCCCCAAGCATGCCTTACTTTCAGGAGACGCCCTATTTTCGGGGGAACAGGGTATGTTACTTGTCCTAGTCTGCCCTCTTAACATGTAAAGCGCCATGGAATATTATGGCGCTATATAAATAAATAATAATAATAATGTCATGTGGAATGACACTCGCATCTCAGAGACATTTCAGGAGTCAAATCAGATTGATTTTTCAGATGCCAGTGAGAGCGCACCCTCAGTCTGTGAAGGGAATCGCTCAGCTGCACTGACCCATTGAGTAACATTGGTCTGTGTGCTGTCCATTATTTTCACTGACAGCACTTGAATAAAAAATACAGTCTGATTTACATTTCTCAGTGACCCATTAATAGTAATTAACCATCCCGTCACTGTAGGCCGCACACTCTCTGTCTACTCTGATTATGATCATAGACTTGGAAATTATTCAAAAAAATGATCTTCAGGTCTATGGTGTTCATACAAATTGTATTTATGAATGGCGGTTTCTTCCCAAAATGTATCAAACACATTGCTTAAAAGGAACCTGAGCTAGCGACATTTTCAATTCTAGCCAAAGTATAAATTATTTACTGAAAATGTCCCAGAACGGTAAGAACCTCGGAGTTGAAAATTATACCAGGACAAAAGTAATCATGTCTATCTATAAAACATCAAACTTTATTAAATATAATATATGTACTGTTTAAATATTTTTTCTGTCTTGTCAGAATCATGTAGGGTATATACATATTTACATTTTGTTTTTAATGTATTTAATATAATTTGATGTTTTAGGCTGGAAACACACTATCCTACTTACATGCGAGTCTCTTGGACGAGACTCGGATCAGTGACCCTGAACGGCCTCTACCTCTCTGGACGGGGAGTGTGAGGCTGCACAAAAACACAAGCAGCTGACACTCCCGTCCAGAGAGGTAGAGGCTGTTCAGGGTCACTGATCCGAGTCTCGTCCAAGAGACTCGCATGTAAGTAGGATAGTGTGTTTCCAGCCTTATAAATAGACATGATTACTTTTGTTCTGGCATAATTTTCTTCTTTGGGTATTTTTGCTATAACGGGAACTTGACGGCTGATCCGTCCTGCCCGATCCACAGACACTGGCTGTATGATTGCAGCCATTTATGCTTAATACTAAACCGGCGTTACAGAGAAACATAGTATAATATCCGCTGGAGACCAAGCAACCGGGGAGTCTAGTTAGACAGTGGGGTGCCAGCAATTTTGGCACCCAAAACCAGTCATGTTCCTTTTTGCCAGGAAGAATGGGCAGCTTTACCATCTGAGAAGATAAAGAGCCTCATCCACAACTACCACAAAAGGCTTCAAGCTGTCATTGATATTAGAGGGGGCAATACACAGTATGAAGAACTGGGGGTATGTGAACTTTTGATCAGGATCATTTGGATGTTTTTGGTTTCATTATGATTTAAAAAGAGAAAATAGAGTAGTTTGACAATAAATGGCTTCACCCAACCACTAACCAAAGGCCAAGAAAGCAAAAAATCTGCCGGGGTATGGAAACCTTTGAGCACAACTGTGTATATTTGTGAGTTATTGTGAATTATTATGTTAATAATGCTAAGTTTCTAAACTTACCAAACCGAATTGTATTATCATTATCAGGGTATTGGGCAGATGTGATAACAATGGTCAAATAGAAGAACGTCGGGGAGTTAATGCTACTTGTAGAGTGGTGATTCCGACTCCTTTTATTGTGCCTTTTGTGTGTTTTTGCACCGGTAACTCTGTCACCGAGGCGTTATTTGGACTCGGCGCTCTGTTATGCTTACAGCAGTACATATGTTTGCACTTTATTCAGTTTTTTTTTCCCTTTTTCCTCACCAGTTGGATGCTGATAATTATGAGACAGATCCAGAGCTGGCCAAGATTCGCAAAGAAAATAATTACTCTTGGATGGATATAATCACCATACATAAAGACACGCTGCCCAATTATGAGCAGAAGGTAAATTGTTGTCCCCGCACCTGCAAGCTGCATCCTCTCCACTGAAGCCAAGGACAACATGATGCATCCGTACACCAGACAGGACGAGCTTCAGTTCTTCTGAAACATTGACTATTTCTCAGATGTTTTGCTGATATTGTAACGTTTATCCGTTTCCTATATCTTCCATGAGAGCAGTGATTTAATAGACAGATGGCACGCGGAGGGGAAACATGTTATTATCAGATGCCTTGTCTTAGTTGTGAATGCATGTAGACCAGGGGTGGGCAATTAATTCTCCCAAGGGGCCAAATGAGATACTGTGACTGTTGTGGAGGCCGAACCAACAGGCCAAAATTAAGCCTGATTATCATTTATTTATCATTTAATATTGACCAGAATTAAGTATGGTGACCAGCTGCTTCTGCTAGCACATGTTACAATACGGCTTTTTATGTGTATTTTATCAGTAGTATCTGATAAAACACACACATATACACACTCACTCAGTATGATGGCCCCACAGCCTTCCCCATAAACTTTGTAGAATGGCCCCACAGCCCTACCCACACACTCAGTATGATGGCCCCACAGCCCTACCCACACACTCAGTATGATGGCCCCACAGCCTTCCCCATAAACTTTGTAGAATGGCCCCACAGCCCTACCCACACACTCAGTATGATGGCCCCACAGCCCTACCCACACACTCAGTATGATGGCCCCACAGCCTTCCCCATAAACTTTGTAGAATGGCCCCACAGCCCTACCCACACACTCAGTATGATGGCCCCACAGCCCTACCCACACACTCAGTATGATGGACTCGCAGCCCTACCCACACACTCATGTAGATGGCCCCACAGCCCTACCCACACACTCAGTATGATGGACTCACAGCCCTACCCACACACTCAGTATGATGGACTCACAGCCCTACCCACACACTCAGTATGATGGCCCTACAGCCCTACCCACACACTCAGTATGATGGACTCGCAGCCCTACCCACACACTCAGTATGATATGATAGCCCCACAGCCCTACCCACACACTCAGTATGATGGCCCTACAGCCCTACCCACACACTCAGTATGATATGATAGCCCACAGCCCTACCCACACACTCAGTATGATGGCCCCACAGCCCTACCCACACACTCAGTATGATGGCCCCACAGCCCTACCCACACACTCCATATGATGGCCCCACAGCCCTACCCACACACTCCATATGATGGCCCCACAGCCCTACCCACACACTCCATATGATGGCCCCACAGCCCTACCCACACACTCCATATGATGGCCCCACACCCTACCCACACACTCAGTATGATATGATAGCCCCACAGCCCTACCCACACACTCAGTATGATGGACTCACAGCCCTACCCACACACCCCATATGATGGACTCACAGCCCTACCCACACACTCCATATGATGGCCCCACAGCCCTACCCACACACTCAGTATGATGGCCCCACAGCCCTACCCACACACTCAGTATGATATGATAGCCCCACAACCCTACCCACACACTCAGTATGATGGCCCCACAGCCCTACCCACACACTCAGTATGATGGACTCCACAGCCCTACCCACACACTCAGTATGATGGCCCCACAGCCCTACCCACACACTCAGTATGATGGACTCACAGCCCTACCCACACACTCAGTATGATGGACTCACAGCCCTACCCACACACTCCATATGATGGCCCCACAGCCCTACCCACACACTCAGTATGATGGCCCCACAGCCCTACCCACACACTCAGTATGATATGATAGCCCCACAGCCCTACCCACACACTCAGTATGATGGCCCCACAGCCCTACCCACACACTCAGTATGATGGACTCACAGCCCTACCCACACACTCAGTATGATGGCCCCACAGCCCTACCCACACACTCAGTATGATGGCCCCACAGCCCTACCCACACACTCAGTATGATGGCCCCACAGCCCTACCCACACACTCAGTATGATGGCCCCACAGCCCTACCCACACACTCAGTATGATGGACTCACAGCCCTACCCACACACTCAGTATGATGGACCTCGCAGCCCTACCCACACACTCAGTATGATGGCCCCACAGCCCTAACCCACACACACTCAGTATGATGGGCTCGCAGCCCTACCCACACACTCAGTATGATGGCCCCCAGCCCTACCCACACACTCAGTATGATGGACTCACAGCCCTACCCACACACTCAGTATGATGGCCCCACAGCCCTACCCACACACTCAGTATGATGGACTCACAGCCCTACCCACACACTCAGTATGATGGCCCCACACCCTACCCACACCACATCAGTATGATGGGCTCGCAGCCCTACCCACACACTCAGTATGATGGCCCCACAGCCCTACCCACACACTCAGTATGATGGACTCACAGCCCTACCCACACACTCAGTATGATGGACTCACAGCCCTACCCACACACTCAGTATGATGGCCCCACAGCCCTACCCACACACTCAGTATGATGGGCTCGCAGCCCTACCCACACACTCAGTATGATGGCCCCACAGCCCTACCCACACACTCAGTATGATGACTCACAGCCCTACCCACACACTCAGTATGATGGATTCACAGCCCTACCCACACACTCAGTATGATGGACTCGCAGCCCTACCCACACACTCAGTATGATAGCCCCACACCCTCCCCCATACACTCAGTATGATGGCCCCACTCCCTCCCCCATACACTCAGTATGATGGTCCCACTCCCTCCCCCATACACTCAGTATGATGGCCCCACACCCTCCCCCATACACTCAGTATGATGGCCCCACACCCTCCCCCATACACTCAGTATGATGGCCCCACACCCTCCCCCATACACTCAGTATGATGGCCCCACACCCTCCCCCATACACTCAGTATGATGGCCCCACACCCTCCCCCCATACACTCAGTATGATGGCCCCACACCCTCCCCTATACACTCAGTATGATGGCCCCACACCCTCCCCTATACACTCAGTATAATGGCCCCACACCCTCCCCTATACACTCAGTATAATGGCCCCACATCCTCCCCCACACACTCAGAATGATGGCCCCACATCCTCCTCCACACACTCAGAATGATGGCCCCACATCCTCCTCCACACACTCAGTATAATGGCCCCCACCCTCCTCCACACACTCAGTATAATGGCCCCACATCCTCCCCCACACACTCAGTATGATGGCCCCAGACCCTCCCCCATACACTCAGTATAATGGCTCCACACTCTCCCCCCATACACTCAGTATGATGGCACCACGCCTTTCCCTATACACTCAGTATA
>JARQOC010000001.1:63438138-63897132 GCA_033576535.1 Allobates femoralis
CACTTTTGATCTCCCACTAAACTCTCTAAACCCCCCCTTTTCCCTCCCCACCGAAATAACTTTCCATACGAAACACAGAAAACTGCCACCACCCTTTTACAACACCACGATAACCAAGGCCCTCGACCTACCACACCCCTCACACACCATTCCACGCACTAACAGGCAACCCTGGCAAAACCACCCTCACTAAAGACCTGGACGAGCATCCGGGGTAGCCGAGGGGCGATGGAAAAAATCACATTCCGCTGAGCACTTTTGAAAACGTTCAAACAGCCCCCTCATCCCCCTTTAAAGAATGCTCTTGCTTCCACCAAACAAACCTTCTTCTCATCCCAAATAACCTCTCGGGCCCCCAAAATTTCCCAAACAACTTTTAAAAACCCTTTCAATTCCCTACTCCGCCCGCCCCATTTCCCCCCCCCATCTCCCCTTATCTTTTGCTGAAGATTTTTCCCTCCTTCTTCAAAAAAAGTTTGGGAGAGAATCAAGGCAGCTTTGATCCATTGACCCCACAGCCCCCCCTCTCGCCTATACTGCCCTCTCCTTCCATTAACTGCTTCCCCCCCCATAACTGAAGACCAGCTTTTCCTCCCTTTTCAAAATCACACCTCCCCACCACGCACACGCCCCCGCTCCCATCCCACCCATTCCCAACATCTCCCCCCAAATAAACACCCCAGCCCTGACTCCCTTTTAAAACCTATAAAAACTCCCATCGGCACCTTCCCCTCACCCTTAAAACCCCGCCTTGATCAAAACCCATCCTAAAAAAACCCTCCCTTACCCCAACGGTTTGTCTCCAACTCCCGCCCTATATCTCTCCTCCCCTTCGCCTCTAAACTTTTTTGAACAGCATGTCCACTCTGAGCTGTCCTCTCACCTTCCCCCTCCCTCCCCTTCAAACCGCCCAATCCGGCTTCTAAAACCCCTCCACTCTACTGAAACAGCACTAACTAAAGTCACCAATGCCCTACTGACTGCCAAAAGCAAGCGTCACTACTCTTCCTCCTCCTCCTTGACCTGTCCGCCGACTTTGACACTGTTGACCACCCCCCCTTCTATTTTAAAGATT
This sequence comes from Allobates femoralis, assembly GCA_033576535.1. Lineage (NCBI taxonomy): Eukaryota > Metazoa > Chordata > Amphibia > Anura > Aromobatidae > Allobates > Allobates femoralis. The sequence continues at coordinate 63,439,214 of JARQOC010000001.1, forward strand.
TTGGAATTTTTTGGGCATCACGGCCCTTTGGGCCCCTTTTGGATCTCCTCATTCTTAACGGACCGGACCTTCAGCGTCGCCCACTACCACACATCCTCCTCGGCCTACCCCCATCGGGCCCGGGGTCCCCCAGGGCTCAGTGCAGGACCTTTTACTCTTCTCAATCTACACTCTCGGCCCCTAGGGCAACTCATTGAGCCCTATGGCCTCCAGTACCACCTCTACGCCGACCCACCAAACCCAAATCTACCTGTCCCGGACCTGGGGGAAACGCCTCCCTACTATCCAAAATTCCCCCAATGTCTATCCGCCATCTTTTCCTTCTTCTCTCTCGCTTTCCCTTAAACTGAACATGGGCAAAACCGAATTCAACGTCTCTTTATTAATAATTTTTAATTAATTAAAAATAAAGTCATGTGGAATGACACTTTTTTCCCCTCCAGAGACATTTTAGGAGTTTAAATCGGATTTATTTTTTAGATGCCATGAGAGCGCACCCTCAGTCGTGAAGGGAAAACGCTCATCTGCCCCGACCCATTGATAACAATTTGGGCCCGTGTTTCTGTCCATTATTTTGACTGACAGCACTTGAATAAAAAATACAGTCTGATTTAAAAATTTTCTCATTTACCCATTAATAGTAATTTTAAACCAAACCCCCTCACTGTAGGCCGGACACTCTCTGTCCCACTCTGATTATGATCATAGACTTTAAATTATTCAAAAAAATGATCTTCCCTGTCTAAGGTGTTCATACAAATTGTATTTAAAAATGGCGGTTTCTTCCCCAAAAAGTATCAAAAAACATTGCTTAAAAGGAACCTGAGCTAGCGACATTTTCAATTCTAGCCAAAGTATAAATTAATTTTCTGAAAATGTCCCAGAACGGTTTAAAACCCCCGGAGTTGAAAATTATACCCGGGGCAAAAGTAATTTATGTCTATCTATAAAACACAAACTTTATTAAAAACAATATATGTACTGTTTAAATATTTTTTCTGTTTTTGTCAAATCAGGGAGGGTATATACATATTTACAAATTTTTTTTTTAATTTATTTAATATAATTTGATGTTTTAGGCTGGGGAAAACACTATCCTACTTACATGCGAGCTCTTGGGGCGGACTCGGATCATTTACCCTGAACGGGGGCCCCCCCTCCCCTGGACGGGGAGTGTGATGCCCGCACAAAAAAACAAGCAGCTTACACTCCAATCCAAGAGGGAGAGGCTGTTCAGGGTCACTGATCCGAGTCTCATCCAAAAAGACTCGCATGTAAGTAGGATAGTGTGTTTTCAGCCTTTTAAATAGACATGATTACTTTTGTTTTGGCATAATTTTCCCTTTTTTGGGGATTTTTTTCTATAACTGGAACTTGACCTGATCTGTCCCGCCCGATCCACAGACATGGCTGTATGTTTTCAGCCCTTCATCTTTAAACTAAACCGGCGTTACAGAGAAACAAAGTATAATATCCGCTGGAGACCAAGCAACCGGGGGGTCTAGTTTTGACAGTGGGGTGTCCAGCAATCTTGGCACCCAAAACTTTGCAGTTCCTTTTTTTCCAGGAAGAAAGGGCAGCTTTACCAACTGAGAAGATAAAGAGCCTCATCCAAACAACCCCCAAAAGGCTTCAACCCCGTCAATTTTATATTAGAGGGGGAAAACACAGTATGAAGAAAATGGGGTATGTGAACTTTTTATCAGGGGCATTTGGATGTTTTTGGTTTCATTATGATTTAAAAAGAGAAAAAAAGTAGTTTTACAATAAATGGCTTCACCCAAACCCCTAACCATGAGTGGAAAATATATACAGTATATAAAATTAATAATGCTAAGTTTGTAAACTTTCTGAACAAAATTACAGAATTGTATTTATCATTTAATATTGACCAGAATTAAGTATGGTGACCAGCTGCTTCTGCTAGCACATGTTACAATAGGGCTTTTTATGTGTATTTTATCAGTAGTATCTGATAAAACACACACATATACACACTCAGTATGATGGCCCCACAGCCTTCCCCATACACTCAGTATGATGGCCCCCACACTCAGTATGATGGCACCTACGCCTTCCTATACACTCAGTATAATGGCCCCACTTCCTCCCCTACACACTCAGAATGATGGCCCCACATCCTCCTCCATACACTCAGTATAATGGCTCCACATCCTCCTCCATACACTCAGTATAATGGCCCCACATCCTTCTCCCATACACTCAGAATGATGGCCCCACATCCTCCTCCATACACTCAGTATGATGGCTCCACACTCAGTATGATGGCCCCACGCTTTCCCCATACACTCAGTATAATGGCTCACACTTCCCCCATACACTCAGTATGATGGCCCAACACACTCAGTATAATGGCCCACAGTTAAGCATGGTGTGTCTTTCATCTGCTGCACTAAGTTTTCTTGATGACGACTGTGGTCCTGACTGTTGCCCATTTTTAAATCTCAGTCTACATGAACTTTACCTGGGAGGGACTTTGCTGATGCAGCATAACTACCTTTTGTCTTCTGATCAGTTATCTTCCTCCACCCAGTTTTAAGCTTCTTAGGGTGGCTTCACACTTGCCCTACCCTCCGCTGCGTATTGTGGCGGGGGAGCGCAAGCCGAGCACTGACACCCGCGTCCCTATTTTTAACATGGGGACGCACGGTGATGCGCTCGGCTGCGAATTGGCGTGCGCACCCATTGACTTCCATGTGTGATTTGTACACGTGCGGATGCTTGCGTACAAATCACACATTCTCATCCGCACCATGAACGCGACATATCACTTTCATGGTGCGGACGAGAATGTATGATTTGTACGCAAGCCTCCGCATGGGTGCGCACGGCATCCGTAGTCGAGCGCATCACCGTGTCGTCCCCATGTTAAAAATAGGGACAACAGTGTCTGCGCTCGGCTTGTGCTCCCCCGCCGCAATACACAGCGGAGAGGAGCGCAAGTGTGAAGCTGGCCTATCACAGCTTTTTCTCTTTCACTGAATGACCTATTTGGTATAATTTGTTACTCGTACACCTGACTATAAATCTACAAACATCCAGGGCTGTGGAGTCAGTCGGTGCGCCATTTTGGTGGAGTTGAAGTGGGTATAAAATGGACAGACCTCCGACTCCTAAAATAAATAATACATTGGGTACAGTAGTTCAATACAGAATAGAACTATGAATTATGTTCTATCTAAATAGCTTGATTATTGTATCATAATAATGATTAAAGCCTGATGTTACCATTATACTGCCATAAAAGTATCACTTACCGTAATTGAGTCATGTATGAGGGAGTCTGAGTCGTGGAGTCGGAGTCAGGGAAATTGAGGAGTCTTGAGTCGTAGTTTGATTTACTGACTTCACAGCCGGGCAAAAATCCCTGACACTGCAGTGCAGCTTGAAGAATTGATGCATTTTTTAAGGCAAAGGGCGGTCACAGTACATATTGGTTTGATTTTGTGTATTCAGTTTGCATCTCACAAACATAGTAACACTTCTATTCTTTAAAGCATTTTTTACTATGCAGCATGTGTCTCACACAGCCTCAAAATGTTCCAGATTACTGTAGGTTTACCTTTAATTCTTGCACCATTCCCTTCCTATATTTGCCACCTTTTATCACTGCTGACAGGTTCTCTTTATTGGTATCCTTTATTCATTTCTTTGTGGAGTTTTAATATAACTAGAAAAAGGAGAGAAAGCTGAATATGGTCTAATCTTTAAAACACTTTTGTGCCAAAGATGAACGTAACCGCTCATCTGAATTGGTTGTGTGACACACAACCAGTATACATGTATGGTATATTATGGCTACTGCAGGATCCACACTCCACGTGTAACATGGTGGCAATAAAAGACGAATCCAAGAGGGACAGTGATTACGTGATCCGTGCTGCCATACAATAAAAGACCAACAATTGTCTGTCAAGTGATGGTGGCTTTATTCTTCAATGCGTTTCAGAGCGATATCCCCGCTCCTTCTCAGGAAAGCAACCTAATACCTGGTATAGGTATTGGGTTGTATTCCTGAATTAGGAGCGGGGATATGGCTCTGAAACGCATTGAAGAATAAAGCCACCATTACTTGACAGACAATTGTTGGTCTTTTATTGTATGGCAGCACGGATCACGTAATCACTGTCCCTCTTGGATTCGTCTTCTTTGTGGAGTTTTAATGCCAACCAACCGATGTGTCCATAGTGTCCTCCTGTAGGAACTCCCATCAATGAACTATGATCTGTAAGGGAACCCAACAGCACCCATGACCTTTTCTTGCAGTGCCTCTACAGGAATAATGTAGCATTACAGGATTCCCATTTAATTCAGTGAGCTGTCTATAAAATGTGAGAACTTGTGAGTCCTCCAGAGTTATGGCTTGCTTAGACGTGAATTTTCTTGGGTCATGTGCGCAATGGACCACAAACCAGATCAAGTAAAAGACCACAACCATCTTAAAGGGGTTGTCCATCACATAGACAACCACTTCTTATTCCCCATTTACACTACCGTAAAAATAAAAATGGGTAGGGGTTGTCTAAGTAGTGGACGTGATTGGCTTGTTTGTTTTCTCAGTTTGGCTTTTCGAACTTGGTGTGACCGGCATATTTGCAGGTCTTCTTCACTCACTGAAAAGTAGGATCCATAATCTACTAACAGCACTTGAAACCTATACTGTCCCTGTTCTCTCTCTTATGATGAGCTTTCTTGCGTTGTTTTCCAGCTGAAGATGTTTTATGAAGAACACTTGCATCTGGATGACGAGATCCGCTACGTCCTGGAAGGAAGCGGTTACTTTGATGTGCGGGACAAGAAGAGCGATGGATTAGGATCTCCATGGAAAAAGGAGATATGATAACACTTCCAGCTGGCATCTACCACCGCTTTACTCTAGATGAGAATGTGCGTAGTACTGCAATATCGTTTGGATCATAATACCTAGAGGCCCATAAATGTCATGGTTTGGGTAGAGAACTGCACAATAAAATATGAAGGTCGTTAAAGGGTCGTCACACGCTACGATTTTGTGAGCGAACTCGCCTACGATCTCAGGGTGCGCGCTCAAGGACAACATCATTAGTGAGGTGTCACATGTATAGATATCGTTCATGGCGCAGCAACGATGTTGCATGCAGGTATCGTTCACACAACCAGCAACGATGCTTGTCAATGTTGTGAATAGGCAAATCATAAAGGAGATCATTATCGAGGTGTCACAAGAACGATGCAGCAGATTGCGATGATCGACATCGTCTGATTATGGGGTCGGTTCTTAAATCTGCGATGAACGATCTGACCACTTATCACTGTAAGATCGACATGTCACATGTGACTGCAAATCCGTAACGTTTCAGTGATTTCGTTAATGATATCGTAGCGTGTGACGGCCCCTATAGGCTGATTTACAGAGTAATCAAATGAAGATTTTCCAGGGCCACATGTCCGTACAGTTCAAGGTTCCTTTATTGGGTTTATGATAAAAGCATAGACATTCTAACCGGATGCGTTTCGGAAGAGAGTTCCTTACTTACAAACCGATGAGTTAAGAACTAGTTTCCTAAAATGCGTCCGGTTATGATAAAAACATAGGCATTCTAAACCAATAAAGGAACCCTGAACTGTACAGACATGTGGCCCTGGAAAATCCTTCATTTGATATAGAACCAGTGGAAGCTGGCCACTTAACCAGGTGCCTGAAGATCCGGGGGTGTGCAAGGTGAGCGCCGCTTCCTTTTCCCAACAGGAATAGTAGCAGTGATGGTAGAGGTGTGTGATGTGAGCGGAGTCCCTATTATAACACACAGGTCTTGGGATGATTATTCCCACGTGTTCGTTCTTTACTTCTCTACTAACATCTTTGCTTTTTTTCTAGAACTACGTGAAAGCCATGAGATTGTTTGTTGGAGAACCAGTGTGGACCCCGTATAACCGACCTGCGGATGACTTTGACGCTCGCTCCAAATATCTTACATCTTTGGCTCAAATGGCATAAAAATCTTGGTATTAAATATATATTTTTTATTAAAAAAATATGTACAGTATGTAAACAAATATGTGAACCTTTCACAGTGCCATGCTGTAAAGACTGTAATATTCCCTTGTGTTGCTTTAAGGAGAATAATAAGGCTATGTTTTACAGGGCGTTTCATCTGCATCAGAGCCGCAGCAAAAACTGAGGACAGATGATTGTAAACACATTTTCTGCAGTTGTGTGTAACGTGTTGCTGCATTTTCACCGCGGTTCTCCTTGTTTTGGTTTATGTTGGAAAATATGGTGACAATCAAGTTGTGACATTACAAACCCGAGCAAAAATGCAGGAAAGAATTGACATACTGATTCACACATGCAGCAAAAACCATGCAGGTGTCATTCTCCGTCAAAAATGAAAACCAATGTGTGCGCCACTTTTCCTGAATCACACAGGTTGTCCTGGGAATACGAAAACGCAGGTTTAGGTTAGCATGGATTTGATAAATCCTAGGTAAAAACGCACCAAAAAAAACGCACCAAGAATGCAGGACAAACACCCTGTGTGAACATAGCCTAATTATACCTGTATGTCTCACATCAGATGACTTCGGGTGGAAAAATCATCTTTTGTCCCGCTATCTAAATGAAGTCTTCCAGGCTATGGGGCAGATGCTGCCTCCTTCCTTCATTGGCGTAGCTCTAGTCTTCCATCAGCCTCACAGTATCCCTGTGCCGTCTAGCTGTTGTCCTGAAGTTCCTCGCCTGTGCACCGCAGTAGTTGCCGACAGTCCACTTGAATGTTTTGCCCTCCAAGGGGCATTGGTTTCATATTTCTTCTGCACAGGTGCTGGAGTCAGTGCTACTTTAGCTACAGTGATCCATTGCCAGCATGCCCATATTAATAGGTTAGATAGGTCAAATATGGTGGCAGATTCCATTTAAACTTGTATTGTCCGAGACACAAGGAGACTGAGTGCCACCTCCTTCAAGGAGTTGTTCAGTTTTGGGTACAAGTCTGCAGTCACTCTGTGACCGCAAGTATTCAATTTGCATACTTCCCAACACATTCCGATTAGACATATCTGGCCTCACTACATTATATGGAGCTGGGCCAGGCACGTCTAGTTGGCATGTGACTGCATGTGAGCAGAGTGCATACCTACTGCCACACATCCACTGCTCCAGACACCGGACAATCCTCACAGCACTCTGAGAGCTCACAGATACGGTCACACAGAGTGACGACAGACTTCTACCCCGAAGTTGGACAATCCCTTTAACGTTACAAGATTTCATAGGAGGGCTGAGCTCTGTCAAAACGTGATCAGACATGTGAAGGCAAATCTTGAGATAGTAATTCAAGCAGAAAAATCCAGCCCTATTACAGTAGTGTAAAGGATTATTCCAAAAATGACCTGAAATGCAGGCTCCACATTTAAGGATTTATTTACTCTTTTCTGTCAAATTGTAATCTTGCTGATTTTTGTGGAATAAAAGGAACATTTTGACCCCGACATGTAAATTGACCCCTTGACAAAATATAGGAATAAATGTGTCCTGTTTAAAAATAGAGGATGATTCAAAATTGGGTAAAAATGGTTGTTATCATGTAGCAAAAGTGCCCATGTGCTATGTCTGGTATTCCAGGTCATACATCTATGCACACAGGGCAGATACACACCCGATCTTTACACGTCATCCTGACTGCACAGAGACAGAGGATCTGCCCCCAAGTGCAGGAATCCTACAGATTATAAGGCAGAGCCGCTCCATGTGCTTCAGTGGTTCTGAAAGGAACATAATAGCCTTCTTCAGGCCCTGGAGGTCTTGGTTCACCTGGCTAAGGTTGATGGCAGTAGGAGACCTGTGGGTACTTGAGTAGATTCCAGATCTTCTTTCCCAAGGACCAAGTTTACATTACTAAGTGAAGGGTCTTTACTTGATGGCATGGCATTTGAACTAAGAGGTTTTCCTTAAAATTAATGTCTGTTCTGCTTAAGAAGACAGTAACTTACTATTGCTATATATGCTAAGGTATCAAAGAATTCCATGCTGTTCTCTCATTATGCCCCAGGGAGGGGTGTCACAAGACAACTTATTCTGAAAAGAATGTTACTTGATAGTACAGTTACCCTTTAACTTTTAAAACTTATACTTTTGGTAGCCATAACCATAGCTATTTTATTAAATCAGCGTTTTACTAATATACTTTGAGTTATGAGACTTGACCTTGCTTTTCTTTCTAAGGTTTCCTTTACCTTTCATAGGTCTCCAGAAAATGTGTTACCAACCTTCTGTATGCAAATTGCCTCTTCAAAAGGCAAAGAGGATTTTAACTCCAGCGCCACCTATCGGATGTAGCAATTCCAAAAGTTAATATTGACTTTTAGGATTGGTAATTCCAATAGGTGGCGCTAGAGTTCAAGACCTCTTTGAAGAGGCAATTTGCATATTACATTTCCCAGCAGAGCACCCAAGGCATTTAAGTCTCCTCATATTGACATGCCAGACCTGACGTGTCGTTCTCCATAAGGATAATAGTTATACCTTAGACCCCCAATCTTCTGTAGTGACCCAAGAATGAGAGAGAATGGTATCAGTAGCAACAGTCCTCTCCTATGGTAGGTCCAAAATAGTGAAAGATGCAAAGGCCTGGTTGTGGTGGGCACATGGGGCATCTTTTACAGGGGATATTTTTTGGCATGGGAGTAATAGGGTATACAATTTTGCTAGAGCTCCTAGGCCTCTTCCATAGTAAATAATTTTGCTTTGACATTGGAGAAAGTGAGGGCCCATCTGGCTGTTTTTTTTGTAGACAACAAAACTATTGTAGGTAGTAATCTGATTTAAGGTTTTATACCTGGCTCTAGTCTTTTGTTTCACCAGATTAGGTTGAAGCACTTGGTCTGAGAGGTCTACACCTCCTATACATTTGTTACAGACCTTATGTCTGTCCTTGGTTACCCCATCTCTCTCTCACAGTAGTGTCTGTATGCAAAGTGGTCCGCATGTAGACATCTTTTTGATCATTCAACCTCCCTGCAAGAAATTGGTCACTTATAAGTAAGTGCAAGTGATGCTCTCCTCCCCAAACACCAGCTGTAATGGGAAACCTACCTGATTTTTTGGACTCCACCCCCCCCCCCCCCCACCCCGATAGGTCCCTGTATTTGTGGCATATTGGAGTTTAAATACTGGGATACAGTGTAATTGTCAGTCTCTTACTATTGATGCAGAAATGACACCATTAGCTCCCGCACAATTGTACCAGGCGTTCCAACTCTCTGTGGGCAACATGGACGACTGATCGGGCTAATACAGTTGCACTGTGGACGGCTTGTTTTGTTCAGTGGGCGCGGAGAGTTGTTTTTTTCACTAAGCCTGTATTGAGAATAGTGGACAACTTTTTTTTTTTAATTTCATGGACACTTTTGTGGGATTCCACGACCGAGAATAGAAGGACGCAGGTTTTGTAAAACATATTGTCTTGCAAGTGATTAGTTTAAGCTATTCAGTGCAGTACTTGGTCGCTGAGAAAATATAGGGGAAATCTTGGTGACATCACATATTATTCTAAGTGTAGCTGAAAATTGGGGTATCTTATTACTCTGACATAGCACCGCGGGGCCTGTGGTGGAAGGGACGTCAACACTGAATAATTTTTCACTTTTCTGTTCCACCACCGGAACTGCTGGAGTCAAGCAAGGTGTTGGCCTTCTCAATGAGCACTCTATGGGCCAATTTATGTAAGAAAAGATGAAAATGAAAGAAATTTTGGCTATCTACAGGTAAAAAAACTCACCAAAATTTCGCCACTTTTCATACCCATTGCACCCAGCAGGAGGCTGCTGGTTCCTCTGAGAGGTAACACATGTGTCTGGACACCAGTGCTCAGTGTCCTGCAACTCAGGCATGGGGGCGATTGTAGCACCTGCGACCAGCCATGCTGACAGGGAGGAGACTGGTGGTGTTTAAAGACACAAGGCTGCCATAGGGCATCAGCCACATAGGTCTGTGTGATACATAGTGTCAGAGCAGCCTATTGGTCACGCCAAAGCTATTAGACCAGGCGGGCTGCTCCGCACCAAATACATGCATCACAAGTGACTGACGCCCCCCAGAAGGCCCAGCCTCAACTGCAAGCAGATAAAAAAAATGCAACAAAACACTATAGATAAAAATATGAGGGTGTTTTTAGATATTTTGGGCCAAAATAACGTAAGCTTGTAACCCACTGTCAAGGGCCCTCACACTTACGAGTCCTAACCATGTTTGTCCATATGTTTGTTTGGTGGTAAACCACCAAACATTTAGCAATTCACCGAACCTATGGCAGCCTTGTGTCTTTAAACAACACCAGTCTCCTCCTGTCAGCATGGCTGGTCGCAGGTGCTATAATCGCCCCCATGCCTGAGTTGCAGGAGACTGAGCACCGGTGTCCAGACACATGTGTTGCCTCTTGGAGGAGCCAGCAGCCTCCTGTTAGGTGCAATGAGTATGAAAAGTGGCAAAATTTTGGTGAGTTTTTTTTCAATTTTAGATTCACCGAAAACAAGACATATCTACTGGTGTAACCTGATGCTAGTGAACAATAGAAATGTTAAAAATAAGTTGATCAAACAAATGTCCCATTAATCAAATCAGGTGTCACAGCAAAGTGATGTAACTGCACTGTGCTTCCTTTTTAGGGTGCTGGGAATTAAATTCTCTTAAAGTGAACCTGTCACCTAAATAAAGCCCCCCAGGCTATCACTACCTGTCCCTGCACCTTCCTATTACTACTCGAACTATCCCTCGCTGTCCTAAATGTGAGCTGTGAATGTACTATATGTTTTTATACCTTACAGTCTGGTATGTTAATGAAGAGGGGCCTACCGTTACTAGCCCCCCTGGGCTCCTCTTTCTGTCCCTCTCACCGCCTCCTGGTGTCTTTATCACACCCCCATGGCAATGATATTGAATTTCCAACGCGTGCCCTCCAGCCTGCCTCTGTAGCGTTCCGGGTATGATGTGTCATTTCCGGTAACGCGCAGTTGATCACCCTCGCTGACTTCAAGCTGCGCATTGCACATGCGCTGTGGCACACATTACGTCAGCTCATCGTGATCACAGAGGCAGGCTAAGGGGCTTTATCTAGGTGACAGGTTCACTTTAATGACCACCATATTGACGATCTTTTAGGTGGTTATCCATCTTCACTCATTTCTACACCAGGAGGTCATATCTACAAATCTCATCACATCTATCTGTGAGTTGCAGGCATCATACGGCTTTTCTACTTCAATGATGAGGATTGGCTTGTGATGGCTGCTGTTATTTGTAGACATGAAATGATCGGGGCTCGATTACCCCCATAAAGTGAATAGGGCTATGGCAATAACACAGAAAGCCCAAGGGATTGTTTGTAGACTGACACTGAGCCTATACAACCTCTTTTCCAGGCCCTGTGGAGTTTTTAATTGAGTTGGATCTCGTTGAAGACCTTGGACCCTTTGAACCCGTCGAATATTTCCAAAATAGGAACATGTAGAAAACCTCCTTTCTGATTGGCCAGATATCTGGAGAAGTGTTAGCATAACCCAGAAATCGAAGCAGTGGCTTGTCAGTAGAGCGGGCCATGATTTGTGTATTCTCTATACAGGGTTCTTGCCAATCTCAAATATAATTCTGCAGAAACAAGAGAGACCGATAATTATGTTCTGTTCATCGCTAACCAGCTGCTCTTGTAGAGACACTACCATGCAAGAAAGAGAGATCAGGAACTGCAGCTGCCCGGGCCGTAGGAAGCGGAGATCAATCTACAGTCGGGGCTGCGGTAATTACTTTGTGATAAATCCTCACTTTCTGTACGTCTTTGTTGAAATCAATATCAATTCCCTGACACTGCAGAAGTATCAGACCGAGCTACTAATCCTCCTGCTGTGAAATACTAAAAAATGATTAGAATAAAGGTTTAGTCGAGTTTTGAGACCCTGTCCTTCCATTTGTAGATGTGTTGTTGTATAATGACAAATATAAATATCAGGTTCGAAAAATTATTATTTAACTAAATGCCCCCCCCCTCATCATCTTGTTTATATTCAACTGGGGAGGTTTCCACTTTGCCCCAGTGCCTAGTATGAGGTTTCCTTTGGGTCTCCTGGTGGATCATTGTTTTTGTCATTTTTTCTTTTAATCATCTGTATTAATCTGCATGAATTATTAGTGGCTTTTATAAAATAAGGAGACAACAGAGCCATGTGCCTATCATTTAGATAGAATGGGTTTAGATGAATTAGTTGACAACTGTCCGTTGTGCTCCCACAACTGATAGAGCGTTGGTTTTTGTAATGCAGGCTGCTGCTGACCTCCACTCACAGGGTGATGCTTCAAGAGTCTGGTCAAAGGTGGTTATAGTCCCGTGCCAATATCAAAGGTACAGGGGAAACAGTGTTCCAAGAAGTTTCTATCTTAAAACGACCTTCGGCGCCCATCCTGCACCCTGAGGACGGTGCCAGATTGGGCGCTGAAGCGTCGGTTTGTAGATAAAAAAACTTTCTGGAACACGTTTCCTGTGATCTTGATGATGCAGCTGGACTTACCACCTTGCCCAGAATTATTAGTGGCTTTGACACTTTTGTGGTGGGGTTTTGCTTACATTTGTGACATTCTTTTTTTTGCCTTTAAGATAACAAGTGGAAGCCTATGGACAAACATAGGTGTAAAAGCCCCACAAGGCTGTGTGCACACGGTGCATTTTTCCATGCAGATTTTCACAAATGTCAGCAGTCAATGAGAATCCTGAAGTGCCGTGTTCAGGCAACATATCCATTGTTTGTGTTCTTCACATAGACTACATGAAAACAACGCAAGGTGAAAAACGCATCAAAACTAGAAAGTGTTTTTGCCACAGTGTTTTTCTGCTAGAAGATGCAGACATTTCTGCAACCAAAGCAGCAATGTGGGCACAGAGCCTACCAGATCGTGCTGATTTTGATTGATGGGGGGTTCATGTTGATGATATCATTAACACATCTTTAGCCGGTTGTGTCTACTAGAGATGAGTCAACCTTTCAAGGTCCGTTACCAAACCCTCCCTCTGATGAGTAAACCTGTTTGGGTTCAGACTTCAGATGCTTTACATTTGCAAAGCACTGGAGCGAGCATCGCTGAGATCAGATACATTTGGTACTTGGCTCAGTGTGAGCCACGTGCAGTTTGATCGGCTCACTCAAAAGCACAGTGAATAAAACAAACACAAAACGCCCAGAAGTGTTTTACTTATGGCTGGCGTATGTGGGTGGAGAGCCTGAACTGCCAATCAGTGACTTCCATTAAGTATTGGGGTCACGAACAAAAAAATTTTCTGCATTCCCCCGAACCTGAACTTTAAAATGTTCACTAATCGCTAGGGTCTACATTTGCAGCGCCAAGGTTTGGCACACGTCCTTTGTTAACTAAGCTATGTCCCTTTTGACAAGCGAGGTATGAATGATATTAAAAAAAGAAATGGGGGAGGTGAAGAATAAAGCAGATAAAGTAGAATGCCTGTGGACCGGATTTTTTTTTTTTGGGGGGCTGATGTGTCCATTGAATTAAAGATCTGGTTTAACATAATCTGTTATATAGCTCACAATCATGTTTCATTGCATTATTACTAAATATAAAGGGAAAATCTCATGTTTTCATGATGGATGGAGTCCTGTATATGCAACAATGTTCAATGTAGATCTGGATTGTGAGCAGCACAGTATGGTGTTAGATGTTATAGCATAGCTTGAAGGGTTTTTCCCACAAAGTTAGAGGACCTGTCACCAAACCAGGCATAGTGATCTAATTACAGCACTGAATGCAGCATGTCTGCTGCATCCAGGCAAGGGGTCCCCCAGCACTTGACCCCCCTGTACCCCGAGATAACACACTCTGAAAACTTACATTGAGGAGGCAAATAGGAGCCAAAGGGCAGATTCACACCCCTTGCATGTTTAATCTACCCACCGCTGCCTCCCTGATGCCAATCATTGTCTCCCTCGCCTGCAGCATAACACAGAGCTTATTTTAGTAATGGCCGCTTAGCCCCGCCCCCTGTGGTAACCTCACCGCTTATACCCACCCTGCTCTATGGTTAACATAGAGCAGGGCGGGGAAGGTGGTGATGTCAGAGCAGAAGGCCGGCCGCCCCGCCTCTGCAGTGACATCACCGCTTATACCCACCGTCTATACCTGGGCTATAAGCGGTGACATCACCACAGGGGGCGGGCTAAGCGACCATTTTTAAAATAAGAGGGAGACAATGATTGGCATCAGGGACGGTAGCGGTGGGCAAATTAAACATACAGGGGTGTAAATCTGCTCTTTGGCTCCAGCCACAAGCCACCTCCTATTTAGCTCCTCAATGTAAGTTTTCCAAGTGTATTATCTTGGGGTGCAGGGGGAGTCAAGGGCTGGGTGACCCCTTGCCTCGATGCAGCAGACATGCTGCATTCAGTGCTGTAATTAGATCACCATGCCTGGTTTGGTGACAGGTCCTCTTTAATTTTAATCAATAGATCTTTATAATAAGAATTTTTGTATGCTTAAAAAAAAATGTTCATGTGCCGAGATATATATTTATGTACTGTGTTCTGGATGTGTCTGACTGTACAGTAGAGGGGCATGGTCTGATCATATCACATCTTCTGTGCTGAGATAATCTACTATATAATCTTCTAATCAGGTCATGTCTGATGCCAATTCGCGTGCCAGCACGCTCAATGGTGGCCGCCTCCGCCTGCTATCTGGGAGCCAAGGCGCCATATTTAAAATACTTTTAAAATAATTTTAAATATGGTGTGCACCGCTATTCTGATTGGTCAGCACTGAACACGGCGACCAATCAGAATAGTGGTGCGCGCCACCATATTTAAAAGTCACTGAGTCAGTATATTTGAAATATGGCGCGCGCCGCTATTCTAATTGGCCGCTGCGTTCAGCGCTGACCAATCAGAATAGCGGTGCACACCATATTTGAAATACAATGTGCAGGCTCGCTGTATTTCAAATTATTTTATTTTTTATTCTAGAATACCTGATGCGTTAGAATCGGGCCACCATCTAGTCTTCTATATGTGTCTCTGCTATGTACTGTGTAATGGATGTGTTTGACAGTACAGGGACATGGTCTGATCCTACCACATCTCCTGGGCAGGGGAGGAAGTAAGGGTATAACAGACTATTACAGCACAGGATCATGGCGGATTTTCTTTTTTTGGGGGGAGAAGCAGGAGATTGTAGACAAAATATGGGATCATAGTTGCTGCTTTCTGTGAAGAAAGTCTTGCATCACCAGGCACAATGCCAAGTGTGAGATGAGTGGTGTAAAGCCAAAACTGCCGCACTCTGGAAACATGCTCTTTGGAGTGATGGATCAAAGTTCACTTCTGTCAGTCTGATGAATGAGTCTGGGTTTGGTAAACGCTAAGGGCCGCTTTACACACACGGATATCTGTGTCCAACTTCTGAACAGATCTCTGGTTGCAGTGAAATCATGGACACATTGCTCCATTATGTGGCTGTGTACAAATGTAACAATGTGTCCATGATTTCACTGCAACCAGTGATCTGTTCAGAAGTTGGTCACAGATATCTGTGTGTGTAAAGCTGCCCTAAGTCTGTTTCTGGCCTGACTGCTTTGTGCCATCATGTGAGGGATGGATGATGCTATCGGGTAGATTTTTAGGAGTTGGTTCCTGTGGTGAGACATCTTCATACATCAGACATTTTGGGCAATTGTATGCATTTATCTAGTTCCAGCATGACTGTACACGGAGTAAAGTCCTTGAAGAGTTCAGTATGAGAGTCCTGACTTCAACCCCTTCAAATTCTGAGAACTAGGATTGGGATTACTGGACCAGCCCTCTCCTTCAACATCAACACATGACTTCCCAAATGATCTTTCGAATCAATGGGCAAAAATATTAGCACAGCCACATTACAAAACCTTGTAGAAATCCTTCCCAGAAGAATGGAGGCTGTTCTAGCTGCAAAGGAGGAACCAACTCCATAATAATGCCTATGGCCTTAGCTTGGAAGGTCATAATGGCTCCTGTAGATGTGTAAGGTGTCCCAATACTTATGTCCAGTATATTCATACTATGCTAGTCCTCATTGAATTACATTAACACAGACCCAGTCATTTGCATGAAGCCTTATAATGGGAACATTGAGTTCTCATTTTGTTTTACTGACAAGAATAGTACAGCAAGTGCTATAGTACCTGTCAGCAATATTACATTACAGTGAGGGATCTGCTAAAGAAGAGCTTACAATCTATATAGCCGAACACATTGACACTGTATCAAGAAAATATTCTTGCAATGAGCATAAATTTATTATGAGAATTCAGCTTTTCACTAATGATACAATAGGTCTGAGATGAAACAGATAATTAGTCTTCACGCTGTAATGATCCGAGTGCGGCCCCTGCGCTCTCCTGCGCGCCGCACACAATATATTTGCTGAGGCAGAGACACATTTGATTACTGACTCCCTCAGACGCCAACAATGGTGTGATCCGACCAGGGGACGCGCACACCTGGAAGTGAGACGGCCGATGATAGAGTCTGGGAATAATCCATGAATTATAGAACACACTGGGGCCCAGGAGCGCAACAAGAGACAGTCAGACATGGGAACATACTCTGTATTCCAGCGCTGTACCAGCAGAGGATCTCTGAAGAATGGCTTACAAGGCTGATATATTAATGTGATCAGACGCTTCATGCTCTGCTGGAAGATTTAGACGTTTGCTTCCCAGATAAAAATAAATCTGTTCATGAGCTGCTTCAGATAGGATCTTCAGCACTGTTATAAAATCCACCTCTAAGAAAGCGATAACCCAGGACAAAACAAGATGCAATGTGTGCACACTTAAAGGAGTTGTGCCGCAAAACAATTGTACATTTTCATCAACAGATTGAAGAATAAAAAGAAGTTCCACATTTGGATATGTTAAATGTTTCTGCCCCGAAATAGTCTTATAAATGTGCCCCTGTGTAATGGATGTGTCTGACCATGCAGGAGCAGGTGGGATATACCACAACTCCTGAACAGGGAAGGAAGTAAGAGTATACAGACATTACAGCCGGGGATCACAGAATAGAAGAGTATGCAGACATTACAGCCGGGGATCACAGTATATAAGAGTATACATACATTACAGCCGGGGATCACAGTATATAAGAGTATGCAGACACTACAGCCGGGGATCACAGAATAGAAGAGTATGCAGACATTACAGCCGGGGATACACACAATAGAAGAGTACGCAGACATTCCAGCCGAGGATCACAGAATATAAGTAGAGACATTACAGCAGGGATCACAATATAAGAGTACCAGACATTACAGCCGGGGATCACACGAATAGTAAGAGTACACAGACACAGCTGGAGATCACAGCAATATAAGAGTATACAGACAACACAGTGGGGACACACAATATAAAGTATACAGACATTACCGCCAGGGATCAAAGGACATAGGAGTATACAGACATTAGAGCATGAGATCACAGCGTATACAGACATTACAGCTGGGGATCACAGTTGGTTCTGTGATGTAAAATATTACATTGCCTGTTAAAAATGTGTTTTACATTACAGGGCATTGCAGCTGATTCTTTCTGTGATGTCTGTATACTCATTTAGTTCCTCCCCTGCCCCAGGAACTGTGGTATATCTGACCTGTTCCTCCATGGTCGGACACATCCATTACACAGCGGCACATTTATAAGAATATCTCTGGACAGAAACATTTTTATTTTGTTTTTAACACATCCAAATGTGCAACTTATTTTTATTCTAAGATCTATGTAAAATAGTTTGCGGCATAACCCCTTTAAAGAGCAATTCGGTAAACTCCCATAGATCACAGCCACAGATTGCTCACCTTGATAGCAAAAGTTAGGTGTAGGTGCCAAACACAAGTCCAGATCTTTCTGGTGTAGTGTTTCTTCTAACCAGCTCTCCCCTCTTAGTGCACGGATCCAGGCTCCATGATGAGAGTAATCATAGCGTGATCCAGAGATGGCAGATGATCAAACACGTCCACAAAACTAATTTTTTATTAGAAATATTAAAACATGTCCAACATGACAGAATCAGAGGAAAGTCGTCCCAAAGATGACTTATTGTTGATGCATTCAAAGTAACAGGTTATGACTAAGACGTGTTACTGCTAAACGCGTCAATCATATTTATTTCTAAGGGATCTTTGTTCCTCTGATTGGACATTTTTAATATTTCAAATACAAAATTAGTTTAAAGGAAGTGCTGGATCATCTGCCATCTTTGAATGGAACTTGGAGTACTGTTTCTTCCTTATGGACATACTCATAGTAATATACTGCCATGTGAATCTTCTATCTTTACCTGCCTTTTTGGGAACTCCAGAGCTTCTCCTGAACTTCACTATTTACAAAAATGACATCATGGAGATGGATGTTACAAGTGACGTAAAAGGCACATCAGTGATCCTCTCTGTTCTGGCCTTATCAAGGTTACATGGATTATGTTACACAGAACAGATCTTTTCCTGACTTTTGAATGTATGAATAACCTTGTTTGTCTGGGGGTCCTTATGGTAGCAGTAAGACCCTACTAATTACCCCCCAAAAAACAACACAATGCCTTACACAGCTCCGGAGCAGAATAGCACATGCAGTTTATTATGCATTGATTTTACCCAAACCCGGGAAATAATACAAAAGAGGCGAGACTTGTTAAAGGCAATCAGTCCTCTCATTCATGGTGCCTGAATCAGACCTGGGTTGCCATATTGCAGCTATTTACACTGCTGTGTCTCAGACAAGATATATTTTGAAAAGGCGGCAGGAGACAATGTATTGTGGATGACCGGTTTGAGGCAGGTCCCCAGCACTTTCTTCATGTTTTGATCATTTTGATTGATAAAGGAAAGACCTGTCAGTGATGATCAAGTGTAATCGGTACTCGCACGGACAGTACGGTATTCACGATACTCGTTACTCAGTGAGTATCACTGGTGCTCATGAGTGATGTGTCCATAGTTATCGATCTGACACATATTGCCAGCTCCTTTCAGTACACAAAGTGAGCAGTCACCCCAGTGAGAGCAGATTGAAGGTTAGGCTCTCTGTAGGGGGCACAGCAAGATGTTGTATGGAGTGAAAACGCAAAAAAGCCCACTCTCCTGCCCTGGCCCAGAAATGCTCATTTTATGTCCAGATGTGTGTGGGTGGAACCAATCACAAATTGATTAACATTAGACTCGCTCTTCGGACAAGTATGTGCATATTATAAAGTACTCGTTAGGAGTATAGTGACTATGAATATTTTGCTACCTGCTCATGACTACTGTCAGTCTAAGAAAGCGAGCAGGGAGAAGAGTCAAACTAGTCAGTCAGGACTGGCCGGCCGGCTTGTCATCGTATGTTTTTTTGTGAAGTGTGGTAGCATATCAGAGTAAGGACCACGTCACACACACAGATATTTGTGCAGATATTGTTCACAGATCTCTGGTTGCAGTGAAATCATGGACACTTTGTACCATTTGTACACAGCCACAAAATGGAGCAATGTGTCCATGATTTCACTGCAACCAGAGATCTGTGAACAATATCTGCACAAATATCTGTGTGTGCGACGTGGCCCTAAAACATACACCGATGCTCTAACGCAGCCAGACTCATAGATTCTTGCTATCTCTGAATCAGGCAGCATGGATTTAATTGCCTGACAAGGTCTCTTTAAGGGTACCTTTACAAGCGGCAACTTTTCTAGGAATTCCACTGGCAACTTACTGGTTGCAGTGAAATCATGGACACATTGTTCCATTTGTACACAGCAACAAGATAGAACAATGTGTCCATGATTTCACTGCAACCAGTAAGTTGCCGGTGAAACTCCTAGAAAAGTTGCCGCTTGCAAAGGTACCTTAAGGCCCACATACACATGAGATGAAAGTCAGCTAAACCCGCTGGTTTTGGAGGGACCTGTCAACCAATGCAGATTCAGTCACCATTCCGTGTATGTGGAGCGACAGCTGCAACCGAACCTCCCCGCACTGACTGACTACTGCCGCTCTACATACACAGGGCGGTGACTGAACCTCCACGCACTGACTACTGCCGCTCTACATACACAGGGCGGTGACTGAACCTCCCCGCACTGACTGACTACTGCCGCTCTACATACACAGGGCGGTGACTGAACCTGCGCCTCCTCCATGACTGAAACCAGAACCGTTCATTTCTTCATGGCAACAGGTTTTAATGTACTGGCGCCAGGCATGCTCAGAATAAAATAACCTATAGATTAACCTCATATCTGCAGGTCAATAACATTTTTTCCATGTGACAGTTTCCCTTTAATGATCAAAAAAAACCCAAAAACAACCAGATATGGGCACAAGTGAACATTTCCTTACAGAAAGATTCTCATAGACCTTGTGCTGAGATCTAATCATTTCACCTACTCAAAAAGGAGACATGGTAGTGTGGATCTTTGTGAGGGCAGGCGTCCGCGTAGAAATTACATTTTGAAAGGGAAAAAAAAATAAAAATTAGATGTGTATTTGCCTCTGAATCTGATGCAGACCCTCCGGTCTCTACTGCAGTGTTCAAGATTGTTTGATTCAGTGATTCAGGCAGCATGGGTTTACCCGTAATTGCCTGACAAGGTCTCTTTAAGGCTGGTTTCACATTGCATATTTTTCCTGTCCGTGGGAACCTACTTTTTGCAGGACCCCACAGGAGGTGACCTATTTCTGTGTCTGGGGCCGTGAGTATCACGGATCCGGACACAGAAAGAGATGACAGGAGGCTTCGGGGCACTTTCACTTCCACAATGTATATACATACATTGCGGAAGTGAAATTTAGTCAAAGAAAGGGTTAAAAATAACAAAATATGTATGTTCACCTTCCAGCGAGTCCCCCGACGCCTCCAGCAAGCTCCGGATGCTTACAGGACCTGCGGGTATGTCACAACCTGACAGCGGCTTTGGGTCACATGACCACAGTTACCGCAGTAACCGGTCATGTGACCCGATCAGCTGATCGGGTTGTGACGTAACCGCAGGTCCTGTAAGCATCCGGAGCTTGCTGGAGGTGTCGGGGGACTCGCTGGAAGGTGAGCATACATATTTTTTATTTTTATTTTTAACCCTTTCTTTTACTAAATTTCACTTCCGCAATGTATGTACAGTATATACATTGCAGAAAGTGAAATTAGATGGTTAGGAGCAGTTTTAGTGTACTGAGCATGCTCAGTACACTAAAATTGGTTCCAAGAAACAATCCTGTGTTTTCTCGAACCTGTGCTCCATTGGCACCCAAGTTAAAGGTCGTGGATCAGGTTGTATCCGATTTGTGTCCGATTTTTTGTTGTGCCCAAAATCGGAGCAGTCTCCGATTTTGGGTACAGCAAAAAATTGGATACAAATCGGATGGCAATAAGGCCAAGTCCGATCCGATCTGTGCCCATAGGATAACATGGGGGCCAAATCGCATCCGTGGCTTTCAGTTTTAGAACAGACAGCCACAGATCCTCAAAAATCCCAATGTGAAAGCAGCCTAAGGCCCACATACACATGGTGAAAGTCAGATAAACCTGCTGGTTTTGGAGATTTAGATCTCACCCACAAAGCTCTTCACAGCGTAACACCTCCCTACATGTCCACTCTCATCTCCATCACCCCACCCGTAATTGTGCAAAGATTGTTTGCAGATCTCTGGTTGCAAGGATATCATGGACACATTGCTCCATTTTGTGGCTGAGTACAAATGTAACAATGTGTCCATGATATCCCTGCAACCAGAGATCTGCAAACAATCTCTGCACAATTATGTGTATGTAAACCGGCCTTTACTTCTGCATTAATCCGAACCTCCCACTCCCGGCTCCAAGACTTCTCCCGAGCTGCACCAATTCTCTGGAATGCTCTACCCAAAGAAATTAAATCTATCCTCAACTTATTTAGTTTCAGGCGCTTCCTAAAAACAACTTTTTAGGGCCGCCTATCATGATCCCTAGTCAAAGTCATTTAGATATAGCCTGTCTGCTCCACTACTCTGAAGTGGATCACAAATAATGGTCGGTGGCCACTTATGCTGCTCCTATCTGTTCCCATCTCCTCAAGTTGACTATACCATCATTGTAAATAAGCCCCTGTCCTTTGTGTCACTCCGACCTCATTGTTAGATTGTAAGCTCTTATGAGCAGGGCTGCCATTATTTTGCTTTAATTATGTATTTTCTGATAACTCTTAAGGGGGTGTCACACGCGTCAATATCGCCTGCACGATATCGACTGCACGTGACGTTGCAGCGATATTGATGCGTGTGACATACTGCATCAACCAGCGATAAATCGCTGGTTGATGATCGCCAGGTTTCAGAACCAGCTCTGAAACCTGGCGATTGTCGCCCGGTGGACACGCAGCATCGCTGCGTGTGACACCGGGACTAGCGATATTCCAGCTCCCAGCGCCTGTCACAAGCGCTGGGAGCTGGTATCCAAGGTACACTGCGGGTAACTAGGCAGCGCGCGCTGCCTAGATACCCGACTGTGTACCTTAGTTACCAGCCTCCTCCGCTCACCGGGTGAGCGGAGGAGGCTGGTAACTAAGGTACACGTCGGGTATCTAGGCAGCGCGCGCTGCCTAGTTACCCGACGTGTACCTTGGAGACCAGGCTGCTCCCGCTTCCAGCAGGCTGGCAGCGGGAGCAGGACATCATGGAAACGATATTTAAATCGTTTCCATGATGTCACTGGTCAATTGATCGCTGGTGAGTCTGTCTGTGTGACAGCTCACCAGCGATCAGCCGTCAATGTCGTCAGCGATCAGATCGCTGACGACATTGACGCGTGTGACACCCCCTTTACTTATGACTGCTTGTAATCAACCTCTGAATTGTGAAGCACTGCGGAATATGTTGGCGCTATATAAATAAGGATCATTATTATTGTCTACAAACCGCTGATCCATGGGGCCATCGGTGTTATCTGTTTATCTAAGCATTTCTGAGAACGGTGTTGCAATTTTTCTATTGAACACAATGGAATGTGCATTTTTAAGTGGATTTTGGTGCTGAATATGATGGAAAAAGGTACATTGAAAAACCAGAAGGAACTTATAATGTTGAAGCTTCAAATGTCCCGTTACCCACCAAGCTGTCCACACGCCTTATTCTGAGGACGGGATGTTAAACATATGTCTGCATACATTTTTCTGTCCCACTTTGTCGGTCTAATGGCTTCCTACATGACCTGCTCTGTACATACATCACCACGAGGGGCCGCAGGACACCCAGCTGCTTATAGGTAAATGGCGCGGCGTGTAAGCACACACAGAGACGTTGGCTGATGTTTATTGAGGAGATTCAGAGCGTAGAGGAACATCCCAACGTTCAATTACATTCTTGTATTTAACCTCGGAATAACATTTACATTTTGAAGCAGAAATCTGTACACAGGGAATAGTCTGCAGTCTTTTCTCAGTGTGAGGAGATGGAGCAGTACAGGAATTATAGCAGCTTCAGACACTGAGTGTTAAAGCTGTCACCTTCCTTGACAGCTACCGCCTCCAGCAGCGCCTGCTTCTTCTGCATACTGCGGGAGGACTCCAGCTCATACATAGTTGTCAGATTGAAGAGAACGCTCTCGTGGAGATAGTGTTTGGGGTCCTGCTGAACCAATCCTTCCAGATGCCGGAGGGAATCCTTTAATTTGCCCAAATAAAGCAGGCAGACTGCTGCATTGTTATTTGCCTGGAAAATAACAGTTTGGGAATGAGACGTAACAATAAAGCAGAGATCGATGGCCTCATCAATGATGCTGACTGCAGCACACGGCGGGGCGTCCTCGCTGGCTTTTCTCTTACACAGGATTATACATTTAGTTTTTTTTTAACTATTGTTGATTAAAGCAAGAGAATTCACAAGGGAAAGTGAATAAGGAACTAAAGAGCCATAGGAAGGGGGAAAAAGGGATCAACCTTGTTCTTTAGGTAAAGAAAAATAATACCAAGAATCCATCGCCTATCTGGGATGATTTCAGTGTAATACCATTAACAGCCTGTACAAGAGGTGGCGCTATATACCCATCCTAACATAAGCGGTCTACAAGTCCTGCTGCATAAACCAGTGCATACATGAGGAATATACACGTGGGGCACATGGAGTCTTCAACTGAGATCCTCGTCCATTCAAAAGACTTATTGGTGTATTCATCTCCAAGATCCTAACCCAATATGTAGGAGGTGTAGTAATAATAATATTAGAAAACATCTCCAATTAGAAAAATAGTATAGTTCTCCTAATTAGCCTTTGCAGCTTAGGTATCCATGGTTACGACCATCAGCAACTGGATAGAACCTTCACTGTATGAGTGGTCGTAACCATGGATACCTAACCTGCAAAGGCCTGCACATGATTTAATAGACATGGCCATATCAAGAGAACTATACTACATAGTGGGGTAGGATCTTGGAGATGGGAATAATCAATCTGTCAGCAGGTTTTTGCTATATAATCTGAGAGCAGCATAATGTATGGGCAGAGACCTTGATTCCAGCAATGTGTCACTTTCAGGGCTGCTTGCTGTAATTTTGATACAATCACTGTTTTTTCTGCAGACCTTTGTACACCTTCTCCACACCACTGATTGGCAGCTTTCTGTGTACACTATAGATTGACAGAAAGCTGCCAATCAGTGGTGGAGGTGGAAATACACAGAGCAGTTGAAGCACGAGACACCCAGTTCTGTAGTGATGATCTCCTGCTGATAAAACAATGATTTTATTGAAACAGCAACACAGAGCTCAGTAAGTGGCACAGCAGTGGAATTAAGCTCTCTGCGCCTACATAAGGCTGCTCTCAGATTAAATAGCAAAAACCTGATGACAGATTTCCTTTAAAAAAGACCTATGGACATAGGACAACAGAGAAACTTGAAGTAAAATCATGCAATTTTCACACTAATTATTAAAAGGGGATGTCTGAATAATACAATTATGTGACTGCAGACTAACCAATCCTCCCAGTGCCTGCACTGTGTGCAGCCTTGCTCCATACTCTTCTATTGAGTGAAGCTGCACCCACTAGTTGGGGGCTCTGGCTGGGAACATGCATACCACATAACTGTGGCCCGTTCATGGTTTAGAAATGGCAAATCCTTGCAGCGCTCTGTGCGGGCGCTGGGAGGACGGAGAAGTCTGCAGTCACATACTGAGTCCGCATGAGAAAAAACCCACTGGCCAGCACTGCCCCAAAGAGTAACATTGTAGAGATGGCCATCAGACAACACAGCGGATAGTCCATGTTATGGACGAGCCCTGAGCTCTGCTCTCTCTGTATGAAGACGTATACAGAGAAAGCTGTCATTACTGATCGGACTGTCCAGAGGACTGACAATCCCAGAAACAGCTGAGGCTTAATTGATAAAAAACACAATTTGTGAGAAAATAAAAAATCATTCCACCAATCTACACTGTTCCCGCTCCATAATGTGGTGTCTGTAGATTGGACGGCATCTTCATGGTGACAGGTTCCCTTTACATCGGTCCCTTTCTGATAAATTACCTTTAAATTAGATTTCCTATAATAAATATTCATGCTGTATCTATGGTGAATGAGCCTCAGCTTAGTCAATATTAGTCCAGACAACTTACACCGTACAGATATTCTTCAGCAGGGGCTTCATCCACTTACCACAGTATTTGTGGGGTCCAACTGCAGAACCTCCGAGAAGAACTTGTGAGCGTCTGAGAAGTTATTCTGACCAAGATGAAGGAAGGCTCTGGCAGGAGAGAGGGTGAAAACAAGGTTGGTCACAGGGCCACTGACACCCAGGCTTGTCTAGTTAATTACACTGGTCTACATTCTGTTTACAACATTTGCAGATTAGGATTGTCAAAATGTTAATTTTAAAGCAGAAATGGAAATGTTGCAGCACAGTGACAATGAATTAGGGGTTGGGGCATTAGGGTCCCGTTACACTTGGCGACATTCCAGCGATGCCAACAACGACACGACCTGGTAAGGAACGTTGGAATGTTGGTACATGATCGCTAGTGAGATGTCAGTCAGATCTCACCAGCGACGCAGCAACGATACGGCAACCTGTATAACGACCTCAGCGGTTGTTGGGACCCTGTCACACAGCAGCTAGTCTGATGACTCAGACCTACATTGCCGAGTTCTGAGTCGCCAACAAGGTCGTTGTTAAGGCGTCAAACACACAGGATTTAACACCTGATGATCCTATCTGTGATTAGGTCATCAATATGGGATGGGTAGGGGTCGTAGAGCCAGTACTCCTGCTGATCACCTGAAATCTGCTCCAGTCTGATATAACACTTGAGCCCTGGACTTCCCCTTGTCCCCAAGGCTGGCTTCACACTACAGTTTTGTTCCTGTCCGAGGAATCCTGTTTTTTACAGGACCCCACAGACAGGAACGGACAGGTCTGGATTGTAAACTCCGGATGCAATTTCTGTGTCCGGATCTGGGATTTTGAGGGTCCTAGACAAAGAGCTGGGGGAAGCCGAGCCAGGCAAGTGGTGTCAGCGCTGTTATTTTTGCTTTTGCAATGTATCTACATACACTGCTAAAGTGAAATTAAATAAAGGAATGGTTAAGAATAAAAAGATAAGCGCTCACCTGTCCCGCAATGCGCAGCATCCACTTCCGATGGCTGCAAGGACCTTAATCAGCTGACCGGGAAGGGGCGGGGCAACTCGATCAGCTGATGTGTCACATGACCGCATCAGCTGAGCGGTTTAAATCACCCACCAAAACCAATCGGTGGGTGATTTAAACCGTGCTAATGCGGTCATGTGACACATCAGCTGATTGGGTAGCCCCACTCCTTCCCGGGCAGCTGAGTAAGCTCCTTGAGCCATCGGAGGTGGATGCCGCGTATCGCGTGACACTCGGCGGACAGGTGAGCATTTATTTTTTTATTTTTAACCATTCCTTTATTTAATTTCACTTTAGCAGTGTATGTATAGTGTATGTAGATACACTGCTAAAGTGAAAGTAACAGCGCTGACACCACTTGCCTGGCCCTGCTCCCCGCAGCTCTTTCTGTGTCCGGATCCGTCAAAATCCCCAAAACAGGATCCCACGAACAGGAACAAAGCTGTAGTGTGAAGCCAGCCATACACAAAACTGGATGGCCTTTCATGACCAATCTTGCACCATTGGGATACATGGGAGACAAAACAGGATCCTGTTCTGTCCTTTTCAAAACGGACAGAACAAGATGCCAAAAACGTGGTGTGAAGCCAGCCTAATGGACCCTACTCTGGCTGCACAGCTGGAATGAGATTTGTCTGATAAAGAATAGAAGCTTGCAATGTTCTACTACTTTTCAGATTCAGTTGGAACGAGCGATAGTGTTTACCTGAATATGACATACGGTGCAGTATCTGGCAGTAGCCACAGCACAATGTATGGAGCAGCTGAGATCTGCCCGGACATAGCTTATCTAGATCCAGGGATGGTGTATAAACAGTCCGCGCTGCTTTGAGATAATCACTCAAAGAGTCTTGGATGAAAGACCCCCCTTTTTACTTTATTTTGCCTACGCGTTTCAATGCTACTCCCAGCATCGTCATCAGGGCATGGAGTGCTGGGAGTAGCATGCTGGGAGTAGCATTGAAACGCATAGGCAAAATAAAGTAAAAAGGGGGGTCTTTCATCCAAGACTCTTTGAGTGATTATCTCAAAGCAGTGCGGACTGTTTATATACCATCCCTGGATCCAGATATTCTTACACGTGTTACGTGGAGGTGGAAGTCCTGCAGCAGCTTTCTTTACTACATGCGATTCAAACTAGTTGTGGGTGCACACAACTAGAAAAGGTGAGTGCACCATCATTATGACCTGTGTGTAAAATCCGTGCCATATTGATAGGGCACTATTGCGCCTCGTGTTTGTCTCCTTTATCTTTATTATAGTTCTGCGGACATAGCTTAGATCCTTTGGATTTCAGCTGATCGGTGGGGGAAGGGGGAACGGCAAATATGTATAGCTCATCAACTGAATGGCTCCAGAAAACCCCCATAACATCATGTGCTTGTGGTACTGGTATCAGAGACCCAATCTAAAAACCTGAGGTCCTGAAGTTTGGGGAATACTGAGATACGAGATGTATACTACTAAAATGTATGGGTTCAAATTACAAAGCACCATGTACCACAGGTCGGCTAAAGACTTTATACCCAGACCCCCAAAAAAGTCCAAAAACACCAGGACTCCGTTCAAAAGGGAAAAACTGGTGACACCAATACCCAGCCTGCACCTACCTGTTCATCAGAACCATCATCTTATTGTGTGCGTCATCTTTATTTACAAGATTCTCAATGACTTTTTCCACGTCTTGAAAATATTTCTCAGCCGCTTTAATGTCTCCAATCTGAAAAAGGACAGGTTGACATATAAGCATTAAGGGTTCTCTGGTTTAGAAATTCTTATTATAACATTCTGAGATAAAGTGTTTCCCGATCAGGACTCGCATCTACAGGAGGTTTCTGGTCCTGCACATTTCTGCATTCAGTTATGTGCCCACCGAGCATGTTTATTTCTGCACCAAAAAGTGCATTTCCTGGCAGGCAAAATACTGCAGAAAAAACTCTCTGTTTTTAGCATTTTAGGTGTGTGTTTTTGTGTGATTTTTTCCATGTGCAATGAGAAAAATGCAGGGAAAAACACACAAAGAATTGCCATGTTGCATCAAATTCTGAAGGTCAAAAAACCTGAAGGTGGGAAGAGCACTTCAGAAAACCAATAGACTTTGCTGAGATGCAAAGAAGAAATTATTAAAAACCAAAGCCGTGGAGTCAGTATCCATTTTGGTGGAGTACAAGCCGGATTCAGGGAAATTGAGGAGTCGGAGTCTGAGTCAGATGCTTGGCTTACCGACTCCACAGCCATGGTTGTGGAGTTGGAGTCTGTGTCCATTTTGGTGGAGTTGGAGTCGGATTCAGGAAAATTAAGGAGTTGGATGTTTGGCTTACTGACTTCACAGCCATGTTTGTGGAGTTGGAGTTGTGGAGTCGGTGTCCATTTGGTGAAGTTGTAGTCGGATTCGGGGAAATTGAGGAGTCAGAGACAGAGTCGGATGTGCGGCTTACCAACTTCACAGCCCGGTTAAAAACTGCACATAAAAACTCTAGGTGTGCACATAGCCTTATATAGACAGAACAATGATTTTAGTGGAAAAAGTGTAATGCTTCATTTCCCCTGATGGGGAGCTGCAGGGAAATTTAACACTCGCTGCCAGGTTCTTCCAACAGATCACATTGGATCCCTCCTGTGTTTGATGAGAAATATTTTCTGTTCACAATACTTTTTTTGATATAGAGAATTATAATCTTGTAGTTTTCTATATTGTGTCTATAATTATAAACCACTAGATGGTGGCCCGATTCTAACGCATCAGGTATTCTAGAATATGTATGTAGTTGACATACTGTGACTGACAGAACTTGTTCAGTCAACGTGAGTGAACTACATATACATATATATATATATATATATACATATATATGTAGTTCACTCATATATATAGCAGCGCTATGGTATATGGTGGTACATTACAGTACATGTATAGCAGCACTATGGTATATGGCGATACTCCGCTCCCCGCGGCCCCCCGCTCTTCCACAGTAAAAGTAAAAAAAAATCCTCAGTGAGGATACTCACCTGTCTGCCGCCTTGCTCCACCTCCATCTTCTAGGTCCTACAGGCCTTTAGGACCTGTCGTTGCCTGGGAAACCGATCAGCTGATCGGTCACATGACTGCTAACTGCCGGGGGGGCAGGATGGAGCAGGGTGGCAGGATGGAGGCGGCAGGGGCGGGGCAGGATGGAGGCGGCAGGGGCGGGGCAGGATGGAGGCGGCAGGGGCGGGGCAGGATGGAGTCGGCAGCGGCAGGATGGAGCCGGCAGCGGCAGGGGCAGGATGGAGCCGGCAGCGGCAGGGGCAGGATGGAGCCGGCAGCGGCAGGGGGCCAGGATGGAGCCGGCAGGGAGGGGGCCAGGATGGAGCCGGCAGGGAGGGGGCCAGGATGGAGCCGGCAGGGAGGGGGCCAGGATGGAGCCGGCAGGGAGGGGGCCAGGATGGAGCCGGCAGGGAGGGGGCCAGGATGGAGCCGGCAGGGAGGGGGCCAGGATGGAGCCGGCAGGGAGGGGGCCAGGATGGAGCCGGCAGGGAGGGGGCCAGGATGGAGCCGGCAGGGAGGGGGCCAGGATGGAGCCGGCAGGGAGGGGGCAGGATGGTGGCGGGGGGAGGGGCAGGATGGAGCTGGTGAGGCAGGATGGAGGCGGCGGGGGCAGGATGGAGCGAGTGGGGCAGGATGGAGCTGGTGAGGCAGGATGGAGGCGGCGGGGGCAGGATGGAGCGAGTGGGGCAGGATGGAGCTGGTGAGGCAGGATGGAGGCGGCGGGGGCAGGATGGAGCGAGTGGGGCAGGATGTAGCCGGGGGGTCCCCCTGTGCCTCTGTGTCCCCCTCTGCCTTTCCTCTCCCCCTGTCTGTGTCCCCCTGTGCCTTTCCTCTCCCCGTGTGTCCCCCTGTGCCTCTCGTATCCCTCTGTGCCTTTCCTCTCCCCCTGTCTGTGTCCCCCTGTGCCTCTCCTCTCCCCTTGTCTGTGTTCCCTTGTGCCACTGTGTCCTGTCCCCCTATGCCTGTGTCCCCCATGCCTCTGTGTCCCCTCTACCTGTCCCATTGTGTCTCAGCCTCGCCCCCCTCCCCCTCCGTTCTCACCCCTGCCTGGCGTTAGTTATGCGGAGGGGGCCGGGGGCCAGGGGTTCTGGTGGCGCTTGTACCGATGACGGGAGTGGGGTTTTGGAAGCCCCGCTCCTGGCAACGGGCGCCATATTGGAGCACCCAGATGGGTGTACAGGCAACTTCAGCCAGGATGTGACGTACCATACCGTTACATCCTGACGGAAGTTGCCTTAGGGTTTTATTATAATAGATTAGATCAATTTCATCCTATTCTATTATTCCAGGTTACCCCTGTAACACATCTTGCACAGTGTACACAATTAGAGATTCTCCCTTCATTCTGATCATTATGGTTCTTAAATAGAATATATATAGTAAAATTATACAAAGATCCAGAAGGATCCTAATCTGCCCGGCCATCTCCCCCAGAATGTCGATTTTGGTAAATAGTTGTATTCTCCCATAAAATAACATTTCTGCAGCATTTTTTATTAGAATTTGGCATGTATTATTCCTCTTTTCTGCCTCCTGGAAATATTAGAATTACCCTTGTCATTTGGGTGGGGGGGTCACACAGCACCAGACTGTGAACAACTTGTCATTTTATAAATAATAAAAGCTGGAGGAATAATGCAGATTTCTGAGAATGGAAAATATGCTACGGATCTGGGGTCATAAGTATTTGGGGCTGTTTGTTCCATACTGAATGGACATGGAAAGTGTTGTGACAATTGCTATAGCTGTGGCCACGCTCTCCATCTGCTCCAAGAATACATATTTTGGTGCTATAGTCTCGTATCTTACTAATGTCCCTGACATAGGACTCCTGCCTAGTCTGTGTCCTGTACACACACGTACGTCATTTATCAGCCATGATTTTAGGAGCGGCCACATGAGGTTATAGCTTGATCCCTTTAGATGAGCGTCTGGCAATACACTGTCATACAGATTGGAAATGGGCTCTGTCCCGTTAGATGTCCAGGGGCCACAGACTGGAGAAGAATGAACGGATATAACAATCTTTATTTGCTGGCAAGCCAAATGAGATAAGAGATCAGTAAAGCAGTTTCCACATTCAATCATTTTAGTCTGAATTAGATATCAGCGGGAGGGTGCCTGCGCAACATCCAGGATTAATGAGCCAATAAGTAGTGCACAAAGTTCTCATTTCTTCAGTTTTTAGTGAAAGTCAGGCACGCAGGCCAAGAAAGTATGGCTAATAATAAAATGTACGAGCATGCTAAGGGATGCCAGAGAATACAGGGTGCCCACATTATAAGGCTTACCCCAATCTTTGTTTCACTGACCCTGACTATACATCATCGGCTCAAAGTCAATGATTCTGTATTGAAAACGCACACAACAGATGCAGCGGGAAAAGGGTTAACAGCTATAGTTATACAGTTATAAATTTGTATATCTAAGTAATGACAAATTGTGTGCTTGTCATATTATACAATAGATAGCAAATTTATCATCTACAACACAGTCCACGTGGCCAGGATTGGGACCTATGATGAGGAGACGTAAAGGGAATCTGTCAGAATTATCAACCCACCCTAAGCCATTTACATGGGCACATAGGTCACTGGATGGTAAACGTCTTGGGGCTGTGTGGGGAGTGTGATTTTCGCAATATACAAAGGCAGTGTTAAGTGCTATGTCACACTCAATGCACTTAACGAGACTCTGCGTCCCTCACTGAGTGATCGCTCCAAGTGTCTGAAGTCTGCCAGGCAGGCTAGTGCCTGTGTAGATCGCTTTCCTTTTGTGCACCCAGGTGCCCCTGCTAGAGGTACTGGCTTCAGCAGAACACAGAAGCTTGTGCCCTTGGCGGGCACCTTCCTGCGCAGAAATGAGGAAAGCTGTGACCTACGCAGGTGCTAGATCTCAAGGCTTGCGCCTAAAGTCAAAAGCTCATTGAGAATGTGACACTCAGAAATGGTGTGCAGAGTCTCAATGTGCTTCAGCTTTGAAAAAGCACTTAATTCTGCATTTAGGCTGCGTTCACACATTTGCGTATTTTTCTGCGCTTTTTTGCGCGCGCTTTTTGCTGCGTTTCTCGGCCGCGCAAAAATGCGCAACAAAATACGCAGATGCTTTCACACACTGCGCTTTCTTTACCCCAGAAAGCGCAGTGATGTCACAGAGGGGAGGAAGATCCTGCTTCCTCCTCCCCTCTGTGACAGCCCCATTAGATTTCGCAGTGTATTAATATACACTGTGAAATCTAAATTAAACAAAAGCAAGTGTATGTAAAATAATAAAGAATTAATACTTCACCTGTCCGACGCCTTTTCCCGGTGTTCGGTTCCAAGTGAGATGTCTTCTGCTAGGACCTGTGGTGACGTCAGAGGGGCGTTCCCGGGCACTCGCGGTCATGTGATACATATCACATGACCGCGAGCAGCCAATCAGCGCCGGGAACGCCCCTCTGACGTCACCACAGGTCCTGGCAGAAGACATCTCACTTGGAACCGAACACCGGGAAAAGGCGTCGGACAGGTGAAGTAAAGTTCGTAGAAGACCAGCACTCCACTTGGGGTATAGGTTAATGGTGCTGATGGAAAGGATCAAGGATCCGTAGTATCAGAGAAGTAGAAATCCAAGCACTCATTCAAAATGTTAATATGCTTTAAAGTGATTTATTTGAAAAGTTGGTGCACGGGAGTGACCAGCAGGACAGATATAACGTTTCGGCCTCGCAATTAGGCCTTGATCACACAGTCACTGCAGTGGTATGTAAGGGACTTCACTGAGTAGGGAGTGCTTTGTAGGTAAAACTGTTTTTTCTGTGTATTGGTATAAGGATAGAGTCCTGTATTACACAAAGAGGTGTATTGGAAGGATTCAAACGATCCAGGGTAGGAAGCCAACTTATATATATGGTATACAGGTTATCCAAAGTATCCCTCAGGTAGTATCTTAAGAAATCCACAAGTCAAACCCTTACAGTTAATCCCAGTGTTATGATACAGGCTCCTATCAGCTGTAGCTAGTAGGGTAAGGAACACCTTTTGAATTGGTGTCAGTGGGTGCCAGCACGTCCACTGGACGTGCTGGCACCCACTGACACCAATTCAAAAGGTGTTCCTTACCCTACTAGCTACAGCTGATAGGAGCCTGTATCATAACACTGGGATTAACTGTAAGGGTTTGACTTGTGGATTTCTTAAGATACTACCTGAGGGATACTTTGGATAACCTGTATACCATATATATAAGTTGGCTTCCTACCCTGGATCGTTTGAATCCTTCCAATACACCTCTTTGTGTAATACAGGACTCTATCCTTATACCAATACACAGAAAAAACAGTTTTACCTACAAAGCACTCCCTACTCAGTGAAGTCCCTTACATACCACTGCAGTGACTGTGTGATCAAGGCCTAATTGCGAGGCCGAAACGTTATATCTGTCCTGCTGGTCACTCCCGTGCACCAACTTTTCAAATAAATCACTTTAAAGCATATTAACATTTTGAATGAGTGCTTGGACAGGTGAAGTATTCATTCTTTTTTATTTTACATACATTTGCCTCTGTTTAATTTAGATTTCGCAGTGTATATTAATACACTGTGAAATCTAATGGGCGGCCACAGATGTCACAGAGGGGAGGAGGAAGCAGGATTCTTCCTCCCCTCTGTGACATCACAGGGAGAAAACACAGGAGCAGCTGCGTAAAGAATTGACATCTCAATTCTTTACGCAGCTGCGCTTTCTCCCTGAAAACGCACTGCGTATTTTTACGCACTGTCTGCACGGCAAAAGTAAATTTCCCATTCACTTTGCTGGCAGACACAAAACACATTGCGTATTTTGAAAAGCGCGCGTAAAAAAGCACGGCAAAAAAACGCAATGTGTGAACACAGCCTTATAGTGCGAAAATTGTGGATTTTAGTGGATTCAGGTGACATACAGTGGGGTGAAAATGTATTTAGTCAGCCACCAATTGTGCAAGTTCTCCCCTTAAAAAGATGAGGTTGGCCTGTAATTGACATCATAGGTGACCTCAACTATAAGAGACAAAATGAGAAAACAAATCCTCAAAATGCATTTCAAGGTCCTGGAGTTGCCTAGCCAGTCTCCAGATATTAACCCTATAGAAAACCTTTGAAGGGAGTTGAAAGTCCGTATTGCACAGCAACAGCCCCAAAACATCACTGCTCTAGAGGAGATCTGCATGGAGGAATGGGCCAAAATACCAGCAACACTGTGTGCCAACCTTGTGAAGAGTTAGAGAAAACGTTTGACCTCTGTCATTGCCAACAAAGGATAAATAAAGTATTGAGATTAAGTTTTGTTATTGACCAAATACTTATTTTCCATCAAAATGTGAAAAAAAATGTCTTTCAAATCAGACAAGAAGCCGCTCCTTTGTTGCACTGGCCATGTGCTTGGGATCATTGTCATGCTGAAAGACCCAACCACGTTTCATCTTCAATGCCCTTGCTGATGGAAGGAGGTTTGAACTCAAAATCTCACAATACATGGCCCCATTTATTGTTTCATGTACACGGATCAGTTGTCCTGGTCCCTTGGCAGAGAAAAAGCCCTAAAGCATGATGTTGCCACCCCCATGCTTCACAGTAGGCATGGTGTTCTTTGGATGCAACTCGGCATTCTTTCTTCTCCAAACACGACGAGTTGCGTTTCTACCAAACAGTTTTACTTTGGTTTCATCTGACCATGTGACATTCTGGATCATCCAAATGCTCTCTAGCAAACTTCAGATGGGCCCGGACATGTAATGGCTTAAGCAGGGGGACACGTCTGGCACTGCAGGATCTGAGTCCCTGGCAATGTAGTGTGTTACTGATGGTAGCCTGTGTAACGCTGGTCCCAGCTCTCTGCAGGTCATTCACTAGGTCCCCTTGTGTGGTTCCAGGATTTTTGCTCACTGTTCGTGAGATAATTTTGACCCCACGGGGTGAGATCTTGTGTGGAGCCGAAGATCCAAGGAGATTATCAGTGGTCTTGTAGGTCTTCCATTTTCTAATTATTGCTCCCACAGTTGATTTCTTCACACCAAGCAGCTTGCCTATTGCAGATTCAGTCTTCCCAGCCTGGTGCAGGGCTACAATTTTGTTCTGGTGTCCTTCCACAGCTCTTTGGTCTTCACGATAGTGGAGTTTGGAATGTGACTGCTTGAGGTTTGGGACAGGTGTCTTTTATACTGATAACAAGTTCAAACAGGTGCCAGTACTACAGGTAATGAGTGGACGACAGAGGAGCCTCTTAAATAAGAAGTTACAGGTCTGTGAGAGCCAGAAATCTTGCTTGTTTGTAGGTGACCAAATACTTATTTTCCACCAAATTTTCAAAAAAAAAAATCTTTCCAAATCAGACAATGAGATTTTCAGGATTTATTTTCCTTTAGTCTCTCATAGTTGAGGTCA
This sequence comes from Allobates femoralis, assembly GCA_033576535.1. Classification (NCBI taxonomy): domain Eukaryota; kingdom Metazoa; phylum Chordata; class Amphibia; order Anura; family Aromobatidae; genus Allobates; species Allobates femoralis. The sequence goes on from JARQOC010000001.1 coordinate 63,475,320, forward strand.
CCTATGATGTCAATTACAGGCCGGCCTCATCTTTTTAAGTGGGAGAACTTGCACAATTGGTGGCTGACTGAATACATTTTTCCACACTGTACAATATATGAAGTTACTTGAGTAGAAAAGGATAATTCATCAAGCAGTCCCAGAATATAAAAAAATATCAAAATGTATTCCATCATATTAAAATCCATTATACAAGAAAAAAAATATTAAAAACATTAATAAAAAGGCATTGAATGATATGTTTCACATCGGAGCGATCCTTATTAATATGGATATAAGCAAGGATTGCTTTAATCCGAAACATGTCATTCGATGCCTCTTTATGGATGTTTTTATGTTTTTAATTTTTGTATAATGGATTTTAATATGATGAAATAAATTTAGATTTTTTTTTATATTCTGGGACTGCTGGATGAATTATCATTTTCTACTCATGTTTCTCCGGTGGCCAAATAGATTCCTCCCTTCCATGTAATCTGACCGGATTCATGGACCCCCCATGGGTGAACTGGCAGATAAGCACAATAGTAACTTAATATGCGAATATTAAAGAGTAAATACTTCTCTTTCACTGGCATACATGTCCATATTATAGTTTTAGGGGGATTAATTTTGCTGATAGGTTTCCAGGAAAGCATTAGTCACCAGGTGTATGCTACCCCAGGTGAGAACAGCATATGCTGAGCGCTGTATAATCCTGCCCACACCACTGATTGGCAGCTTTCTGTGTACACTGTGCATAGGCAGAAAGCTGCTAATCAGTGGTGGGGGTTGTTTATAGAGCTCTTATCTATATTTTGATAGGTGAATAGCACTTCACTCTCACTGTACAATGTCTATACAGAGCCTGGTGTGGGCTTGTAGCAGCCAATTGTGAGGGTGGCAGGTGCCTCACCCTCCCCGATCTGATATTGATGACTTATCATATACTAGATGGTGGCCCGATTCTAACGCATTGGGTATTTTAGAATATGTATGTAGTTGACATACTGTAAGTGAACTACACCGCTCCTCCGTCTCTCCTCCTGTCACCGCTCCTCCGTCTCTCCTCCTGTCACCGCTCCTCCGTCTCTCCTCCTGTCCCCGGCTCCTCCGTCGCTCCTCTCCGTCGCTCCTCCTGACACCGCTCTCCTGCCACCGCTCCTTTGTCTCTCCTCCTGTCACGCTCCTTCGTCTCTCCTCCTGTCACCGCTCCTCCGTCTCTCCTCCTGTCACCGCTCCTCCGTCTCTCCTCCTGTCACCGCTCCTCCGTCTCTCCTCTTGTCACCGCTCCTCCGTCTCTCCTCCTGTCACCGCTCCTCCGTCTCTCCTCCTGTCACCGCTCCTCCGTCTCTCCTCCTGTCACCGCTCCTCCGTCTCTCTCCTGTCACCGCTCCTCCGTCTCTCCTCCTGTCACCGCTCCTCCGTCTCTCTCCTGTCACCGCTCCTCCGTCTCTCCTCCTGTCACCGCTCCTCCGTCTCTCTCCTGTCACCGCTTCTCCTTTTCTCCTCCTGTCACCGCTCCTCCGTCTCTCCTCCTGTCCCCGCTCCTCCGTCTCTCCTCCTGTCACGCTCCTCCTGCCACCGCTCCTCGATCTCTCCTCCTGTCCCCACTCCTCTGTCGCTCCTCCTGTCCCTGCTCCTTCTGTCACAGCTTCTCCTGTCACCGCTTCTCCTTCTCTCCGCTCCTCCGTCTCTCCTCCTGTCACTACTCCTCCGTCTCTCCTCCTGTCACTGCGCCGCCATCTTCCTCCCGTCATCGCTTCTCCAACACTCCTCCTGTCACTGCTCCTCCTGTCCCCACTCCTCCATCTCTACTCCTGTCACCACTTTTCCTTTCACCACTCCTCTGTTTCTCCTTCTGTTCCTCCATCTCTCTTCCTGTCACCGCTACTCCATCTCTCCTCCTTTCCCGGCTCCTACGTCTTCCTCCTGGCCCCTCCATCGCTCCTCCTGGCTCCTCCATCGCTCCTCCTGGCCCCCTGCAGTCAGCCGTTCGCTCCACCTCCGATGTGTCTTGTAGCTCCCAGGCAGGACCTGTCGTTGCTGGGAAACTGATCAGCTGATCGGTTCCCGGGCAACGACAAGTCCTCAGCCCTGTAGGAGCTAGAAGACACATCGGAGGTGGAGTGAGCCGATGGACGGGTGAGTATCCTCATTGAGGATTTTTTTTATTTTTATATTTTTACTGGGAGGCACAGGGCAGGGCAGCGGGAGCGGGCTCCAGGAGGAGCGGGGGGGGCTGTGAGGAGAGCCTCAGGCAGACACGATTAGGCAATAGTAGATTCCAACCAGACAGCCCCTTTGAAGGCTACAATATCGTATGCCTTACAAAAGAAGGCTTTCATGATGCCTAGAAGACTGAAATATATAATTTACATGACTCAAAGAAAGAAAAAAAAAAAAAAACAACAGCCGCCAAAGTGATAATATCTGTTGTAAGGAAATAAAACATTGCTAAGCCGTATCCATCTGATCAGGTGTAGAGTGATAGCGCGGCGGATGGCAGGGCTGTGACATGCTGCAGGCCTCTCCTGCCAGAATGGGACATGTGCTGATTGCTCCGCAGATGTCCATGGTGAAATCTCACAATCTGACAATCTGGCAAAGATATCATTTACCATCCTTTATCCAAGATCCCACATCACAATTTAAAAGGGAATGTGTAATCAGAAGACAACTTATTGTTTACATATTTTTCTGCATGTATTTTTGTGTGTTTTATTTTTCACATAAGCATAGATAAAAAAAGAAGAAATCTTGCTACTTTCATGCCTGCCCCTCTCTTAGTATTAGCCTGATCATCCTGTTAAGACAGCTGCAGCATGCAACCCAAGGATATAGGAGTATGGACATGCATTAGGCCCTGTTCCCATGCTGCATTTATTTATGCAGATTTTAGTGCAGATTTGTCAGAAATCCTCAAGCCAGCAAAGTCTATGACATTTCTGCAACAAATACTCAGTGTGGGCAACATAGCCTTACTGCTAAAGAAATGCATATAAAATAAATGAAAAAAATTGATACTTCGCATGTATTATTTTATGTGAGCCCAGTAGCCATGTCATGGTGTATCCTCTACTGGGTCCCTACCTAAGCTAAGGTCTCTATCTAGGTAATGTATATGATTGTTTAGATTATGGGGTGATGCCTTCTGATTGTGCACTCCTTCTTATAAGCCTTAGGTGATTTTAATTTTCTATTAGCAGTTCCCCCCTGCCTTTAAATTGGAGGGTTTTTTTAACCCAGAGAGAAACGTTAGCTTAGGCAGGGACCCAGTAGAGATATGCAGTGATGGTGGCTGCTGGGCTCACATAAAACTGGCCTTTTATTTTTATATTTTTTTATGTTTATTTTATCAGAAGTAATGCATGTTCATAATCTCATATTCACTGTTTACAACTCTGTATTTTTTATATTATATGTCATTTCGGTATGCACCAGTTCACATTTGCTAGGGAGGAAGTGTCTTCAGGTTTCTTATCCCTTTTCCAAAGAGGCAGGGATAAACAATGACAAGTAACACCGCTAATAAAGTATATAACACAGGATCCACCCTTTCACAATAGGTGTTATCACAGCTCACCTCCTCCTCCTGTACAATGACAGGTAACACCTCTATATACAGTAGATAACACAGAATCCACCCTTCACAATAGGTGTTATCACAGCTCACCTCTCCTCCTGTACAATGACAGGTAACACCTCTATGTACAGTAGATAATGCAGGATCCACCATTTCACAATAGATGATATCACAGCTCACCTCCTCCTGTACAATGACTGATAACACCACTATATACAGTAGATAACACAGGATCCACCATTCACAATAGGTGATATCACAGCTCACCTCCTCCTCCTGTATAATGACTGATTACACCTCTATATACAGTAGATAACACAGGATCCACCATTCACAATAGGTGTTATCACAGCTCACCTCCTCCTGTACAATGACAGGTAACACCTCTATGTACAGTAGATAATGCAGGATCCACCATTCACAATAGATGATATCACAGCTCACCTCCTCCTGTACAATGACTGATAACACCTCTATATACAGTAGATAACACAGGATCCACCATTCACAGTAGGTGATGTCACAGCTCACCTCCTCCTCCTGTACAATGACTGATAACACCTCTATATACAGTAGATAACACAGGATCCACCATTCACAATAGGTGATTTTCACAGCTCACCTCTCTCCTGTACAATGACTGATAACACCTCTATTACAGTAGATAACAAGGATCCACCATTCACAATAGGTGATGTCACAGCTCACCTCCTGCACAATGATTGATAACACCTCTATATACAGTAGATAAACAGGATCCACCATTCACAGTAGGTGATGTCACAGCTCACCTCTCCTCCTGTACAATGACTGATAACACCTCTATTACAGTAGATAACACAGGATCCACCATTCACAGTAGGTGATGTCACAGCTCACCTCCTCCCCACCTCGAGCACAATGACGTATGTAAAGATTACAATTACATCATGCCTGGTTTGCACTTGCATTCTAAACAATTAGGGTCTAATTCAGTCTATTTCTGCTATTGTTCATGTGAACATCTGGAAGTAGGAGTCTAATATCAGCTATTTTTTCATATTGATAGTAGCCATCAGTAACCTATAAACACTATGTATGATTGCTGGGAGCTCGACCTCACAAAAACAAAGGGCACTTGTGCATGGCTGCATCTCCTACTATTTTATCTCTGCAAAATCCTGTCCTTTATATTCTTGCCCATAACAACTTTATGGTATAGTAACATGCCACCACTATATACAGGTGCATGTCAATGAAGTAAGAATATCATCAAAAAGTTAATTTTTCAGTAATTCAATACATAAAGTGAAATTTATGTATTATATAGAGTCATTACACACAGTGATCTATTTCAAGTGTTTATTTTGTTAATGGTGTGTATAGAATAGAGATGAGGGTTAAAATATAATAATAAATAATATTTATTCATTTATATAGCGCATTGATTCCATAGCACTTTACATACATCAGTAAGCTTTCTCTCTTGGGAGCTCACAATCTAAACATCCTACAGTATGTCTTTACAATGTGGAGGAAACCGGGAGTGCCTGGAGGAAACCCACGCAAACACAGGGAGAACATACAAACTCTTGCAGTGTTGTCCTTAGTGTCCTTGGTGGGAATGAACCAGGACCTAAAGACCCCAGTGCGCAAAGGCTGCAGTGCTAACACTTAACCACTGTGTGGCATGAAGCCATACTGCTGTATTCAAGAGTCATTAAAGGGTGACTGTAATATTGATTTATTAATCAATGTGTTTCAGGGCTCTGTGGCCCCTTCCTCAGGAGAATCAATGTCATATTGTCATCTTTCAGGGCATTTCAGGGAGCCCTCAAATGCGTTGGCTAATAAATCAATATTATATTCACCCTTTGATGTTTCGTGGAATACGGCAGCGTATTTTTTTTACCACGCTGGGACTGCAGCAGCGTGATCTGCTTTTATAGTGGTTGTGACTCTCACAACCACACAAGGTGAAGCCTCTGATACCTATTTAGGTCATATTTCATCTCTAGACCCTTCATCTCCCTACTTTAATTTTCTGAGATAATGACCTTTGGGTTTTCATTGGCTGTAAGTCATAATCATCAACATTAACAGAAATAAACAAATGAAATAGATCACTCTATTTATAATGACTCTATATAATATTGCGTTTCACTTTATGTATTGAATTACTGAAATAAATTAACTTTTTGATGATATTCTAATTCATTCAGATGCACCTGGAAAATAAGAGTAACCCTTAGATTACATGCAGGATTAGCAGCGTTCTGGATGCAGTTTCCTCTTGCGGAGACACTAGTGTTCTACAGTAGAATGCAGCTTCTGTGCCCATGATCAGGATTGCGGGGTTGCAGCGTATTTCACTGTGTTCTCTGCGGAGAACACTCGTGTCTCCACAAGTATATATTGACACGCTGAGGCTCGGAAATACTGTGCCGAGGTCAGTTTACACTGTGTGAAATAAGGAGCACAGTGGACACAGGATTTCTATAAATCCATCCACTGTGCTTGTACTGTGCAACACAGCGTTTTGGAAGAAGCAAAAATATCCTGTGTCTAAAATGCAGCTAATCCTTATCATGGGCACTCACCCTTAAATCTACAGACAGGTACAGCGTTCAGGATGATCCAGTGCCCCAGGGGACCCCACAATCTGTAGTTTTGTACTGGAGTTACCATCGGTAATCCAGGAGTGGGTTTCTTCTTACATCTCTATCGCCAGTATGGATGGGGCTTGTATGGTAGAGACCACAATCATTACATAGAGGCCTATGGTAATTCATACACACTGGTCTCATTTATCATTCTTTAAGCTTGTTTGCTTGCTGGACTCCGACTCCTCAATTTCCTTGCATCCGACTCCGACCCACAGCCCGGCTTTTCTGTCGTCCTTTTTCAGTTTGCTCAGCCTTGTAGGCCTGGTTTTCTGCTAATTTAATAATTTAATCTGTAGGACGATGTATTGCACGATCCGCGCTGCTGCCAATAGGAAAAACCTGTTTTTTCCTATTGGCAGCAGCGCGGATTTTGTGACACATTGTCCTACAGATTGATTCTTATACCGCGGTGACCCGTGGATGTGCGGATCCTGCAGCAGCTGACCTCTCGCGCTCATACTTGGTTGTGGGTCAACACAACCGAACCAGGTGAGCAGATTCCAACTATTTCTCTACCGCCCTTTTCATATAACGGAGAAGACCCTATTGCGCATTCTCTCACATTTAGAATTTAATCATTTGACATTTTTTAAATATTGTAAAAATGTTTTTGGAATGGTCTCATAAAAAATAAGTGCAAACAAAGCGAAAGACCGGAAAAAAGACCCCCATAGCATATTTTGCATTTACAGATCCATCACATACCTTGCACCATTTTGGTAAAACTGGACACAAAATCTGCCAGTGTGCAAATGAAAGGCTAAAATTAAAATGCCAATGATGATGGGCCCCCGTGCCTTTCTCTATTCCAGTAAATGGACTATGAATTTATTAAGTGGATGATTTACAAATGTACAGAAGGGGGCACAATAACGAGTGCAATCTGTGCATGGGAATATGTTTATTAAATGATTTCTATTGATGATTTCTCGCTTCCTAAAAGGTATTGACCTGATATTATCCACGTAAGCCGGCAATGAACCTGTACAGAGAAAGAGAGGTGATGATCCTGGACTCTCGGATAGAGGACGGTGGCCTTGTACGGCCCGCTGCAGCCAAGAAGGTCACAATCAGCTGAAGGCCTGCCGCATTCACACAGTAAGACTTGCTCTTCTGGACACCTGTCATGACTGATATGCCAACCAGTGTAAGAAAGGAGAATAGCTCTGACAAGGGGATTATAGCGCAGTTTTCTAAGCCCAGGGCTTACACTTTCCTACGTGGCGGTAGCACAATCCCCCTCCTCATCCTCCGGTGGGAGCCGTCCCTCTCCCCTGCTCCCTACCTGCATGGATTCTGGCATCCTCACATCATTTGTAGACACGCTTCCAGACCGACTAATCATTACCTAATAATTCTAATGTCCAATTTACAGGATGAACACTAGAACAAATGAGCTCCCCTGTGGCTTGTTCTTCTTTTCCAATATTTCATTTTATTTAATGACCACATAACTAAAAAGGCGGAAGACGCATCGGTCGGCGCATCTGCAATTACCTGAAGAAAAATCCTCCCGATGCCGCTCAGCAGCTGCGGCTCCTGCTCGGGATAATACTTTATAACGGAGTGATAAGCGTCCACTGCGAGAACGTAGTCCTGGAAGAGCAAACAGAGCATTAGTACGTTCCCCATAACACGCACATTCACTACAGCGGGAGGATGATCTGCCCCCCCACATCAGACGTGGCCCTGATCGATGGTGGCGAGTCCGAGTTACCAAAAACAAGAGCAACGATTCCCACAGGAAGTCAGGAGGTGGAAACCATCCGGCCCTCGTCAACTTTGTCCGGCAAATGAAGAACTTTGGCGCCAGTCGACCCACAAAAAAGAGAAAAAAAAGGACTGCTGCATCTGGCACTCGAGTAACTCTTTGGCATTAGGGGATGCACATATCTTTAGGCCTTAAAGCAGGGGTAGGGAACTCTAGGCCTCGAGAGCCACCAACTGTGCAAGTTTTCAGGATTTCCTTAGCATTGCACAGGGGTTGGAATCATCACCGGTGCAGGTGATTATATTATCATCAGTGCAATACTAAGGAAATCCTGAAAACATGACTCGTGTGCAGCTCTCGAGGCCTGGAGTTCCCTGCCTATGCTTTAAAGGGAACCAACCACCTCAGATGACGTCTATAAGCAGTTAATACATGTCCCTGCACCCTACCTACACCATTCCAGCTATGTTTTTGCTAAGAATATTGATAAAAGCAAACCGAAATATGCACTTTGTAAGCTTACATGCCTGCGTACTTGAGGGCGTCTCCCTCGGGCTCTCGTACTAGAGGGCTGTGTCTTGTGCAGCATGAGTGGCTTCCCTACCCCTCCCTCTCTCTTTGCAGGACGTCACTGAAGGGCGTTATATTATCTTTGTGTGGGCGGGCACGCAAGGCTGCTCCCGTCCCCGCACGTCATCGGAGGCAGGCAGAGTCACGTGCACTCGCATCGTCACTTCCTGTCGGCTCCGTGGAGTGACGCGCCGCTGAGGGATACCGTATGAGCAAAACACATTGCGGCGAGCGGACGTGGTATCTTTCATTAAGCTGATACCACGTCCGCTCGCCGCAATGTGTTTTGCTCATACGGTATCCCTCAGCGGCGCGTCACTCCACGGAGCCGACAGGAAGTGACGATGCGAGTGCACGTGACTCTGCCTGCCTCCGATGACGTGCGGGGACGGGAGCAGCCTTGCGTGCCCGCCCACACAAAGATAATATAACGCCCTTCAGTGACGTCCTGCAAAGAGAGAGGGAGGGGTAGGGAAGCCACTCATGCTGCACAAGACACAGCCCTCTAGTACGAGAGCCCGAGGGAGACGCCCTCAAGTACGCAGGCATGTAAGCTTACAAAGTGCATATTTCGGTTTGCTTTTATCAATATTCTTAGCAAAAACATAGCTGGAATGGTGTAGGTAGGGTGCAGGGACATGTATTAACTGCTTATAGACGTCATCTGAGGTGGTTGGTTCCCTTTAAAGATTTATTTCCAAAATTAAAGGTGTTTTCCACTTAGAGGATAATATATTTTTTTTCTTTGCTTCAATACATGTACTTTCGGCTAAAGAAAAACATTTTTGTAATTAGGTTTCAATAAAAAATGTGCACAGTCGTCTTCTATAGCCTCTATATGTTATGCTGACTGCTGCTGGCTATAGAATGGACCAACTAAGAATCTGTCAGTGAGCTCATACTGTCAGTCCAATGCTTCTTCTGTCATTTCAGCTGATGTATGACCACAGGGAAACAGAGAGCCTACAAGGGCCAAATGGTGAAACATTTGTAATGAAATGGTAGTGTAAAAATTATTTTAGCCACAAATACACACACATTATATACACGGTATATGTATACACAGCTCTGGCAAAAATAAAGACACCACTGCAAAATTTTCAGTTTCTGTGATTTTTCTCTTTATAGATATATTTTTGAGTAAAATCTACATTGTTGTTTTATTCTATAAACTACTGATAACGTGTCTCTGAAGTTCAAAGCTAAAAAGTTTGTATTTATTTGCAGCAAATAAATTGGCAAATAATAAAAAAAGAAACAGTGCTTTCAGACCTCAAATAATGCAAAGAAAACAAGTTCATATTCATTTTGAAACAACAATACTCATGTTTTAACTCAGGAAGAGTTCAGAAATCAATATTTGTGGAATAACCATGATTTTTAATCACAGCTTTCATGCGTCTTGCCCGCTTTCCACCAGTCTTTCACACTGCTTTTGGGTGACCTTATGCCTGTCCTGGTACAAAAATGTAAGCAGATCTTCTTTGTTTGATGGCTTGTAACTCTCCATCTTCCTCTTGATTACATTCCAGAGGTTTTCAATGGGTTTCAGGTCTGGAGATTGAGGTGGCCATGACAGGGTCTTGACGTGGTGCTCCTTCATCCACCCATTGATTGGCCTAGCTGTGTGGCATGAGGCATTGTCCTGCTGGAAAAAACATTCCTCAGAGTTGGGGAACATTGCCTGAGCAGAAGGAAGCAAGTGTTTTTCAAGGTTAATGATGTATGCGGCTTGATTCATACGTCCTTCACAAAGATTAACCTGCCCAATTCCAGCCTTGCTGAAGACTCCTCAGATCATCACCGATCCTCCACCAAATCTCACAATGGGTGAAAGACACTGTGGCTTGTATGCCTCTCCAGGTCTCCATCTAACCATTAGAAGACAAAGGTGTTGGGCAAAGCTGAAAATTAGACTCGTCAGAGAAGTTTACCTTACTCCAGTCCTCTATGGCCCAATCCTTATGGGCTTTGGCAAATTTCAGTCTGGCTTTCCTTTGCTTCTCACTGATGAAAGGCTTTTTTTCTAGCTTTACATGACTTGAGCCCTGCCCCTAGGAGCCTGTTGCGAACTGTTCTTGCTGTGTACTTCACCCCAGCTGCCATTTGCCATTCCTTTTGTAGGTCACTTAATGTCATCCTGTGCTTGCTGAGTGACATTCAGTTAGTGGAGAGTCCCTTTCGCCCTCTGCTGTCTGTAGCTTTATTATCCCCAATGTCTGCTGCTTGAACTTGTTGTAATGAACTGCAGTCTTCGAAACTTTAAGATGGAGGCAACATGACGCTCACTGTGTCCCTCTGCTTGTAAAGCCAGAATTGAGCCCTTTTCCTCACTCAAGACTTTTCTTTTCAACTCCTTTGGCATGGTTAAGACTTATGTTTTCATTCAAATTACTTTTGGGCTATTCCTAGCACTTGTTTTGCCATCCAGCTTGTCCTATTGCAAGAGGATTGTGAAGACAACAGCAGTGTTTTTTTATACTTTCCCTCATTAAATAAGATTTGGTTCAGGTGATCACCAACTCAAACACATTAAGTGGAATGAGGTGTACTTTGGTTGGAATTCAGCTGACACTGGAATGGAACAGCTGTCAGACATATAGAGATGGGAATTATTTATAAAACTGAGCAGTGGTCTCTTAATTTTTGCCAGAGCTGTATATGACAATTTATAAAAAAAAATGTCCCCAGAGGTAGATCACCTTTGTAAGGCAACATGGTGATCAGCCACGAGATAGATACCGTGTGAAGAAGAATATTGAAAGCCTGCACTACGTGGCAGTATAGTTTAAGTGACTAAAGCTGTACTGTGACCCACAAAGCAGTGTGACCCTGCTGGATGTGACTTTCTGAGTCTTGCGTTGTGATACTTTGGAGGTCTCATTCACTTGCAGTTTGGCAACCGCACATAGCAATAATGGCTATCCTCAATCAGGGGAGAGGAGACAACATACAGTTCGTTGGAGGTCCGACCATTGGAGCCCCTAAAAATCCCAATTCTGGAGTTCTGAAGTGCCTAATTAGGCTATGTACCCATCTAGCATAACATTTCTGCACCAACAATGCATCTACTGGCAGGAAAAATGCTGCAGCAAAAACAGTTTAACATTTTTGGTGCAGTTTTCCCATGAATTCCTATCATATAGTCTATGAGAAAAATGCACAAAGAATGGAAATGATGCTTCTATGAAAAAAAAGCCTGAAGGTGGGAACAGCTGTGCAGGATTCTCACTGAAAACTGCAAGGGGAAACACCTCCCAGCAAAGTCAGAAATCTGCAAATAAAAAAATAAAAATGCATCAAAAAAAGCTAGGTGTGCACAGAGCCTGGACGTGCATGTGGGCCTCTACGCCTCACTTATTCTCTATAGGACTCCCAGAAAGGATAAACCCTTTAATACAGATCCTGATGGCCGTACATTATGGTGCTCTATACTACTATGGTCTAAAGCAGGGGTCTCAAACTCGGCTGGGTTGGTGGGCCGCACATAGAAAAACATTTATAGCGGGGGGCCGCATTCCTTGTAGGACTAAGTGATATTTTTAGTAATACCAGGATTTTTAGCTCAATGTAGTAAAGTACAAATCCTGATCCTCTTCTTGTAGTAATGTTCCCATCCTGTAGTAATGTCCTTTTCTACTGATGTCCCCGATTCCTGATCCCTTTTTCTAGTGATGCCCCCCATCCTGATCCCTTTTTCTAGTGATGTCCCCCATCCTGATCCCCTTTTCTAGTGATGTCCCCATCCCGATCTCCTTTAGTAGTGATGTCCCTCTTCCCGGTTCCCTTTTGTGGTGATGTCCCCCATCCTGATCTCCTTTAGTAGTGATCTCCCTCATCTCGATTTCCTTTTCTAGTGATGTCCCACATCCCAAACCCCTTTTCCAGTGATATCCCCCATCCTGATCACCCTTAGTAGTGATGTCCCTAATCCTGGTCCCCTTTTGTAGTGATGTCCCAGATCCTGAACCCCTTTTCTAGGTATGCCCCCTATCCTGATCTACTTTTATAGTGATGCCCCCCATCCTGCTTTACCTTTTTTTTTTTTTTACACACTCACATACACACTTATTCACACTCACACCCTCACACACTCACACATCCACACATCCTCATACACACTCTCATACACACATTGAAATTCACACACACCCTCACACACACTTTCTTATGCACACATCCTCACTCACATACACACCCACTCGCCCTCACACACACACCCACTCACACTTTTCTCACTTTAATGATGCATCTCTCCAGTGCAGGGGGCCGCCACGGTCCCCGCTGTGCTGACTTCCGGCCTCCGCTGTGCTATGACTTCCACCAGCCACCGCTCAGACTAGTTCTGTTGCTCAGCAAGATCAATGCAATCCGCCAGCGAGAGGCCCACAGGTGACGCCATATTCCACCGTCAGCTGCGGGCCTCTCATTGACTTGCTGAGTGGCAGAGCTTGTTAGTGCCGCGGATGAAAGTTCTCACAGAGCGGGGACTGCAGCTGCACCCTGCAATGGGACAATGCATCATTAAGTTGTCCAAGGTGCCGCGGGCCGCATAGGGAAGCCCCAGGGGCCGCATGCGGCCCTCGGGCCGCGTGTTTGAGACCCCTGGTCTAAAGCATGGGCAGGGAAGTCCAGGCCTCAAGAGCCACCAACAGGTCATGTTTTCAGGATTTTCTTAGCATTGCACAAGGGTTAGAGTAATCACCAGTGGAAGTGATTATATTATGAAGGATATCCTGATAACATGAGCTGTTGGCGGCTCTTGAGTTCCCCACCCTGGTCTAAAGTGTAGAGAGAAATTAAAGAAAAAAGATTTTCCTTTTTCAGGCTCCATTGAGGTCTGTGAGGCTATGTGACTTGTAATGCGCTAGGAGGTTGTGATCCCCAAATATAGTCAATATTGTATTTGTGCCAGTTGTGTCTTGAGTTGTGGGTGTTTTGCACCTTTTTTGTGTTTGCACCACTATTCTATGTGTTTGCCTATTGTCTTTTTTTGAAGTCTCTGCTGCTGGTGAGATTTAGGCTTTCCAGATGGTTTCCCCTGACTCCTCATTTGTGGCTTTACAAACTTAGTAAACTGTGTGCACTGTTTTTATTCATTTGGCGCAAAAATGCCAGCAAGTATCACAACTTAAAAGGAAAAGAGACTTAAAAAAACCAAACCTGAAAATGGGAATCGTGCCCTACGTTTCTACCTATACATATTCATAGCATATTTAATACTTGATATATAATATAATTATATATAATTTATTACAGGGGTCCTCAGTTATGGTGCAGTGGAGCGTTTCCTCTCTTAAAGTGCAGCATGTACATATTCGGGCCATTATAAAGTACAGACTGCAAAGCTGCAAAACAACTGATGGCCTCTAGATGGCAACAAAGCGCAGAAGTTCAGCAGCAAAGTCCTATGGGCCCAGACAACAAACACATCCTCATGGACTGCAATAGTCAGGGAAGGCTTTATACTAAACACACCTTGACTATCGCATTATTCCAGGTCCTGAACAGAAAAAAATAAACACAAAACAAGGCCCAGCGATTAACCATAGCCATTATTTCTCAATATAAATGATTGGAATTCGCTATGCTGGGGCATTAATCCTCATCAGTAAAGATGATTAGCAAAAAATATCTACCGAGTATGAACTGACCAGCCAGGGTCTAGGATAGCGGACAGGTCCAAAGCTTCTATCTGACTTGCTTTATATATGGGGTGATCTATACAACGGGCACGAAGCAAGAAAAGCATTGAAACAAAAACTTGGCGCGGTTACTGATCCATACTGGGCAGGCGGCTGGTCTACTGTGGATATATCATGAAAAGATCCCGCCTGTGGCAATGCCATGAGGGTATGGCCTGATGCCCTACAATCGCAAAAAGCGTCAAATCATAAATTACCCATCTCAAATCCATTATTTCCCACTTTTTTAACAAATAAAGTTGCGTTAAAGGGAAAAAATCATGTCCTTTTTGTTATCAAACAGCCCCAATGTTATTTAGATCATATAGTGTTCATTAATAACCTTTAAAAAAAAAAAAAAAATCATTGTATTCATCCCCAAAAAAAGTATTTTAGATATTTACATATTTTCATTAGATAGCTGGGCAAACAGTCAAGCAGTCATCTGGCAGGTTAACAGTTAAGCTGAAATTCAGAAAATGCTGATGTCACGGTCACGACCATGTGACTATAATAACATAAAGGTATGAGGCACTCCAACTATGGTGGTGCACAAGTAAGGGTTCCAATCTGTATAGTCATGTGACTGCAATAGGTGGAGCTAAGCCTACATACACCTTAACGATTTATCTCCTTAGCTCATTACGGTCACATGGTTGTGACATCACACAGGTCCTTTATAAAGAGCGCTCAGCATTACTACAAGTTCAGTGACATACCTGTTAACCGTTAGTCAGCTGGATGACTGCTTGACTGTTTGTTAATGACATTATGCAAGTTTAAAAAATGTTTTTTGGGATAAATATATATTTTTTTAAATGGTTATTAATGAATACTACATAATCCAACTAACATTGGGGGTGGTGTAATAACAAAAAAGGACATGACAGGTTCCCTTTAACTCTTCCTTCACACAAAGTTTTTGGTTTCTTAGAAAGAGAATCTAGATATACTGTGTTTCCCTAAAAAGAAGACCTACTTTGAAAAAACGCCCGGGCAGGATTTTTCGGTCTCTTTCGATTATAAGACTTCCTTCAAAAATAAACCCTAGTTGTGGTTCATCATTCTAATAGTATCCTGAAATAGGGCTTGGGAAACCTTCTCAGGACACTTAACGATTATTGCTGTACGTTACCCTGCTGTGTAGCTGTAAGCCCCGAAAAATTTATAGTCATGCATCCACTGGTAATACAAAATGAATATTCACTCCTTGTCCCGCCCACTCCACTTTGCAGGCATCAGTGATTCAGTCAGACTGCTGTATTCCTCAACTGATGGTCATATCAAAATCCTCGGACTGGCTGGCGTCTCTCTTGTATTCCATGCATCTGTCATGCTCGGGTCAGGAGAGCCACGATTGCGATCATCAGACAAGGAATACAGCAGTATGACTGAATCACTGACACCGACACAGAGGGTTGGGCGGGGATAGGGGTGAATATTCATGTTGTATTAACAGCGGGCCTTGACTATAAATTTTCCTGGGCTTACAGCAATACAATGGGGCAACGTACAGCAATAGAAAATAAAGGACATCCCCTGAAAATGAGCTTTAGTTCATCTTTCAGAGCCAAAAATAATATACGACCCTGCCTGGTTTTGGGACTGGTTATTACTGTGTGTCCCTGAAAATAAAACCGTATAAGACACTGATAACATTTGGGGGGATTTAAATATGGTTTTAAAGAAGACAAATTTAGCAAAAATCGAACTCACAATGCGTGAAGTCAACATTGGCCGATTTTTACATGACTGCAGTAAATAGACTCCCAGTAGATCAACTTGTGCATCTTCACATAAAGAATTTATTATCGTGGATTTTGGAGCAGATTCTGATTAGGAAATCCCTATTTAAAAGCTCTTTGGATAAGCTTCTATTGCTGTACTGCAAGGCAGTATTTTTCCAGTAAGGCCCTGTGTCCACGGTGCAGATTTTGCAGTATTTTTATTGCAGATTTTGATGCAGCAATGGCGCAGATTTGTCAGTAATCTGCAAGACAGAAAAGTCGATGGGAATTCTGAGGTGTTGTTCCCACGCTGCGTTTTCCGCTGCAGAAAAGGTGCAGAAATCTACAGGATGTTGTGATTTTTCAGCATTTTCAGCCCTTCAAGCCATTGACTTGAAGATGAAAACTGCAGGGCTCAAATCTTCACCAAAATGGGATTTGGGACCATTTTTCTGCCACAAGGTGCAGAAATTACTGCAACAAATACATGTGCGCATATACTTAGGGCATGTTCACACTTAGTACCAGCAAACCAAATGAAATTTGGATCTGTGGTAATCCAGTGGTTGATTCGCACAGTGAGGAGGTCCGGGTGTTACATCCATCATATTAATAATTCTAAGGTTTGTGATAGCGGTGTATAATGCAGCTTCTTCCCAGGGGTGGCTTATTTTAACATCTTGTCCGGAGCTGATAAATACATAGAGATCCTCTGAGTAATAATGGGAGTAATTAGGCCAACGTCCTGAACCTCTGGGCGTTACATCAATTCTGTGTTATGCACTTGTAAGACTCAGGGTCACCATATTATATAAGCCTCATTTACATGACAAAACCCGAATCTTCCATCCTGATCACAAGGGAGATTATATTAAGCCATTTAACCCCGTATTCACAAGCATAAAAGCAGTCAACCTTGGAAAAAGGAGATGATAAAATAAAAAACATCTACGGTGGCTTTGCTCTCCTCGTCTACGTCCCCGGCCACCCGACCCTTCGTTACCACAGACAGAGGAGGGAAAACCATTCTAGTCCTTTGTTAACCACCAGCACATCAGACTTTTGTATGTGAACCACAGACTCAGGATCCTTGAAAAGTGAGAAGCATGGAGTTTAACCCGTGAAAGATTCAGGGGGGCGCAGGAGGTGGGGTACTCAGAGACGAACACTATTCCTAGGTAAATGTACATTACCCAGTGCAGAGGGTGCTACGTACGAGGATCTGTGCTCACACAATACTTAGAATATCATATCAATGAGGGTCCGACACCTGCCCCTCACCAATCTGTTGTTAGCTCCAGCGGTAGCAGGATGAACACTTTGAGCACAGCTGCCCTGAGCAACTCCATGGAAGGTGTAACAGCTGCTGCCGACCCCACCGATCAGATATTCATGACCTATTCTGAGGATGGGTCATTATTGTTATGGAAATCCCCTCTTAAAGAAAATCTGTCATTGTGAAAAGCTTTTACCACAATATGTGGTTAATCTGCAGGTTAATAGCATTCTGACCCTGCCCGGTACCTGCACATAAAACCCTATTGCTGGGAGGAAATACACTTGAATCCTCCTGGCAGTGTTCAGGTTTCAGTCAAGGAGGCGGTGTGGGATCAGTCACTGCCCTGTGCTGACTGACAGTGCTCAGCAGCAGAACCAGCTGTCAGTCAGTGCAGTAGGTGCGGTTGCACCTGACACCACAGATTTGGTGCATTTTTCTGTCACAAGGTGCAGATTTCGGTGCAATAATTTCTGTAACAAAATACCAGCGTAGGAACATAGCCTAAGAGCGTTTTTGCATTTGACAGGTTCCCTTTAAGTGTTATGACAACAGAAAAAGCCATTGTATGTACAAAAGCAATAACTAATTCTGTTCCTATATTTATTAGTGTTTTTCCTGTCTCCAGCACTAGAAGCTGCAGCAGTCTCTCTCCGTGTCTCTCTCTGCTCTCCCTCTAATTTGTTTCTTAACTTGCTTATTGCAGAAAATATGGCACAATAACAGAATACCTCGCCTGGTAAACGCGCTCCTTCAGGTGTTGTTAACTGACCAGCAGCGGTAAAATCTACATGATCACTGCAGCCAATCACCGCCCCGAGCGGTCTCTTGTTGTACATGGCAGAATTACTACTACACGAGGCTTAAGATATTCCTGCTCTGGGGCAATTTTGTGAAAACCAAGAGAGGAGAAGGAGGATTCCACTGGAACCTCACAGTGCAAAATATAGGCATCATTTTGAAATAATTTGCCCAAAATAGAATTTCGATGTCAGCTGTTCTAAGTAAAGAACCATTCAATTCCTAAAGTAGCAATCACCCAATCAGAGCAAAGCATCGTCCCCAGCTACACAGGCTGCAATACTGCAGACGACCAGTAGAGGTCAGGACTGGCTGTAGCTTGATCTGTCTGCAAAGGCAAAGTCTGGGATTCCAGCATGGAAGTAAGCACAAGGAGGACGGATATCACTAGATGGAGCCGTCAGTAAACACCATGTCCCATACCCTCTCCACCTACGAGAAAAGTCTGATAAATGCTAAGAGTATCACATTCTCATATACGGAGTATAAAATGTATAGCACAAATGCATAATTTTTTTTATATAGGAAAATTTTTTTTTTTTTAAATTGCAATAAGAAATGCACTCTGCTCCTATGCATTGTGTTGGTGGTCATTAGATTAGTGCAATTTTAGGATATGGCTAAGTGGAAAATCTCATCAGAACAAGTATTCTGCAAATAATACATACAAATACATAAAAAAATAAAATTAGCATGTCTTTTTAAAAAGTTCGACACTACTGGGCCCATAGCATCTCCATTGTGCCCCATACTGTACTCACACAGGGTGACTATCATTGTGCAACTGCAGGGGGCCAAGAGTTAGGGGGGCATCCATCTCAGGGGCCCAAGAGGTGAGGGGGGCCCATTTCCATCTCAGGGGACCCAAGAGGTGAGGGGGCCCATTTCCATCTCAGGGGCCCAAGAGGTGAGGGGGCCCATTTCCATCTCCATAGGAGGTGGAAGTGTGCATTATTATGAGCTGTTGGATTACAAAGGGCCCATACACTGCTGTTGCACAGGGGCCCTCCTCTATGTCCGCCATTGACTCCAGCCTCGGTTCTGCAGGTATATACCATATGGACAGATTGGGAGGGCGCATACAGTCTTTGTTGTTGCAAACTGTCAAATCACTACAGAATATTATTTCTCTTTGGGTAAAGCAGCTGGAAGAGGGAGAAACTAAAGAAAGGAAGAAGTAAACTATAACTGTAGTATTGGGTATGTGCTGCACCAAGACACAATCTATAGGCCTAACCGGGGAGCATACACAAAACAGCTAGAACCAAAACAAATATTAGACAACATTCATAAAATAAAATAATCCCCTATATGCGGATTCCTGTGCTGCCAGCCGGCGGCGGCCTGGCGTTCTTCTCCGGTATATACGGTAACGCTGCAGTTTGCTGCCGCCCACGTACCTTCATCATTAGCAGACAGTTTGCCATGGAGTACATCACCCGGCCCAGACGTGACCTCCACAGCTGAACAGAGGCTGCAAAATAAGATCAGCTCGTCAATGTGCACAAATAAATTACAGCTTCTTTCTAGCCATCAATCATTGGTCCTATGAATTCTGATTTATAAGATCCCCCTTGTTAACACTGCTGGGTTTCAGGCTAGAATTTTTAATACTCTGTAGGCTGCGAGTCAAGACAAAAGGAGGGAGAAAAAAAGAAAATAAGGCTTTTTTTTTAACCACCCCCCACCTCTTTTTTTTTTCCCCACTAAGGGACTGGCTCGAATAGTTCACGGATTAGGAGGTCTGCATAAATGATGCAGCCATGCACAACAATCAGCAACCTTCTCCGGCTTCCTTGCTGAAAATGCTAATTATAATGACAAAAATTTCATCGTCGTAAGACCATTAACATGGATATAAGGAAGGAAGCGAGCGCCAGATGAGACGGGAGCAAAACAGGATATGTGGATGCTGGTGGCATTTGTGAATTATTGTAATGCCAGTGCAGACAGAGAGTGGGGGCGTCTGAGCCATATAGTTGTCAGCTTTTGGCAGCGTGAAACCCAAGAGAAACCGCTGAGCTCAACTACATCCCCCTATTGTTCTGTAGCTGGCAGCCTACATAGAGCTAAGCATCTGCCAATGTTACCAGATCAAAGAGGCTCGCTAATCTTCTCCGCGCTGATGGGACCAGCAGCGAACTGGTGCCGGAGATTACCGCGCATCCGTCAGCCCGGTGATCCCGCATACCGTCACCCAGCGCGGCAGGAGCTCTCATTAGACTGGAAGCTCTTGGGGCAAGACGCCTTCCAATGTGTAATCTTGTTTGTATCACTGATGAGCATGGATAGATTCTTACACATATTGTTGCTTCATGAAACATGATTTCGGCATCTTTTCACATGGTTATAATGAATTAAAATACTAACTAATAAAAAATACATTTTTGAAATTGGTGGACATCTAAATATAAGAGCTGTGATGCCACAATTAAATACAGTAAAAATAAATATAATATACATAGCTACAGATACACATGAATAACAAATGTATATAAATATAAAATACATGCATAGTTGAACAAATTATTATATATAATTTTCATTACTATATCAAATGCATTATTATATATATACAGTACAGACCAAAAGTTTGGACACACCTTCTGATCAAAGAGTTTTCTGTATTTTCATGACTATGAAAATTGTAGATTCACACTGAAGGCATCAAAACTACTGAATTAACACATGTGGATTATATACTTAACAAAACACGTGTGAAACAACTGAAAATATGTCTTATATTCTAGGTTCTTCAAAGGTAGCCACCTTTTGCTTTGATTACTGCTTTGTACACTCTTGGAATTCTCTTGATGAGCTTCAAGAGGTAGTCACCGGAAATGGTCTTCCAACAGTCTTGAAGGAGTTCCCAGAGATGCTTAGCACTTGTTGGTCCTTTTGCCTTCACTCTGCGGTCCTGCTCACCCCAAACCATCTCGATTGGGTTCAGGTCTGGTGACTGTGGAGGCCAGGTCATCTGGCGTAGCACCCCATCACTCTCCTTCTAGGTCAAATAGCCCTTACACAGCCTTGAGGTGTGTTTGGGGTCATTGTCCTGTTGAAAAATAAATGGTGGTCCATCTAAATGCAAACCGGATGGAATAGCATGCCGCTGAAAGATGCTGTTGTAGCCATGATGGTATGCCTTCAATTTTGAATAAATCCCCAACAGTGTCACCAGCAAAGCACCCACACATCATCACACCTCCTCCTCCATGCTTCACGGTGGGAACCAGGCATGTAGGGTCCATCCGTTCACCTTTTCTGCGTCACACAAAGACACGGTGGTTGAAACCAAAGGTCTCAAATTTGGACTCATCAGACCAAAGCACAGATTTCCACTGTCTAATGTCCATTCCTTGTGTTCTTTAGCCCAAACAAGTCTCTTCTGCTTGTTGCCTGTCCTTACCGGGTGGTTTCCTAGCAGCTATTTACCATGAAGGCCTGCTGCACAATGTCTCCTCTTAACAGTTGTTGTAGAGATGTGTCTGCTGCTAGAACTCTGTGTGGCATTGACCTGATCTCTAATCTGAGCTGCTGTTAACCTGCGATTTCTGAGGCTGGTGACTCGGATGAACTTATCCTCTGCAGCAGAGGTAAATCTTGGGTCTTCCTTTCCTGGGGCGGTCCTCATGTGACCCAGTTTCTCTGTAGCGCTTGAAGGTTTTTCGCAACTGCACTTGGAGAAACTTTCAAAGTTTTCCCAATTTTTCGGACTGACAGACCTTCATTTCTCAAAGTAAAAATGGCCACTCGTTTTTCTTTACTTAGAATTTGTATTATGGCAAGAAAAAAAACAGCTAACAGTCTATTCAGTAGGACTATCAGCTGTGTATCCACCAGACTTCTGCACAACACAACTGATGGTCCCAACCCAATTTATAAGGCAAAAAATCCCACTTATTAAACCTGACAGGGCACACCTGTGAAGTGAGAACCATTCCGGTGACTACCTCTTGAAGCTCATCAAGAGAATGCCAAGAGTGAGCAAAGCAGTAATCAAAGCAAAAGGTGGCTACTTTGAAGAATCTAGAATATAAGACATATTTTCAGTTGTTTCACACTTTCTTTGTTAAGTAAATAATTCCACATGTGTTAATTCATAGTTTTGATGCTTTTAGTGTGAATGTACAACCTGCAGGGCAATATATATGTATAAATTAAAGGGACACATGTATTTATATATATATGTATATATACACACACACATACATACATTTTATATATATATATATATATATATATATATATATATATATAATATATATATATATATGAACAGTAATGTTGTCATTATGACAGGATATGCAATGAGGTGTCTGATGCATCCAAATGTAGTGAAAAGAGTCACAGATGATTTTATTCTGCCATAAAGTGAGTGACGGTTTGACCCTATATAGGTCTATGTCATGCTTGATAAAGACCCATATGGGGTTGAAACGTCGCTTTATAGCAGAATAAAATCATCTGTGATTTTTTTTTTCTCTACATTTGGATGCCGTCAGCTTCTTTTTTGCCTGTGATATTTCCTAAGAGGACTCCTTGGACAAATTGTGTGTGTCCTGCTGGCCTTGTTGCCCTGGTGGTTTTAATTCAGGTGTTACAAACAACCTTATTTCTTCTAAAAGCACAGGATATGTCATTAATATATGATAGGTACAGTGGGGCATGCATCCATCTCATAAACAGGCACATCGTGCACCATCGGGGCTATTCTGGCTGTGGATGTTTGGCTTACTAATCACTTTTAGGGGGGAAAATACTTGCTCAGCAATTTTTTGAGTTTCTACATGCAAACTGCGTCTTCAGGAACTCTAGTGCCAACTACTGGAAGTAGCAATAGTAAAAGTCATTATTGGCCCTTGCACTATAACTTAGGATAAAAGCCAAACCGGAATCTATTTTTGTAGACTCAGTGTTTCAGGGTATTGCCCCTCATCAGTGCGCAGTATGGACACGTATCATCAGTGCGCAGTATGGACACGTATCATCAGTGCGCAGTATGGACACGTATCATCAGTGCGCAGTATGGACACGTATCATCAGTGCGCAGTATGGACACGTATCATCAGTGCGCAGTATGGACACGTATCATCAGTGCCAGTATGGACACGTATCATCAGTGCGCAGTATGGACACGTATCATCAGTGCGCAGTATGGACACGTATCATCAGTGCGCAGTATGGACACGTATCATCAGTGCGCAGTATGGCCACGTATCATCAGTGCGCAGTATGGACACGTATCATCAGTGCGCAGTATGGACACGTATCATCAGTGCGCAGTATGGACACGTATCATCAGTGCACAGTATGGACACGTATCATCAGTGCACAGTATGGACACGTATCATCAGTGCACAGTATGGACACGTATCATCAGTGCACAGTATGGACCGTATCATCAGTGCACAGTATGGACACGTATCATCAGTGAACAGTATGGACACGTATCATCAGTGCACAGTATGGACACGTATCATCAGTGCACAGTATGGACACGTATCATCAGTGCACAGTATGGACACGTATCATCAGTGCACAGTATGGACACGTATCATCAGTGCACAGTATGGACACGTATCATCAGTGCACAGTATGGACACGTATCATCAGTGCACAGTATGGACACGTATCATCAGTGCACAGTATGGACACGTATCATCAGTGCACAGTATGGACACGTATCATCACTGCACAGTTTTTCAAGGCTTATTAGTGATGGGTTGTTTAGGAATGATCCACTGCATACCAGTGACAGACATTAAATTCTTCTAATCGCTCTCACTGGGCCTAACATTACAGACAAAACCCTGCCCATCATCAATTTAATTTGCTACCTGCAAGTGGACAGGGTTTCCCCCGCATTAATGTCACCTTAAATGTGTGTTCTCCAGGGATAAATATATATTTAATAGGGATCCATTTAGGAAACAAATGAACAAGAGCATAACCAAAGAAGCAAAATCACCAAAAAGAACCGGACTGGCCATCACCAATGTTTAGGACTGGGATCCAAGGGGTAACATTTTTGTCTTGTGGACAGTGACATGCCTGGGTGGGGAGGCTTATGAGCCATGCAATGCTCCTCTGGGAAATTAAATATGCAAATTGCCTCTTCAGAGGTGAAGAGAACTTGAACCCCAGTGCTCACTACTAGAAGTAGCAATCCTAAAAGTCAATATAGACCCTAGAAATGATTGTAGAGAGCCGTGGATTTCGAGCTCTCTATTCCAGATCGTGTGCGACAGGGTCTAATTCGAGACAAAGATGACTGACATTTATCGGACATTTATGGCTAACCCTGCAAACATCATATAAACATCCCAGATGGGAAAACCAATCACAAATATCATACAAGCCATCAGCTTATTGAGCATCTTAAAAACATCAGCGTTATGCTGTGTTCACACATTGCAGAGAGGTGGGATTTTTGCTTAAATTGAAGTAAAATCGCACAGGTTTTCTCCAATTTTCAAACATCGAGGCGATGACTTTGCGGTCTTACTGTGATGGTGGGAAAAATAATACGAAAACATTGCGGATGCAACATGTGAATGCAGTCTTAAGTGTTTATCAAATTTTATTTGCAAGTTAAAATTGTAAAAAGGCGTTGATCAAGGCCAGGACCTGCATCATGACAGTCCATGGGTTGTGCCTGGGATTGCAGCTCATACGCATTAAAGTGAATGTGACTAAAGGTACCGTTACACGCTTCAATGTCGTAACGATCTCACGGGAATGCGGTCGTTAGGACATCATCTTGACATCGTTGGTGAGATGTCACACGTCTAGATATCGTTAATGACGCACCAACGATGTAGTGAGCAGCTATCGTTCACACAACCCAGCGAATGATACTAGTTCACTGATGTGAATGGGCGAAGTCGTTAACGACATCGTTATCGCGGTGTCACACACAACGATGCAGCAGGTTGACTGATCGGGTATCGTCTGATTTGAGAACATGTTCTGAAATCTGCGATCAACAATCCAACGATTTATTGTAGTCGTATCTCAGTGTTACAGACAACGACGTCCTAACGATGTCAATTGAACGACTCCAAACCCGTGACGTTTCAGCGATATCGGTCACAATCTCGTACCGTGTAACGGGGCCTTTAAGAGGCACAACTACACACAGACTATTCACAGCCATGCAAGAAAGTAATACAGGTCCTCCTTCTCTGGCACTTGTTAGACTGCAGACTGTGGAAAGCTGTACCAACTACAGGAAGAGAACCTGAAACACCTATATATATATATATATATATATATATATATATTTATATATATAAATTAGTAAGGGGAGCCGCAAACTCATTATTCCCAACGCATGTTAAAATCAAGTGGCCCACCCCTTTAATTGGCACCTGATGGCCAATGCAATAGCTACAAAATTGTAAAATACTCTATTTATCGAAAAAAAAGAAGCATTCAACCTAACAAAAGAAAACTCCAAATTGCTGCTTATTAAGGGGATGTCACACACGTCGATATCGCTGTCAATGTCGCTCATACGTCACGGATTTTCAGTCGCTCAAGCGACTTAAAAGTGACGCAGGAGCGACATTGAAGTGTGTGACCAAGCGATGCAGCCAGCGATATGTCGCTGATCGCAGGTTTCACTGCCAGACGTAAAACCTGTCGCTCATCGCTCAGTAGACCTTGTGCATCGCTGCGTGTGACACTAAACTCAGCGACGTATTTTCTGTTTTGACAACGCACAAGCGACTAAATAAAATAGCTTGCAAGATGGCGACATCACCGCATCGCTGGGTCATATTGACGCGTGTGACATCTTGCGATAATTCCACATCGCTCAGGCGATTAATAAATTGTGACGCATGAGCGACATTGACACGTGTGACAGGCCCTTTAGGTGTTTCTTTTGCCCAATTGTCCACTGTCTGTGGTGTAATCTGCCTCTAGCAGTGGCGACATCCTGATGTATTACATTTAGTGGGGGAGGATCATTGCCTCTCTGCTTCTGGCAAGTACACCCATTGGACAATGAAAGAAGCAAGGTGTGCTGGGAAGCGAGGGACATTCCAGCACCTGTTAGGCTGGCAGAATGCTGATAAACAGTAACAACCCCTCAAAAAAGGGAATTTATAAAGCACAAGAATCCAGACAGTTCCTGGACATACGACATGCCTTTACTCTGATTGTTATGTGTAATAACAGGTACGTTATTAATGAGGTTGTCCAGGCATTTCCTAAAATCTGTGTATGCATCTAGTCTGCAATATGGTAACAGTTTGTACTTTACACTCTGTTAGCATTTTGCATTGTTACCTAGATATCATGATTCAGCATGTGGAAGAGCAGCTTAACCCCCGACTAGGGGCATGTTGTTTTGGCGCCTGGCTGTACTGTCATGACTGGACATTTACACCCAGTCTCAAGCAAGCCCTTCCCAGTCTTAAACATACCTTCCCCAGTCTCCAATCAGACCACCCCATTCACTTATGTAGACGCTGACTGAACCGCACTGCACTGACTGAGCGGTCATCTCCTCTATATATCACTTTGCTGAAGCCGCCCCTCTGTGAAGGAGAATGAACCGCTCTGTGTCAGTGCTGCGGTGTGTGTGAGGTTCATCTCCTTCACCATGCCCGTACTGTCACTGATACGATCATCTGTCTGCATCATTGTGCAGAATCCACCCCTCTTTGAAGGGGATAAACCGCGCACGCACTGCAGCACTGACACAGAGTGGTTCATTGTCCTTCACAGTGGGGCAGCTTCGGCACAGTGATGCATAGAGAAGGAGATGACCGCTCAGTCAGTGCAATGCAGTTCAATCAGCGTCTACATAGGTGAATGAGGGTGGTCCTATTGGAGACTGTGGCAAGCCTGTTGGAGTCTGGGGAGGGCATGTTTCAGACTGGGGAGGGCATGTTGTAGACTGGGGAGGCATGTTGTAGACTGGGGAGGGCATGTTGTAGACTGGGGAGGGCAAATTGTAGACTGGGGAAGGCATGTTGTAGACTGGGGAAGGCATGTTGTAGACTGGGGAAGGCATGTTGTAGACTGGGGAGGACTTGCTGGAGACTGGGCAGTGCATGTTGTAGACTGAGGAGGGCTTTCTGGACACTGGGTGCAAATGTACAGTTGTGAAGTTACAACCAGACTCCAAAACAACAAGCCTCTATTTAATGGTGAGCCACTCCTCCGGACACGCTGAATCGCGAAATCTAGGTAACCATGCAAAATGCTAACAGGGTGTAAATTACAAACTGTTAGCATTTTGTAGTCTAGATACACACCCATATTTTAGGAAAAGCCTGCACAACCCCTTTAATTTTTAATTGGTGGGGTCTGGTACTGCAGCTCAGTATTAAGTGAACCCTCTTGGGATTGCCATTGGTCCTGATGGGTCACCTTTGATGGTAAGCTATTAGTAAAACCTCCTCATGCACATAAAAGCCTACCCCAATGGGAAGTATTTACCATAATAGGAACAAAAACCACCGAAATGAATAAATGAATGTTTAAAAAAAATGAATTGCTGGTCAGAAATCCGTCATCTTGACTAAAAACCTGATTTGTATTCAATAACCACATCTGTCCAACAGAGACCCCCAACAAAAAAGGGACTGTTCACTAACAAAGCCCCGATCTATAGAAAGCATAGTGGCCAGATATTCCCATTCACTGTCTTAACGAGCACCATGTCAATCCCGGTTAATTACTTGCTGCACCATCTGCACTTTTTTCTCCTGAAATATCC
Organism: Allobates femoralis; assembly: GCA_033576535.1. Lineage (NCBI taxonomy): Eukaryota > Metazoa > Chordata > Amphibia > Anura > Aromobatidae > Allobates > Allobates femoralis. The sequence goes on from JARQOC010000001.1 coordinate 63,503,035, forward strand.
CCCGATGTATTCACCTCCTTTCCCAGACTCGGTGGATGAGGCATGTAGCGGTCAGAAGGCGCCCCGCCACCGGCTATGTCTAGACACTAGCTTATATCTGGAGTCAGGGCCGCGTGCAGATTCCAGGTGCAGGTGTCTACAAGTAATTGCAAGTGTGACTCTTATCAAATGTTCTCAGGCAAGGCTGTCACTTTGCTTTTTCCTCTATTTCTACCTTCCCGGAAGGATTCAGCCAGCATTTTTAACTACTGCACTGCCTGATAAAACACAAAATAAAGAATAAGAGCAGGAGATGCTATTCAGGACAATGGCAGAAAAAAAGAAACCGCTGTATTACTGCTCGCCAAAACTGGGATCAGACGCTGTCAAGAGAAAGAAGGAAAGAGTCACCATAAAGCATCAGGAAAGGCTTCACTCCTGGAAGTACCCGCTCCTCCTTCTATAGATCCAGTTGGTGCAGGTCAAGGGTCCCCAACCTGTGGCTTGCGAGTGCGTGATGTATGGCTCGCGACTCTCTTCCAGCTTGGCGCATAAACACCAGGTCTAGGAGCTGCTATGAAGGCTGTGGTCTCCAGATGTTGACTTTTTTGAGTAGCCCCACATAGAAGAGCAGGACTGGATCGGCGTAAGTTGGGACCCCTGGATCTTGGTCTTCTGCCCCTGTGTGATTTCTGAGAAGCTCTTTCTGTCATTATACTGGTAATGGGGGCTCTGGGTGTCAGTACTGTGAGGGGGGGGGTAGCTCGATGTGGCTCGCAAACCTCTTTCAGAGCTGGATGTGGCTTTCAAATTCAGAAAGGCTGGGGCCCTCTGGTGTAGCTAGTCTTAAACCATGTGCACACACTGAGTATTTGGTGAGTTTTTTACCTCAGGATTTGTAGACAAAACCAGGAGTGGAACAATCAGAGGAAAGGTCTAATGGTGGGTTTACACACACCAATTTATCTGTTCAATATCTGAACCAATCTCTGGTTGCAGTGAAATCATGGATACATTGCTCCATTTTGTGGCTGTGTACAACATGGAGCAATGTATCCATGATTTCACTGCAACCAGAGATTGGTTTCAGATATTGAACAGATAAATTGGTGTGTGTAAACCCACCATAATAGTAAACACGTCACTTATGTTTTTATCACCCAATCCTGGTTTTGGCTACAAATCCTGAGGTGAAAAAAATCACCAAAAACTCAAGGTGTGCACATGCCCTTACAGCAATACTCCATGGGCACAGGTATGCCAATTAGCTCCCATCCAGAAAGAAGAAACATGTCTCTCAGGTGCAACCTACAGGAAGTTACTCTAAATCAATGTTTAACCCATAAGTAATGTATTCCCATCTCAGCCTTCACTTCTATGGAAACAGCACAGCACCCACTCCTGCTTAGCTGTTTCCTTAAAGGAGATCTATTGCCAGGTCTATTCTACACCATCAGAGAGCAGCATGATGTAGAGGCTGAGACCCTGATGCTAGCGATGTGCCACTTCCTGGTCTGTATGATGTCGTTTTGATGCAATCACTGTTTTCTCTGATCTAGAAATCTTCAAAATGCTGAGCGGTGTATAAGCCCTCCCACACCACTGATTGTACATATGTAGAAAATTGCCAGTGTACACAATACATTGCCACTCAGTAGGGTGGGAAGGGGTTATTCAGAGCAGATAACTATGAGGCACAAGACACCTAGTGCTGTAATAATCTCCTGTTGCTGAATTTATTGAAACAGCAGTAAGCAGCCTATTAAGTGACACATAGCTGGAATCAGACTCTCTTTATTCCTGGGTGCTGTATAGGTCAGCTAAAGCAGAGACACAAGCCTGAGGTAGTTGCATTTTTAATCACTTTTTCTGTTTTTTGTCCCTTGGTATTCGTTGATGTTTTATAAGGCAAACGCTTCAAAATGATGCACGCACTTATTGAATTTTGTGTATAATGCTCTTTGATTTTTAGCTTCTAAGGCCAAGGTCACACGATGAGTATTTAGTGAGTTTTTGACTTCAGTATTTGTAGCCAAAACCAGGAGTGGATGATAAATAGAGAAGTGGTGACGTGTTTCTATTAGACTTTTCCTGTGATTGCTCCACTCCTGGTTTTGGCTACAAATCCTGAGGTAAAAAACTCATCAAATACTGAACATGTGCATAAGGCCTTAAGTGTTGAACAATGTGCACAAAAATTGCAGATGTGCATAAAAATCACTCTAGGGACGGCGAGCAAGTGCACGATTACACCACAATGGTGTGACTTCATGAAAGGTTGCAATCAAATAAACTGAATACCTGTGGAAGCCACAAACAAAGCCCACAATGACAAAGAGGGAAAGAAAAGACACCAACAGCTGAACACATAACATCGTACACCTTTAAAACAGCACAAATTAAAAGAAAAATAAATAAAAAAAAAAAAAAACAAACAAACAGGTGAACAGACAGGCAAACAGAAAAAAAAAAAAAGATTTAAACGCAATGAAGATTTGCTCTCCTAGTCTTTCAAGATACGGTAAATGCCCAGAGGGTACTAGACAGATAGAGAGAGGTAAAAGATAGCAAGAGATAGCGAGAGAGATAGAGATATAGAGATAGGATAGAGAGATAGCGAGAGAGATAGATAGAGATATAGAGATGGAGAGATAGCGAGAGAGATAGAGAATAGACATAACAAGATAGAGATATAGCGAGAGAGATGGATAAGATATAGAGATGGAGAGATAGCGAGAGAGAGATATAGAGATAAGCCCCCATCACACTAGGTGAGATCACTGCTGAGTCACAAATTTCGTGATGCAACACCTCGCCAGCGATCTCGCTATGTGTGACACTTAGCAGCGACCAGACCCTTGCTGTGACATCGCTGGTCGTGTCAGAGTCGCCTGGACCATTTTTTGATCATTGGGGTCCCGCTGGGCAGCATGCATCAGTGTGTTTGATAGGGACAACAACCAATTACCTCAATACTACAGGTCTGAGAAATAGGGTCCCAACGACTTCCATATCATTCCTATCATTCCGGATCGTTGTTGCGTCGCTGGCGAGATCTCTGTTTGACATCTCACCAGCGATCCCAACAGCGACGCACCAGCGATCCCTACCAGGTCGTATCGCTGTCGGGATCGCTGGTGCGTCGCCAAGTGTGACGGTACCCATAGAGAGAGATAGAGAGATAGCGAGAGATAGAGATATAGAGATAACGAGAAAGAGAGATGGCAAGAGAGATAAAGATATAGTGAGAGAGATAGCGATAGCGATAAAGAGATAGTGAGAAAGATCGACAGCGAGATAGAGATAAAGAGATAGAGATATAGATAACAAGAGATAGCAATAGAGATAGGGCTGCTGCACATGGCAGGCCTTGGCGAATAGCTGTTGGCCAAACGATCGGTAGAACCATCATTCAGCCGACAGCCATCTAAAGTGTAGGTGGGGGCTTAGTTCAACTGAAAATCACATGAATTTTAGCACTGAATCCTATTCTTGAAGATTAAACTGTGCCAGCGGCCTACTCCCCTCTCCCCATACACGCTCACCCAGCCGATCCTTATGGGGGTGTTGGATGAACGGCACTGATCTGACCGCTATTTGATGGCCAGAGCCAGGCCATGCACTCGATAGGGGAGAGGTTGTGTGCACTATTTCACCACAACTACTCTGAGGTCTTACAATACTGCAGGTTCCAGCGCCAATGCTAAAAGCTTGTGATAGAAAGCATGGAAATTGAAATGACAGAGACAAAGTGGCGGATTATTTCATAACGTAAAACAAAAAAATGACATCATTAACAGCAGCTCGCTAAAATCAATTGAAATCTCAAGTGTGTGCCTGCCAGCGAGGAGGAAGAACTCCACCGGCATCGATTTTCCATCTGCAGAGAGGTCTGGAAATGTCCTAGTATTATGCAGAGAAAGCCGCTTCACAGCCATCAGCTCGGAGCCAGCCAACTGTGCCGTGATGTGTCTGAGAGGTTCTGCCCTCAGCTGCCCCCTCCTTCAGCGTGACCTTCCCATCACAGCGGCTCCCTGCAAAATGTCCCCGTCTCACCAGAAGACGCTCCACCAATTCCAGCAAGCGCCTAATTAGGTCTATAGGAATAGAGGAATAGCAGAGCAGATCTGGGGCACAGGGCATGCCAGACACATCAACAGCGGCTATGCTGCAGAGGGATGTCTACCGCATCCAGCCTCATGTTCTGGAAAACACGGGTAACCTGCTAACACCGGACGAGTCAGGGGCCTCTCTGAGATCATGAAATAATAAAGGAAGACACTAAAGGAAAAGACGAGCGCAAATAGGGTCTTACCTGAGAGAAAGTCAGTGATGCTGAACTGCAGAGAGCTCACCTGGCGGGGCTGTGTACCAACAACCACACAAACCCACTCAATGATGGAGATACTGTGGACCCTCGAATAGCAGGGATAGAAAATAGGAGAGGAAGGGTTATAACCTGAGCTGCCGATGGACAAGATGTGAAGAGGACAAGACGGGGAACTATAATCCAGGTAGATTATCAGGTCTATGCATCTCCAAGTATAAACTTCTTCTTTAGGACAGATATTACTATGGAGTGAAATGCGAGAACCAATAAAATACTTGGATTATACTTACCTGGCTTGTGCTCTTCACATCTTGTGCATGGGTAGCACAGATTTTAACCCTTCATCTCCTCTTTTCTATTCTGAAACAATACAAAGAGCAACAGGAGTATAAGGGCCACAGTTTATTTAATCGGCCGATATTCATGGACATGTAGATTATGAATCATACAATGGTGGAGTTGGAAGGGGCCTCCTGGGTCATCTAGACCAATCCCCTGCTCAAAGCAGGATTCACTAAATCATCCCAGACAGATGGCTGTCCAGACACTAAATCATCACAGACAGATGTCTGTCCACCACTAAATCATCCCAGACAGATGTCTGTCCAGCCACTAAATCATCCCAGACAGATGTCTGTCCAGCCACTAAATCATCCAGACAGATGTATGTCATCACTAAATCACCCAGACATGTCTGTCAGCCACTAATCACCCCAGACAGATGTCTGTCAGCCACAATCATCCCAGACAGATGTCTGTCCAGCCACTAAATCATCCCAGACAGATGTCTGTCCAGCCACTAAATATCCAGACAAATATCTGTCCAGCACTAATCATCCCAGATGATGTCTGTCCAGCCACTAAATCAACCTAGACAGATGTCTGTCCAGCCTCTGTGTGAAGTATAACGTTTTCACCCGGCACACATCACGTGAAAAAAGCAAAAAGGAAAATGGTAGCTGCTTTTCAGGTTTTTTATTTTTCAGTGCAAAGTGTGTAGTTTCCAAAAACCAACGTTTCAGCTCAGGCACGAGACTTTGTCAGGAAGATAATTGGAAGGCAAGAACGAAGAGGGATGAGATTCAATGATGGTATAGGATGAATCCTGTCACTTTGGTGCTGTAGTAATCACAGCCCCTTCGTTATGTTTGGAAACAGATTCTAGGATATACTACCGTGTTTCCCCGAAAATAAGACACAGTCTTATATTTTTTTGGTCCCAAAGATGGACCATGTCCTATTTTCGGGGGGGTCGCGGGGGGGGGGTCTTATATACCATACATCCCACTGCAGCCTCCCATACACACACAACACACACACCCATACACATCATACACACATACACACACATATACCCATACACACAAACCCATTTTTACCGGTCCAGGGTCCGCGCTCTCCGTAGTCCGCACTCTCCCCGCTCTCCGCTGTAGCTGCCGATCTCCGCCAAGGTCAGGAGCCCTGCACCAATTACAGCGCAGGAACCGTGAGCCAATCACAGCCCAGGAACCGCAAGCCAATCAGAGGCCATGCACAACGTCAGCTGGCCGCGGATTGGCTTGCGGTTCCTGGGCTGTGATTGGCTCACGGTTCCTTCGCTGTAATTGGTGCAGGGCTCCTGACCTGGGCAGAGATTGGCAGCTACAGCGGGAATCCAGAGAGCGGGGGGCCGCCGGAGAGTGGGGGGCCACTGGAGAGTGGGGGGGCCACCGGAGAGCAGGGAGAGCGCGGACACCAGAGAGCGGGGGCCACCAGAGAGCTGAGGAGGTACGCCTTATAATCGGGGGGTGCCTTATATTACGAGGTAGGGTGCCCCCCAAGCATGCCTTACTTTCCGGGGGCGCCCTATTTTCGGGGAAACACGGTATGTGCCTTGTTAGACAGATTGCCAGATTGACTTTAAGGGGATGAGACCTATTTTTCATATGTAGCTGGAACTGTTACACTTGGGATTCCTGTCCAGGGTAGAACATGAGGACTGCCTGGTAGCCTTCAATGTAGGCCGGTACTGTTGGTAGTATATTATTAGGCTCCCAGCCTCCATACAGACGCCCCACACAGACGGACACAGGAGAGAGCCACAGACCAGCGACAGCAAAGCTACCTGAGGGACCTTTGGGACCTATCGTACTACTAAAAATATACTGACAACCCGAGTGTAACAGTTCCAGCTACATATGAAAAATAGGTCTCATCCCCTTAATGAGGCATTCTGTCTAACAAGGCACATGGTATATCCTAGAATCTGTTTCCAAACATAACGAAGGGGCTGTGATTACTACAACACCAAAGCGACAGGATTCATCCTATACTATGTGTAGTTTTTGGAAACTACACACTTTGCACTGAAAAATGAAAAACCTGAAAAGCAACTACCATTTTCCTTTTTGCCTTTTTCACATGATGTGTTCCAGGGCTACAACTTTATACTGTTTGACTCTTTTCCCTTAAACACCTAATTAGTGGTTGAGCCTGATGCTATACTTCTAACATCCTCTGTGTGAGGACTTCCATTGAAGGAGAACTCACCACCTCTCATGGCCGCCTCTTCCACTCGTTGATCGCCCTCACCAGTGGCGGAACTTGAGCCTGGCGGGTCCTGGTGCAGATGTAGGGGAGGAGCGGGGGGAAGGTTTGGGGGGTTGCTAGCAGCTGCAGGGGAGGAGGGGGGGGGAAAGAGCTGCAGTTGAGGAGTGAGGGGAGGGCTGTGCAGGGCCCCCTACAGGTGCTTGAGGGGCCCTGGTGAACCAGCTGCACCACGGTAGGTCTGCCCCTGACCCTCACTGTCAAAAAAGTTTTTTCTAATGTCTAATCTGTGTCTCCCCCCATTGTTTCACCTCATTGCTTCTAGTGTTTCCTTGTGCAAATGAGAATAAGGCTGATCCCTCTACCGTGTGACAGCCCTTGAGATATTTGTAGACAGCCATTAAGTCTTCTTTAAATCAGCAAAGTTAATGAGAATTCTGAAGTTTTGTGCACATTTTTTTTTCCCCTTGCAGATTTGGTGCAGAATTAAATCTGCAGCATGGCAATTATTGTAGAGGTTTTCCACCCCAAATGCATGAAAAAAAACACATGGAAAAAATGTATTGTATTTTTGGTGCATTTTTCTACTAGGACATGTACATTTGGTGCACAAATTTATGAAACCAGACACTCAATGTGGGCACATACCCTAAACCCCCTTCCCTCAAAATATACAGTGGGCTGCAGATGTCATTTAATAGTGAAAAGTCGGTTGGCCTCGCTAGGAAAATGTCCCAAGACTCAAGGCCCCCATACAAAATAGACCAAAAAGTAGGGATCACTGGACAGTGTAATGCAGGGATCTCAAACACGCGACCACATGTGGCACCTGAGGCTTCACTGTGCAGCTTGCAGCACCGCAGACAAGGCCACAGTCCAGTGCAGGGGGCCGCCGCGGTCCGCTCTTTATTACGGGTACCATGTACAGACAAGCTCTCCAGCTCATCTTCATCAATAGCAGCCACCGGCCAATCAAAGACCCACAGCGGACAGCAGGTGCATGACGTCACCTGCGGACTTCTGACTGGCTGATGGCTTCTATTGATGTAGATCAGAGGTCTCAAACTCCAGGCCTCAAGGGCCACACACAGTGCAGGTGTTCAGGATATTCATAGCATTTGACAGTTGGTAATCAAATTACAACTGTCAAAGTCTGAGGAAATCCTAAAAACCTGCAATGTGTGCGGCCCCTGAGCCTGGAGTTTGAGACCTCTGATCTACATCAATAGAAGCCATCGGCCAGTCAGAAGTCCGTAGGTGACGTCATGCACCTGCTGTCCGCTGTGGGTCTTTGATTGGCTGGTGGCTGCTATTGATGAAGATGAGCTGGAGAGCTTGTCTGTACATGGTACCGGTAAGTCATAATAAAGCGTGGACCGCGACGGAAAGATGATGCCAAGGGAACAGAGGACAGGTGAGAAGTGTATGTATGAATGAAAGTGAGAGTGTGTTTGAAACAGGCCACATTACTGTAAAAAAGAAGAGAGACCAGGATGGGGACATTACCACAATATGGGGATCAGTATAGGGGACATTACCACAATATGGGGAGCAGTATGGGGGACATTACCACAATATGGAGACCAGGATAGAGGGATATTACCACAATAAAGAGACCAGGATGGGGACATTACCACAATATGGAAACCAGGATGGGGGCATTACCACAATATGGGATCAGTAAGGGGGCATTCAGGCCTGGCGCCAGCACCTGGCATTCGCAGGCAGGTGCTGGGGCCCTGAAGAAGTGAGAGGGCCCACAGCTGTCTGTGAGTGGAAGCAGTGAGGAGACTCGCTCACAGACAACTGTCCTCTCTCCCTTTCTCCTGCTCTGCACCAATCTATGTGATCGGTACACAGCAGGAGCGACAGCCCCAGGAGCTGAACTGAGGCTGAAGGAACTGCCAGTTCAGTCATGTGACTGATCACATGACTGAAATCAAGGTCCTAGAAGAACCTGCATCAGCTCAACATCTGCAGCTTCCATGCAGCTCCCAGTGGCTCTTCTTTCCAGAAAAGCTGGACGAGGTAATGTGTGTGTCATATCTGTGTGTCTGTGTGTATATCTGTATGTGTGTGTCTGTGTGTATATCTGTATGTGTGTGTCTGTGTGTATATCTGTATGTGTGTATATCTGTTGTGTGTGTCTGTGTGTATATCTGTATGTGGTTGTTATATCTGTATGTGTGTGTCTGTGTGTATATCTGTATGTGTGTGTCTGTGTGTATGTATGTGTGTGTGTGTATATCTGTATGTGTGTCTGTGTGTATATCTGTATGTGTGTATATCTGTATGTGTGTGTGTCTGTGTGTATATCTGTATGTGTGTGTCTGTGTGTATATCTGTATGTGTGTGTCTGTGTATATATCTGTATATGTCTGTATATCTGTATGCGTGTGTATGTGTGTATATTTGTATGTGTGTGTGTATATCCGTGTGTGTATATATATCTGCATGTGTGTGTGTGTGTTTATATGTCTGTATATCTGCATGTATGTGTATATCTGCATGTGTGTGTGTATATCTGCATGTGTGTGCCTGTGTGTGTATATATCTATATATATATATGTGTGTGTGTGTTAATCTGTATGTGTGTGCATATCTGTGTGCGTATGTCTATGTGTATACAGTTGTGGCCAAAAGTATTGACACCCCTGCAATTCTGTCAGATAATACTCAGTTTCTTCCTGAAAATGATTGCAATCACAAATTCTTTGGTATTATTATATTCATTTAATTTGTCTTCAATGAAAAAATACAAAAAAATTGTCCTAAAGCCAAATTTGATATAATTTCACACCAAACATAAAAAAGGGGTGGATAAAAGTATTGGCACTGTTAGAAAAATCATGTGATGCTTCTCTAATTTGGGTAATTAACAGCATCTGTAACTTACCTGTGGTACCTAACAGGTGTTGGCAATAACTAAATCACACTTGCAGCCAGTTGACATGGATTAAAGTTGACTCAACCTCTGTCCTGTGTCCTTGTGTGTACCACATTGAGCATGGAGAAAACAAAGAAGACCAAAGAACTGTCTGAGGACTTGAGAAACCAAATAGTGAGGAAGCATGAGCAATCTCAAGGCTACAAGTCCATCTCCAAAGACCTGAATGTTCCTGTGTCTGTGTCTACCGTGCGCAGTGTCATCATAAAGTTTAAAGCCCATGGCACTGTGGCTAACCTACCTAGATGTGGACGGAAAAGAAAAATTGACAAGAGATTTCAATGCAAGATTGTGCGGATGGTGGATTAAGAACCTCGACTAACATCCAAAGTTCAAGCTGCCCTGCAGTCCGAGGGTACAACAGTGTTAACCCGTACTATCCGTCGGCGTCTGAATGAAAAGGGATACCCAGGAAGACCCCACTTCTTACCCCGAGACATAAAAAAGCCAGGCTGGAATTTGCCAAAACTTACCTGAGAAACCCTAAAACATTTTGGAACAATGTTCTCTGGTCAGGTGAGACAAAAGTAGAGCTTTTTGGGCAAAGGCATCAACATAGAGTTTACAGGAGAAAAAAAGAGGCATTCAAAGAAAAGAACACGGTCCCTACAGTCAAACATGGCGGAGGTTCCCTGATGTTTTGGCGTTGCTTTGCTGCCTCTGGCACTGGACTGCTTGACCGGTGCATGGCATTATGAAGTCTGAAGACTACCAACAAATTTTGCAGCATAATGTAGGGCCCAGTGTGAGAAAGCTGGGTCTCCGTCAGAGGTCATGGGTCTTCCAGCAGGACAATGACCCAAAACACACTTCAAAAAGCACTAGAAAATGGTTTGAGGGAAAGCACTGGAGACTTCTAAGGTGGCCAGCAATGAGTCCAGACCTGAATCCCATAAAACTCCTGTGGAGAGATCTAAAAATGGAGTTTGGAGAAGGCACCCTTCAAATATCAGGGACCTGGAGCAGTTTGCCAAAGAAGAATTGTCTAAAATTCCAGCAGAGCATTGTAAGAAACTCATTGATGGTTACCGGAAGCGGTTGAGCGCAGTTATTTTGGCTAAAGGTTGGGCAACCAAGTATTAGGCTGAGGGTGCCAATACTTTTGTCTAGCCCATTTTTGGAGTTTTGTGTGAAATGATCAATGTTTTGCTTTTTGCTTCATTCTCTTTTGTGTTTTTTAATTTAAGACAAATTAAATGAAGATAATAATACCAAATAATTTGTGATTGCAATCATTTTCAGGAAGAAACTGAGTATTATCTGACAGAATTGCAGGGGTGTCAATACTTTTGGCCACAACTGTATCTGTATGTGTATCTGTATGAGCTGTGTGTTTGTATGTGCATGTACTGCACATGTAGCAGAGCTGAGTATATAGTGTCCATGTAGCAGAGCTGTGTGTGTATTTGTATGTGCATGTAACAGAGCTGTGTGTGTTTGTATGTGCATGTGGCAGAGCTGTGTTTGCATTTACATGTATTGTACATGCAGCATAGCTGTGTGTGTTTGTATGTGCATGTATTGTACAAGTGAGCAGAGCTTTGTGTGTCTGTATGTGCATGGGGCATGTAGCAGTGCTGTGTGTGAGTATTAAAGGGGCCCACTGAAACTCTTTCGCCCGGGGCCCACAACAATCTGGAGCCGGCCCTGAGGGCATTACCACAATATGGGAACCATGATGGGGGACATTACCACAATATGGGGCCAGTATGGGGCATTACCACAATATGGGGACCAGTATGGGGGCAATTATTACCACAGAATGGAGACCAGTAAGGTGCACATTGCCACAGTATGGGGACCAGTATGGGAGCATTTACTACCAAAATATGGGGACCAGTATGGGGCACAGTACCACAATATGGGGACCAGTATGGGGACATTTAATACCACAATATGGGGACCAGTATGGGACACATTACCATAATATGGAGACCAGTATGGGGCACATAACACAATATGTGGACCAGGACAGGGGATTACCATGATATGGGGAGATTACTGCAATATGGGGACCAGTATGGGGGACATTACCACAATATAGGGAACAGGATGTGGACATTACTGATATATGAGGACCAGGATGGGAGCATTTATTACCACAACATGGAGACCAGCATGGGGATATTTATTACCACAATATGATGGGGGTATTACCACAATATGGGGATCAGTATGGAGCACATTACTACAATATGGGAACCAGTATGGGGGACATTACTACAATATGGGGACCAGTATGAAGACATTATTACAATATGAGAACCAGAATGGGTGCATTTATTGCCACAAGATGGGGACCAATCTTGGGGCATTATGACAATATGGGGACATTACCACAGTATGGGGGCTATTACTACAATATGGGGACTAGTATGGGAGACATTACCATAATATGGGGACTAGTATGGGGGACATTACCACAATATAGGAATTTGTATCGAGGACATTACTGTAAGAGGGTGATCAGGATGAGGACATTACTACAAGAAGGGGACCAGGACGGGGACATTACTACAATATGTTGGCCAAAATAACTATATGGTGCTAATTGTAAGACAATATTACAAGAAAGGGATAAATTGTAAAAAAAAAAAATCTATAGGTGGTGACTTTTTTACTACTAAAAATGTTGTTTTAATAAATATTAAAATAACCAAAAAAGTGCATGTTTGTTATCACCCCATCCAAAACAACCCAACCTGTAAAAAACAGTACCATAAGCCATACATTAAAAGCCATTTAAAATAATAAACTAATCAAGCAAACAAATGTTAAAAAAGTGATCAATAAAAGTGTATGGGAAAAAAAATATGCTATTACTAAAAATGTAATGTAGTTCTACAAAGAACGCGGTCCTCCAAATAAACATTTTATCTATGTGATGGCCCACATACCCAGCTGAGTTTGAGACCCCTGGTCTAATGTGCATGGGGGTCCGTAAGACTCTCCCATCACAGATGATGCCAGGGGAGAGGAAGATCTGGCAGGGGCCATTTTATAAAGGACACAGGAGGGCTCAGGGGAGATGAACGGTCCTGTATATGGGGAGTCAGGAGAGACCGATGTTGGGTGTTCCATGGTTTGGCCATCACTGCAGCCAGTTAAAGTGTATGGGGGGCTTTACAGGTATATTGAATAAGAACTGTGCACAATTGAAACACATTTACCATCTGGGGCACCTTCTATTCAGCAAAGAATTCTACTCAGGTCCCCAACAGTGACAAAGTGTGAGAAAAGGGAGCAAGGCTACAACAGAGAAAGAAAAGCTGACACTTCTTTGCAAGGAAAAGCGGTGGTGCGTTACGCCCAGGGCTGTCGGTCTACACATGGAGTGGGCTTTGATCAAATCTCAGGGATCCCTGTGATGCGATCTGCGGGTGGCTTCCCCCCATCTCATACCTTCAATACCACTTATCAGTATAGATTGTGGGATACGAGAAGTTAAACTGTGGAGATCAGAGGATTGTCTGATCTCCTGACGTTAGAGCGTGGGCGTACAGCCGCTGGGCAGTGATTGCGTAGGCATTATGCAACAAGAATGGCACAAATGCTCATTATCATGTGATGACTGCCTGCCTGACATGATGAGAGGTTATCCTTAGACTAGGCCATCAATATCATTATAAATATTACTATACATATATACTTATAATTGTTGGAGGTCACATTTCCCACAAATGGTAACATTTGTCTGTCAGCAATGCCACAAGTGGCAGCCAATGGTAGAGCAGCAGTTATAAACCCATAGAACATACGGTGTATCTCAATGAATTAGAATGCCATCAAAAAGGTATTTCAATACTGCAACATAAAAAGAGAAATGCACACACACACATATATATATATATACACTAGATGGTGGCCCGATTCTAACGCATCGGGTATTCTAGAATATGTGGGTGTGCGGTGGTGCGGGTGTGCAGCGGTGACCCCTCAGTTCTCACCCCCTCCAGGTTTCTGTCCAGCCGCCTCTCACCCTAGCATGTCTTCTTCTTCTTCCTCCAGCATAGACGTCAACAATTCCAAGGTCTCGTGGGGCGGAGTTAACAGGGGGCATCATAGTAGGCGTATCCACACGCATAGCCCTGATGTGGTGGGCGTGCCCTTGTTCATGACCATTACAACGCCCCCTTTGGTAGCTCCACCCCCGCGTCCTTTGAATTTCTGGAGTTTATGCCACGAAAAGAAGAAGAAGAATGGCGGTAGCAGCGGCTAGTGAGCCGCTGTCGCCGGGCTGCAAATTGGTGCGAAATTCGAACTTTGAATTTGCGCGCCTATTTGCATAGCCTGCACTCATGGTGCCGCCAGAGGCGGCCACCAATGAGTGACCTTTGTCTAGCACGCGATTTCCATGACAGACAGACAACATTAGATGATTATATAGTAGAGCCACACACACACACAGAGAGAGACACAGAGAGAGAGAGACACAGAGAGAGAGAGACACAGAGAGAGAGAACACAAGAGAGAGAGACACACAGAGAGAGAGACACACAGAGAGAGAGACACACAGAGAGAGAGAACACACAGAGAGAGAGACACACAGAGAGAGAGACACACAGAGAGAGGAGGAAGAGGAAGAGGGGGAAGAGGAAAGTGCAGCCGCCATAGCAGCGCAATATGTCAGTGCCTGCCACAGACTAAGAGGAGACTGATATGTCATGGAGTTCTGTACCCCAACCCTGAACACTTCCCTATGCCCCAACTAAGAGCCTTATATGCAATGGACTTATATACCCCACCCTGGACATGTCCCCACCCCCTAAAAAGGATCCCGATATATCATGGACTTCAATATGCCTACCCACTCCCCACTCCCGTGCCCCTATTTTTACTATTTGCTTTGGCAATGCTGATATTTACTTAGTCCTGCCAATAAAGCTCATTTGAATTTGGAGAGAGAGACACAAGAGAGAGACACACAGAGAGAGAGACACACACAGAGAGAGAGACCACACAGAGAGAGAGACACACACAGAGAGAGAGACACCCAGAGAGACAACCAACTGCTTCTATACATCAAATCCACAAACAAATCATCCTCACAAACCGCGCAAAAGACTGATCTCTTTAACTTACCGCCATCCTTCAAATGGTCCAAGATGTCGGCCCCAAAATATAAAGATGCCATCAATAGACCAAAGATCAAGGAGAAGCTCCAACACTTCCATACTAATGTGTATGAGCTTAACCCAGAAGGAGCAGAACTGGCGGTAAAGGACCTCAACAACATTCTCTATGCCATGGCGGAAATGTCCGACCTGAAAAAAAGCATCAACAAGAGGCCGAGTAAACCAAATCCCAACAACTGGTTTGATAAAGAATGTAAGACCATACGGAAGGCCTAAGAGTGGCCTCAAATGAAAAACACAGAGACCCAAACAACCCCACTGTGAGAGAAGCCTACCACACCATACAACGAAGTTACAAAGCTATCCTCAGAAAGAAAAAGCAAAACCACATCTCCACCAAACTCCTCCAACTCCAAGACGCCCTGGAAGACAACAAATTCTGGGAACTGTGGAATCAACTTGGTTCTAACCAGAAAAGCAACAGCCTCCACATCTGGCTTCAGTACTTCAAGGACCTTTACAAAGACATCCCAAGCGAAGACCTGAACCCAGCACAAAAAGAGCTTGTGAGAAAACTGAAAGATATGGAGGAAAAGATCAAAGATTTCCAAAATCCTCTGGATGCACCAATCACACTGCCAGAAATAACAGAAAGGATCACACAGATAAGAGGTAAAAAAAGCCAGCGGCCCAGACGGGATCCTCCCAGAAATGCTAAAATACAGCCCGCCAGACATCCAGGCTGCAATAACAAAACTATTTGATATCGTACTGCAGGCTGGCTACTTCCCCAAAATCTGGAACCAAGGCCTCATAACCCCAATACACAAAAACGGGGACAAGTACGACCCAGCAAATTACCGGGGGATATGTGTCAGCAGCAACCTGGGCAAACTCTTCAACAGCATCCTGAACAAGAGAATCCTCACCTTCCTCACCGAGCACAACGTCCTCAGCAAGAGCCAAGCAGGGTTCATGCCAAACCACCGCACCACTGACCACATCTATACCCTGCATAGCCTCATCAAGAGCCATGTCCACAATACAAAGAACGGGAAGATATACGCTTGTTTCGTGGACTTCAAAAAGGCCTTTGACTCAGTGTGGCACCCAGGATTATTCCTAAAAATGCTGGGGAGCAGAATAGGAGGCAAAACATACGATGTCATCCGAAGCTCCTACACTGAGAACATCTGTAGCATGAGGGTCAATGGAAAGAGGACGGCCTACTTCCAACAAAGCCGAGGAGTGAGACAGGGCTGCAGCCTAAGTCCAACGCTCTTTAACATCTACATCAATGAGCTGGCAGTGGCCCTGGAGTCCTCCTCAGCACCAGGACTCACTCTCCATGACACCCAGGTGAAATTTCTGCTGTATGCCGATGACCTCGTTCTGCTATCCCCAACCGCAAAAGGCCTCAAAGATCATCTGAAAATCCTAGAGACCTTCAGCAGCACATGGGCAATGCCAATCAACCAGAAGAAAACTAACATCATGGTGTTCCAGAAAAGAAAGCAGAAACCTGCTGGCCATCCTCCCTTCACAATAGACAACTGTCCACTTACAGAAACCAACAAGTACACCTACCTGGGCCTAGAACTCAGCCAATCAGGGAGCTTCAAGCAAGCCATAGAGTTACTGAAAGACAAGGCTTCCAAAGCCTTCTATGCCATAAGAAGACGTCTGTATCATCTCAAGGCACCAGTAACAGTGTGGCTAAAAGTCTTTGACACCATCATTGCCCCAATCCTTCTTTACGGCAGTGAGGTCTGGGGTCCAGTCTCATACCCAAACTGGTCAAAGTGGGACGCTGGGCCGACTGAAATATTCCACCTAGAGTTCTGCAAGCATCTTCTCCAAGTCCATTGGAGCACATCAAACAGCGCCTGCCGAGCAGAGCTGGGCAGACTCCCGCTACACCTCGAGATCCAGAAGAAGGCGCTGTCATTCAAGGCTCATCTACAAAGCAGTAGTCCCAGCTCCTACCATCACAAAGCCCTCCTACACCAGGAAGCCCCAGGAAGCCTCCCAACACAAAGTACCCACAGACAGCCTGACCAAGCCACCAACCCACATGGCCTGACAAAAGGTGAAATCCAGAAGATGGTACACAAAGGCAAAGAGGATTATCTCAGTATCTGGAGGAACGACATAAACAAATCACAGAAACTGACGATATACCAGTAACTACAGAGAGAGTACAAACTGGCGCCATACCTAGAGAAACTGGAAAACCCCAAAGAGCGACAGATCCTGAGCCGGTACAGACTGAGCGCCCACAGCCTACTCATCGAATCCGGGTGGCACCGACAGAACTACAAACCCCGAGAGAGCAGACTGTGCCAGCAGTGCCCCCAGGAGGTCGTAGAGGATGAGGCCCACTTCTTGCTGAGGTGCCCTAAGTACTCCGCAGTGAGAGACACTTACTTAAAGAGACTGTCTGATCTCCTCCCAGACTTCACCTCCATGGAGGAGGAAGAGAGACTGCCAATACTACTGGGGGAAGAGGAAAGTGCAGCGGCCATAGCAGCGCAATATGTCAGTGCCTGCCACAGACTAAGAGAAGACTGATATGTCATGGACTTCTGTACCCCAACCCTGAACACTTCTCTATCCCCCAACTAAGAGCCTGATATGCCATGGACTTATATACCCCACCCTGGACATGTCCTCATCCCCTAAAAGGATCCCGATATGCCATGGACTTATATACCCCACCCTGGACATGTCCTCATCCCCTAAAAGGATCCCGATATGCCATGGACTTATATACCCCAACCCTGAACACTTCTCTATCCCCCAACTAAGAGCCTGATATGCAATGGACTTATATACCCCACCCTGGACATGTCCTCATCCCCTAAAAGGATCCCGATATGCCATGGACTTATATACCCCAACCCTGAACACTTCTCTATCCCCCAACTAAGAGCCTGATATGCAATGGACTTATATACCCCACCCTGGACATGTCCCCACCCCCTAAAAAGGATCCCGATATATCATGGACGTCAATATGCCTACCCACTCCCCACTCCCGTGCCCCTATTTTTACTATTTGCTTTGGCAATGCTGATATTTACTTAGTCCTGCCAATAAAGCTCATTTGAATTGAATTGAATTGAGAGAGACACACAGAGAGAGAGAGAGAGACACACAGAGAGAGAGAGAGAGACACAGAGAGAGAGAGAGAGAGAGAGACACACAGAGAGAGAGACACAGAGAGACACACACACACACACAGAGAGAGACACACACAGAGAGACACACACAGAGAGAGACACACACAGAGAGAGACACACACAGAGAGAGACACACAGAGAGACACACAGAGAGACACACAGAGAGAGAGACACACACAGAGAGAGACACACACAGAGAGAGACACACACAGAGAGAGACACACACAGAGAGAGACACAGACACCCAGAGAGAGAGACACCCAGAGAGAGAGACACAGAGAGACACACAGAGAGAGAGACACACACACAGAGAGAGACACACACAGAGAGAGACACACACAGAGAGAGACACACACAGAGAGAGACACACACAGAGAGAGACACAGACACCCAGAGAGAGAGACACCCAGAGAGAGAGACACCCAGAGAGAGAGACACAGAGAGAGAGAGACAGAGAGAGAGACACAGAGAGAGAGACACAGAGAGACACACAGAGAGAGAGACACAGAGAGAGAGAGAGACACACAGAGACAGAGAGAGAGAGACAGACACAGAGAGAGCCACACAGATGTTGATGATTATGGCTTACAGCCAATAACAACCCAAAGGTCATTATCTCAGAAAACTAAAGCAGGGAGGATAAGGGGTCCAAGAGATAAAATATTCTCTAAATAGGTATCAGAGGCTTCACCTTGTGTGGTTGTGAGAGTCACAACCACTATAAAAGCATATCCCAGCTGCTGCAGTCCCCAATGTGGTTCATATAGACTAGAGAGAATGAAGAATTAAAAACCACGCTGCCGTACTCCATGAGTCATCAAAGGGTGACTATAATATTGATTCATTAATGTGTTTCAGGGCTCCCTGGCTCTTTCCTTGGGACAAATCAATATATTGCCATGTTTCAAGGCATTTCTGGAAGCCCTGAACATGTTGACTAACAAATCAATATTATAGTCACCCTTTGATGTCTCATGGAAAACGGCAGCGCGGTTTTTAACCCTTCATCCTCCCTACTCTATATGCACCACACTGGGGACTGCAGCAGCCGTGATCTGCTTTTAGAGTGTTGAAGAAATTACCATTTTTGTGTTCTGTAGCCATCTTGTCATTTATATATTCTGTATCTATAGTGTCTGTATTTCTATTCTCATGTTGTTCTGGCCTTTGCCTTACTTGGCACACTATGAGATGTCCAAATGTGGACCCAAGCAAAGTTGAAATCCCACAAACCATAAGAAGCTGATATTTCCTTCTGATACTCCTTTTCTATCTGGTTTCCTGACCATTGTTATTTTATCAAGGACAAAATGACTCAAAAGAATGTCCACGTTTTAGCCAGATTGCAAATTCCTGTTTATGTGGTTTGACAAGTTAAGCCCTGTCACACAAAGAGATCGCTAACGAGATCGCTATTGGGATCGCTGTTGTGTCACGAAATCCATGACGCAACAGCGGTCGTTCTGTGTGACACGCACCAAGGATCTGGCCCCTGCTGTGAGATCGTTTATCGTTACACACTGCTCTGGGTCATTCCTGTGTCGTTGTGCTCCCGCTGGGAGCGCTACATCATTGTGTTTGACAAAGATAATGAGCAACGATCTCAATGCTACGCTATGGAGAGAAAATTCACAACGACCTCGGTATATTCTGGATCACTGGTGCGTCGTTTTTCACATCGCTGGTGAGATGCCTGTTTGCCATCTTACCGGTAATGTGTAAACGACGCATCAGCGATCTCTGCACATCGTTATCGTTATTGGGATCGCTGATGCGTTGTTATGTGAGACTGGGCCTTTAGATATAACTATGTTAACCTATAATTATCATAAAAATCCCCCACATTGTACAATTTTTTTTTTTATATCTTTGGAGCACTATATAAGATCTCTGTTACAATAAAGTGTGTGACTCTCTTTGTAAAGACCTGCACTCTGTGTCTTTTTATTGAGCGTCTCCACAAGATGAAGTAAACCGGTGGCGATCCCAAACACATCAGCTCTACCTCGGTGAGAGGAATCTCTCCTCTGACAATAGTGGTTGTGACTCTCACAACCACACAAGGTGAAGCCTCTGATGTCTATTTAGGTCATATTTTATCTCTCAGACCCTTCATCCTCCCTACTTTAAATTCCTGAGATAATGACTTTTGGGTTTTCATTGACTGTAAGCCATAATCATCAACATTTACAGAAATAAACACCTGAAATAGATCACTCTGTTATGACTCTATATAATGTGTTTCACTTTATGTATTGAATTACTGAAAAAAAATGTTTTGATGTTTTTCTAATTCATTGAGATGCACCTGTAGTAAAGGGAATCGGTCAGCAGTTTTTGCAGTGTAATCTGAGGAAAGCATAATGTAGGGGCTGAGAGCCTGATTCCACTAATCTGTCACGGTCTGCCTGTTGCAGTTGCAGTCCAATTAAAATCAGTGTTTTATGAGCACAAGATTATCACTATAGGACCAGGTGTCTCATGCCATGTGTATGCCTTGCTCTCTATAATCCTGCCTTCACCGCTGTCAGCTTTCTGCCTATGCACAGTGTACCTAGAACGCTGCCAATCAGTGGTGGGGTTATACAGGGCTTAGCATTCAGAGAAGTGGTAGCTCTGCAGAGAAAAAAGATTATCAAAATAATCGCATGCAGATTGCTTGAATCAGGGACTCTGTCCCTACATTAGGATGCTCTCAGATTACATAACACAAACCTGCTGACAGATTCCCTTTAACTCTTCTAGATGAAAAAATAAATAAATGAGGAAAATCAGCAGGAATACAAAGGAGTGTAAAATATGAGTGTGAAAAATGGCTGACATTATTATGTCAACAAACTATAGTACAAGAATGATAGTAATTACATTAGGGTTTCTGCTATTTTGAGCGAATCCCAGGAATGGTGGAAATTGAACCTACTGGGGAGAAGACGCACTCCATATAGCTGCAGCTCCGGAGATGTGAATGTAATGAGAAGAGGAGGACGGGGAATTAGCATGCGGAGAGGGTTATACTGGAGACTGAAAAACAATAGGAAGGAGATTCAGATAAAGGGGACAGTAGAATGAATGTCTCTCCTGAGGACCATGAGCCTACAAGTCCTACTGCTGTAGGGCAGTCAGCCATATATCGTCATAGAAGGAAAATTAAATAGCGGCTACTTTAAATGGAGGAAAAGAAAAACATTTTCCATAATAATCCTTGATCCTCTGCCGACACATCTAATAATCCACACCTATAATCTGCTAACCATATTCCGAGAGTTTAGGATAACTTGGTGCACACGCCCTGACAGCCAGACAGGCAAGAGGCATATAAACCAGTAACACTGTAGGGTCTTCTCCTCTTCCATGATGTGGACACGTCCTTTTAGTGGCAGTTTGCAGGAAATACTGCGTTCAGTTTCACGTTTAGACTCCAGGAAAAATTGGCAATTTTTCTAGGCCAGGAAAGAACATAGAAAGTGAATTGTAGCCATCTGCCGGAACCTGCTCATCTCCCATCACTGCCGCTCTCTGACGCATTACGATGAGTTAGAAGTATAGCATCAAGCTCCACCAATAATTAGGTGCTCAAGAGAAAAGAGTCAAACAGTATAAAGTTTTCACCCCGGCACACATCACATGAAATAAGAAAAAAGGAAAATGGTAGCGGCTTTTAAGGTTTTTTATTTTTCAGTGCAAAGTGTGTAGTTTCCAAAAACCAACGTTTCAGCTCAGGCACGGGCCTTCATCAGGAAGACAATTGGAAGGCAGAACGAAGAGGGATGAGATTCAATAACGGTATAGGATGAATCCTGCAACAGCTTCCGAGGTCAAGCCAGGACCCCGGGCTGTCACATGAGCACCGGAGATCTTGCAATATTATCGTGGGATCTCCGCTCCGCTGCAGGCGGGAAACAGCACGTTCCGCGCCGTGGCGACTTTGGATGCCACTGTCAGTGATTGATAGCAGAATCCAAAGGGTTAACATTACCGATCGGATCCCGGATCTGATCGGTGCTGTTAGTCTTACATCTCAGCTGATGAGATCAGCTGAGATGTCGGGTGTTTAATGTGAGCTTCGCGCCGGAGCTCACATCAAACCCCGGGACACGGCCCATGATGTTGTATAACGTCATGGGTCGTGAAGGGGTGAAAGGGTTAAAGGGGGAACTCTGCGGAGATAAAAAAAAATGTTGTACTGTCCCTGCCCTTCTACATGATGAAGCAGAGCTGGGCAATACAGTTCTAGGATCTATAGATCGCTTATAATCAATAAAATCTGTTTCTCAGCTCTCATCCCTCCCTTTGCTGCCGCATGAGGTTGAATTTCTCTGTCCCCAGAGAGCAGGTAGGGTGTGGCAGGGGGAGTGACCATCGACCCAATGGTCACACTACAATCCAGCCCCTGATATACATCCTATGTAATGGAAAAAACAGGGCTGTTCTCCCTTCAAATAGCAATCATGTCACCAAGAAGACATAAATACACGCTATGATCGTTTGTTGTACAATGATATAATGGTGCATAATGTGTACTGTCATGTATCAGGCCAGGTGCAGAGGCAAAGCACTACATTGATTGATTCAGAACTGCCATGGTCTCCCCTCCCCCCATATCACCTTGATAACTTCCTGTCCCCTAAAATGTCAGCACTATGCATGATTGAATTTCTCTGTCCCCAGAGGGAGGGGTGGGTGCTGAGGAGCAGATATGATTTTATTGATTTGTAAGCAATCTAAACATCCTAGAACTGTAGTGTATAGCTCAGCTTCATCATGTAGGAGGGCAGGAACAGTACAAAAATTGTTTATCTCCCAGAGTTCCTCTTAAAATAACTTGTGCCTCCCATCAATAGGCTGGTGAAACCAATTCAAGGTGTGCACAACGCCCCTTTAAGACAGGGGAAGTGTGCGTGGGCACACCCTAAGCTACAGACTAGGAACAACAGCAAGACACGCACAGGGCCTGGGACCTAGGGACTTCGGCAGCAGCCGGGGGCTGAAACACACAGGGGCGGTCACGGAGGAGAACTGAATCTGTGCAACACGCGGGCAGCAATGCAGAAAAGCAAGGGACCGAGTAAGTGGCCAAAGAGTGGGGTTTTTGTGAACAATCAAAGAGACGTGTGGGATGGTTGTTCACATATCGCCACCCTAGAGTGTGGTCCAGCAGGTAAAATGAAGGTCTCTGGATTCACTCAAGTGTGCGGTGTCAGAAAGAGCTGAACTTTTTTTCCTGAGTGGGTGGACTCCGCAGTTGTATGGATTGTTTAGTGTCATTTGTTTTTCTTTATGCAGGAAAGGCTGTGGTAGTTTTATTATTGTTCTGGTTTATGAAGTCTCAATAAACCAGTGGAAGATATAAAACAGAAAGAATTTCTCTGTCTACTTCATTGAACGGCAAAGTGAGACGATCTACTACAGTGTAGTGTATGTCCCAAAAAAAGGGGGCATGGTCTGTAAAATGGAAGGAGATTTACAAAGCGGACTCTGCCACCCTACCGTAGTTCCCTTTTCATGGTTTACCCTCTGCTACAGACACAATGGGCCCTGTAATATGACTGAGTGATGCCAATTTCTGTCACTACAGATCCGCATTACTGAAGTTTCGGGCCCCCTGTATGTGATACTACTACTGGATCTGGGTGCACTATATAGTGCCTTTATAATGAGGCTTTTGTAAGTAGAGATGCCATCAGACTAAGAGAATAAAACAATAGGAAAATAAAGGATGAATGTGTTTTCTTATATTAAGCCTTAATATTCTATTGATTTGGCTGAAGACAACCACCATGGCAGCCTTTACCATGCAGGTCTATTTCCCCTCAGACTGTATATGGCCTATACATATCCATTAGAAAGCCGGCATCTCTTACTCCTGCATCTCTGCCTTTGACTTAGGTTCTGTATTCACTGCAAATCTTGCATTTTATTCATGAGCCAAGAACCTGAGCATTGGCCGGTCACCAACTGGAGTCTTATGCAGTTGAACATAGACGATGTTTTTTTTCATTCATGTATATGTGCCTATACATCTATTTAACAGGTAAGTTTTCTTTTTAGCTCAAAAATGCTCATCCTCCAGTATTGCTGTATCTGCTCCCGCAGCGCACCATGCCCAATCAGCTCTTGATTTAGTGTCACTTCCTTCGCTCTCCTCCTGACATTTATATGCAGATGGCGTCCTTTACCGCTCGATGATTTAAAATCCAGCCCAGTCACTAATGCTCATGTTTCATTCAATAAATCACATCTAAATTAAAATATCCTTTAGGCAGCCTTCCAACCATCAAATATTCCCTAAAATGCAAGAGGCAATTTTCCCAATTAGATAGAGAGATATTTGGAGGCGGCACACCCCTGACCACCGCTCCCCCATCCTACCACTTAAACTTTACTAGGTTCTTAAGGGATGTCGTGTGGAATGATTTAAGTGATGACGGGCCAAACCGGACCTCGCGAAGAAGGATGCTTCATAATTTATAACCCAACATCGGAGATATACATGCACCGCAGATTTCAATTTTGAAGTTACGCCGAGCCTCCGGTTTACAAGGGGAATACTTGCCTAGAGAATTTATTGACCTTCTATACTTGGCTGACCCAGAACTCATTTTCTGAATCCACAAGTCTTCCAAAATGACTTCCAATCTATTTTGTGACTCTCAGTGGGTGAGACTGTTATTGTAGTTGGCTTCTCCGATCTATCATTCTGTGTGCCCTCTCTCGTCCCAGCAGTCCATCTGTATTACACGCTGGCGCGGGGGCACGGCACCATATTATAAATGGTTAATTTTTACCATCTTGTAATCTGCGAAACTACCTAAGAGTAAATGCATTAACAGCTCAAATGGGATTTTGGGGCTTTTGGAGAAACAGAAAGGAAAAGTTAATCACAAAAAGGAACATTAAGGTCTTTGCGCTGAAATAACTTAAACGGTCAGAGCAGCTCGCTGGAAAAACAAGTCTAACAAACTGCTTAGCCGGGGACTCGTTCTGTCCAAAGGGCTAGTAATAAAGCTCTCCATATTTGAGAAACACAAACTTTAAAATAGGTTACATACATCTTTGTTACCAATGCTTCATTAGTCACCTAAGCCAATACAGAATAGGAGGTCCTGAAACATTTTATAGAGATACTAAAGCTAAAGAAAATAAACAAAAATATATACATGCCGGGATAATGTATATATACATATAGGGCTCACACTGTGATAAAGATTTAAGATGTTATGGAAAAAATAGAAATGAATTAATTTATTTTTATCAATTAACAAAATGAATGAACAAAAGAGGAATCTAAATCTAAATTTGCTGTGCCCTGCCCTTTGCCTTTTACTTCAAAACATCATTAAATCTTTTAGGTACACTTGCACGAAGTTACAGATTTTGTAGCATTAGGCCAGCTGCACACCGCGGTGTGATCAGATCAGGGGCTGTCCGGTGTAAACCTGACAGCCCTGGACCCGATTTTGCGGTAATGCAGCCCTATGGGGCCGGATGGAACCGGATGGCAGATATGCCATCCGGTTTCCATTCTGTCCGGGAGGAATCCGGGTGAATTCGGATTCTCCTCCCGGACACAAAAACGTTGCTTTTGCCCTCCGGTTCTTTTTGCAAATCAAGTTTGGGGATGTCTGAATCACATCGGACAGCCCTGGACCTGATCACACCCGGGTGTGAAGCCGGCCTTATAGTCAGATGTATTACTATCCAATAAGATCAATAAGGTGATAATGATCATGATTTCCTATGGCCTTTGAACAGTTTTGTAGGAGGTTAGAATTGGGTGATGAACAGCCAAACTGCAAAAAGGTGAGGTTGTGAAAGATAATTTCATGTAACAGGCCATGCACTGTGGCAAGTCTGAGCACAGCAACACTCACAAGGTAGTTATAATACGGCAAGGTCTCTTACAGGCCAAGATTTAATAGCAGACTCGGGTTTAAAGATACGCTGATCAAGATCTTTTCTAGCAGCACCAAGACATGGGAGGAGCACTGTACATTGAGCCTCAGTGTATGACACTGCTACTTAGCAACACTACACATCAAACAGCACTGTAGACCAGTCCAGCCGAGGAGCTACGACACTCTGGCCAGATCTCCACACCGACCCATATAATGTACAGTGCTGGGAGCCACATCACTGAGGCCAACCCACCGCCCTCGGCCTGCACAATGTGCTCTGCGGAGACGTGTCTACTGAGGTCAGAGCATGACAGGTGGGAAGCATCCACCCCACCCTACCCTACACTGAGTTGCAGAAAAATAGGAGCAGGTGCTATGGAATGATGAATCTAAACGTGAAATATCTGGCTGTGCTAAAAATGGAATGTAAGGGTTGAAAAACCATGCTGCCATTGAAAGATGACTGAAGTAGAATCACAGAAAATGAGTTAAAGTATAACCGCCATTTAAATTTTATTAAATAATAATGTAGAGCAGCTCTAAGCAGGGAGAACGCTGGTAACTATGATAAACAGCGGGTATCCAGACAGCGCTGCCGACCCCTTAGCTCTTGCAAGGCAGCGCTAAGCAGGGAGGATGCGACATCGCCTTCAGCGATGTGGGAGGTGGCTCCCAGGTCCCTGATCGCTGGGGAGATCTTCCTGTTTGACAGCTCCCCAGTGATCAGGTACGACGCTCCAGCAATCCCGCAGGTCGTTATCGCTGTCGGGATTGCTGGAGCGATCGTTATGTGTGACAGGGCCTTAACACATTGCACTGCTCTCTATTATCAGCTGCTGGCCACGCCCACATAGCCATAAAATGCAGTTTTTAAAACAGCAGAAAAGAGAAAAATCATATGGCAGAAAAAAAGCATCATCTTAGTTGCTGTGTGGCCCATCATTAACAACCAGTGCAGCATTGTTGTTGTTTTTTTTCAATAAAATGACATTTACACTTTAATTTGATGCGTTTTGGATTGGAAACTCCTTCTTTGAGATAATCACATTGCATGGATTTTTAACCCTTAAGGCCCAGTTACACACACAGATAATTGTGCAGAGATTATTCGCAGATCTCTGGCTGCAGTGAAACCATGGACACATTGTTACATTTTGTGGCCGTGTACAAATAGAACAATGTGTCCATGATTTCACTGCAACCAGAGATCTGCGAACAATCTCTGCACAATTATCTGTGTGTAACTGCGCCTTTACTTTCTTTTTTCAGCATTTCTGCGTTATTGGGGCTGTTGCAGCCATTATCACACTCTTCAAGTGATCATGTTTCACACAACCATCAATACCCACTTAACAGATAAGATCCTATTGCACGGTTTTCTTTCCTACATGAAATATATCTGGGTGTAACACAAGACAGTTTGTTCTCTGAAGGTCTGGAGCACAATACAATAATGGGGGTCTGCAGGCAACAGTGAAGAATGGTGGGGGGGTCCTTGCAAGTTAGAGGCTGCATTTCAGCATCTGGAGTTTGGAGATATTATTTCCCTTGCACAGGGTTTCCCCGACCACTCACTTGGCGCTCTGCTGCTGTTCTCCTAATAAATGGCAGTCAAGCAATATTATGCAAGAAAAAAAAAAAACATTGAGGGGTCAGTGATAACTTGGTGCTACACCCCATCATTTACAGGGTTGGTGAGGTTCTAGAGGTCAAACCCACTCTGATCAAGGAATAGCATAAAAAAAAAAATCACTTTATAAAATTGAAATCTCCTTGTAAACATGGTAATATTGTTTTAAAAATTTACATATTCAATAGGTATGTCCACAAATCATTTGAACTAATGTTAATAACAGGTTTAAAATAAGGTAACCTTCTTTGTTTCTAGCATACAAGTAGATCCTTTTAAAATGTAGGGCTGCTGAAAATCTGTACAGAATCCCTCTCCTTCCCCCTCTGGCAGCTGACAATACAGTCCAGTCTTACTTCCTTACTTCCAGGCTATACCATTATGCTACAACAGGAATGTTGCTTTTTCTGACAAGTAGAGAAGAAATCTAATCCTATTAGCTTCTCCACAATGAACAGGGGGCCGCTATGAGAGGAGAGGGACCGAGATTGTCACATGGACCTGTGTTAATTGGGATCCTGACTTTTTTCACAGCCAAAAAGCAGCAAATACAGTAGTGTTGGATTATCAATGGTGAGCGCAGTGCACACAAGCAGCGCATGTACCTGTCACCACCAGGAAACAAGGCCATCAGCAGACAATTTACTACAGGGTCAGGGAGTGAACATGGATTTATTGCACCGATCGAGCATCTGTATTGTAAACTCTGGAAATAAATTCACCCATGAAGGCTTTGTCCTCCCGAACTAGTCACAGACAAAAGGGTCTAAATTGTCAGGATCTTAACAAACAGCACTCCAGATCTCAGCTTCCGTAACACAATTGAACTTAGATGAAGTTTTTTTTTTTAAGAATACAACAAACACCTTAAGGCTGGCTTCACATTAGCGTTTGTGTCTGCATGCTGATGGCATGCAGACACAAACGCTGTCAGAAGCAGGGACACTTTGATGTGTCCGCAGCGGATAATGTCCGCCTGCGGACACATCACTATGGAGCCCGGCAGCCAATCGGCGCTGTCCGGGGGCGGGCCGGAGGCGGAGATCAGCGCCGGAGATCTCCGCCCCCCGGCCGCCGGTAAGCTCCGGGACTGTCGGCGGGGAGAACAGCTGATCTGAGAGCTGTTTGAATCTTCCCGCGCCGACACTGTGAGGAGATGTCGGCGCGGGAAGATTCAAACAGCTTTCAGATCAGCTGTTCTCCCCGCCGACATCGCTATGAGATTACAGGCGGCGGGGAGAAGGAGGACAGCAGAGGGTCAGCTGATCTCCCGGTGGCCGTCGGTGAGCTCCTGTGACATCACCGGCGGCCACCGGGAGATTTTTCAATGGGTCCGCAGCGTTCTCCTGCTGTGTCATGCAGAGGACACTGCGGACCCATTGAAGACAATGCTTTTTTTGTACGCTTGGGGACGCTTGCTGATTGTCCAAGCTCCCCAAACGCACAAAAAAACCCAACATGCTGCGTCCCGGGTGCGGATGCTGGACACCGGAAGCAGCAGATATCGTCCGCATCCGCACCCGAACGCAGCAAACGCAGGCACCATGCGTTCCTATGTTAAACATAGGAACGCAGTGCGCATGCGTTTAACTGCGTATGGGAACGCAGCAAAACGCTGCCTTCCCATACGCAAATGTGAAGCCAGCCTACGAGATACAATGCACTTATAGACCATGTGCTTCACAGAGCGGATCTCTGGAATCACCGCTCCCTACTGCAGCCTGCACATTATATCATACACTATGGTTATCCTGAGGAAACATCACCTTCATAGCATACAATGGAGGAATGCTGAGCAGCTCACTCACCCTGCCGGTTATTGGTCGTCATTGTGATCATGCTTCCATCTTCTGCCAAACCTTTTTCTAAGTGGTCTAGAATCTGAGGAATCATTACATACAAGTCAGTTAACAAGTAACAGGATATCGGCTTTATTTAAATGTTTGCACCAGATATACAACCTATCCTCTATCTATAGTATAGGGTGATTGCTGGAGCTACAGCTGCTTAGACCTCAGCAATCCCAAGGATAGGGGTCTGCAGAGCTCGGTCTGGAGGACAGGTGGAATACGTGTACCCGAGCTCTGTAACCTGCCAACTCCGACAGCCCCATGAAGAACATGAGGAGCGGAGGTGCATGTCTGGCTTCTGCTCTATCACAGGCTCCTTACAAAGCCCTCTTTTCTTATTTCTGGATCAGCTGTGATGCAGCAGTAGGACCCCATCAATCCGAATATTGTTCCCACTTACTAAGAACAGGGGATAACTTATATACAGTAATACCTTGTCTTACGAATTAATTCGTTCCGTGACTGAGCAATTAACTCAATTTGATCTTATATCAAATTAAATTCCCTCATTAAAATTAATTGAAATGCTATCAATCCATTCCAGCTCCTACTTATTTATAGCCCCCCCATCCTGGAATATGCCCCCTGTTCTGGTACTGTATTTATGATCCCCCTAACTGGTATATAGCCCTATCCTGGTATCTTTGATCCCCATCCTCATACATAGACCCCCCTTCCTGATACATGGCCCCATCCTGGTATATATGATCCCCATCATACATAGCCCCCATTCTGGTACATGGACCCATCCTGGTATATATGATTCCCATACCAGTATATATGATCCCCATCCTGGTACATGGCCCCATCCTGGTATATATGATCCCCATCCTGGTATAGATGGTCCTTTATCCTGGTATAGATGATCCCTATCCTGGTATATATGATTTCCATCCTGGTATATATGATTTCCATCCTGGTATATATGATTTCCATCCTGGTATATATGATTTCCATCCTGGTACAGATAATCCTTTATCCTGGTATACATGATCCCCATCCTGGTATAGATGGTCCTTTAACCTGGTATATATGATCCCCATCCTGGTATATATGATCCCCATCCTGGTATATATGATCCCCATTCTGGTATATATGATCCCCATCCTGGTATAGATGGTCCTTTATCCTGGTATATATAATCCCCATCCTGGTATAGATGGTCCTTTATCCTGGTATATATGATTCCCATCCTGGTATACATGGTCCTTTATCCTGGTATATATGATCCCCCATCCTGGTACATGGCTTTCATGTTTGTACATGGCACCTTATCCTGGTTAATTGGACCCCGTGGACCAATTTGTACATGGCATCTCATCCTGGTACATAACACCCTTCATTCGCACTATTTTCGCATCCATGACATTTTGATGACATTTTATACTTTTTTTTTAAAATTTTTTTTAAAAAGGAGGAGAAAAAAGAACAGCTGTCTTTTTTTCTATGTTATCTTTCTTTGAGAGCTGTGCTCTTTCCAGGACTCCCACAGACTGTGTTGCCCACTGGCAGCTGCCTTGACTTGGAATCATTAGACCTGCATTCTCCCAGTCCTCGAGGGTCCCAGAGGTGGGTCCTGCACATCACACACATCTATGGCATGCCCTGCACTATCAGAAACAGTCCTTCCTTTCACATCCACGAATGACTTTTTACCTACCTTTAAACAAATGGTTTTCATATTGTGCAGTCGGTCAAGAGTCTCCTGAGGACACCCAAGGTACTGGCGCAGCTCTGCATGTAAAATCCTCATAGAGAAAGGAACCATGGAGCCTAGAAACACAAATATGAAAGCTTTGTCATATATGGATCTCTACAGAAATAGAAAATAGATTAACCGTATAGAACTGCTTCATTGTACACAAATTATATATGCGAGTAGACTCTCTCCATGTTCTGTATATGAAGACTGACAAAATGGCACAGGAAGAAAAACCCCTCCAAAAACCAACGAAGAACTAAAACGGGCAACGCACAGACTGATGATTCGAGCCTTACATGACTATCGGACTTGGAAGTCAGCCATGCAGGGGTCAGATAATCAATTCAGAGGTGCTAGATACACAATCTCTTTGCTATAACCCTACAGAGCCAGTTATGCTACCTTGGTACCAAGCCACCTAATCATGTCAAACAGCGCCGACAGTGTAGTCTCAGGAGGTTTGGGATCATCCTACTATTGAGAATGGTAATACCTAGCTGGTAATTTATTCATACATTTCCAGGAGGAATAGCTGAGGAATGGCACAATTAAGTTCAAGAAAAGATGCTAAAGTATAGAAATTTAATGTCTGGGAACTTGCCATCTACTTTATGGAGACAGCTAAGTAGGTGAGGAGATTGTAGCCACATCCCTCCTCTAGGAAATATGCAAATTTGTACTTCAGTAAGGAAGTGGGAGAACTCCAGTGCCACCTTTAGTAGCTCCTCAAAGTCATAATCGCTTTCCAACAAGCTTTTTAATATGACTAAGGGATTTGTGCCACATCAGAACCCCAAACTACAGACGCTGCATTTCGGGTACCAGCCCCTCATCAGTGTAGTGTGTGGGATATTCTGATCTGGCTGTGTGAGTGGGCTAAGACAAGGTCTGGGAACTTGCTATCTACCTTATGGAGACTGCTAAGTAGGTGAGGAGATTGTAGCCACATCCCCCCTCTAGGAAATATGGAAATTTTCACTTGGTATAGATGTCCTTTATCCTGGTATATATGATCCCCATGCTGGTATAGATGGTCCTTTATCCTGGTATATATGATCCCCCATCCTGGTACATGGCTTTCATCTTTGTACATGGCACCTTATCCTGGTTAATTGGATCCCATGGACCAATTTGTACATGGCATCTCATCCTGGTACATAACACCCTTCATTCGCACAATTTTCGCATCCATGACATTTTCCTTACTGAAGTGCAAATCTGCATATTTCCTAGAGGAGGGAAGTGGCTACAATCTCCTCACCTACTTAGCAGCCTCCATAAGGTAGATAGCAAGTTCCCAGACCTTGTCTTAGCCCACTCACACAGCCAGATCAGAATATCCCACACACTACACTGATGAGGGGCAGTTACCCTGAAACGCAGCCATCTGTAGTTTGGGGCTCTGATCTGGCACAAATCCCTTAGTCATATTAAAAAGCTTGTTGGAAAGCGATTATGACTTTGAGGAGCTACTTAAAAGTGGTGCTGGAGTTATTCCACTTCCTTACTGAAGTGAGAAATGTAATAAGAATTTTAGGAATATACTAAACAAGACATGTCCAGAAAGCTGATAGATTCTCCTTAAAGATGGACAAACACAATGGATAGTGAATAACTGTTCTTGCTTGACAGACAACTATTCCTCCCAACTACCGGTCCACCGTACTATTTTGAATATATTCACAGGGTAAGAGCGGAGTAAGATATGACCGGACACCTCTTGTGGAAGCGCAACTACCCTTAGAACACAAGATTGGGAATACTGAAATCCAAAAAGCCCAACATCGGCTGTTCAGGGAGGGCTGGGAGAACCTTAAATATGGGATAGCAGGACGATCCAGCCCCACAATTACGGTAATTTAACATGCATCCCCAGCTCAACACGACTGCTTCATATTTTTATCAGATCTGCAAAACTCTAATAGATTCCACAAAATCTCAAAATTCCTGAAAAACTGACTTCTTGCTCCTAAAACTGAGCAAAATGACTCCATGAGCACAAACTCCAATAATAATGAAAAGCCCAATTAACCCTGTAATGTATCTACCATAACTATCTGCATACATTATAGAGATCAATGCTGAAATACACTTGTTATTGGCTACATCCAACTTGCCAGAAATGTACACGGTCTTGATAACATTACTCACAGTGAGTACGGAAAGTATTCAGACCCCTTTACATTTTTCACTCTGTTTCATTGCAGCCATTTGGTAAATTCTAAAAAGTTCATTTTTTCCCTCATTAATGTACACTCTGCACCCCATCTTGACTGAAAAAAAAGAGAAATGTAGACATTTTTGCAAAAGTATTATTAAAAAAACCCTGAAATATCACATGGACATAAGTATTCAGACCCTTTGCTCAGTATTGAGTATTTGCACCTTTTGAGCTAGTACACCCATGAGTCTTCTTGGGAATGATGCAACAAGTTTTTCACACCTGGATTTGGGGATCCTCTGCCATTCTTCCTTGTAGATCCTCTCCTGTTCCATCAGGTTGGATGGTGAACGTTGGTGGACAGCCATTTTCAGGTCTCTCCAGAGATGCTCAATTGGGTTTAGGTCAGGGCTCTGGCTGGGCCAGTCATGAATGCTCAGAGAGTTGTTCTGAAGCCGCTCCTTTGTTATTTTAGCTGTGTGCTTAGGGTCATTGTTGGAAGGTGAACCTTCAGCCAAGTCTGAGGTCCAGAGCACTCTGGAAGAGGTTTTCATCCAGGATATCTCTGTACCACATTTATGTTTCCTTCAATTGTAACCAATCATCCTGTCCTTCCAGCTGAAAAACACCCCCATAGCATGAAGCTGCCACCACCATGTTTCACTGTTGGGATTGTATTGTGCAGGTGATGAGCAGTGCCTGGTTTTCTCCACACATACCGCTTAGAATTATCACCAAAATGTTCTATCTGCGTCTCATCAGACCAGTGAATCCTATTTCTCACAGTCTGGGAGTCCTTCATGTGTTTTTTTTACAAACTCTATGCAGGCTTTAAGAGGTCATGCACTGAGGAGATAAAAGAGCAAGGAGAAGCGCACATGAGAGGGACCCCCTGCCACTCTTTGGAGATAAAAGAGTTATAAGTGAACTCTCACCTACTGAGGTTGTGTCTGTCCCCGCACAACCTCAGTGCTGCATGTTGTCAGGAGAACCTGTGAGGAACGCTGGCTCCAGGAGATCCGGCGATGATGCGCCCGCCTTCCGGTCACGTGGTCCTCAGCTGAACTGGTTCTGATGTCAGATCAGGTCGTTGTGTGCTAAGAAGCACAGGTCCTGTAAGGTGCAGCTCCACACGATCTCCCAGAGGGAGAACGACAATATATGTGCAGAAAAAATGTGTGTTTAAGGGAGCGCACATACAGGAGGACCCAGGGGATTATTAATTATACTCAGCTTTTATTCCACAACGTGTTTCAATGGCGGCACACCATCTTCATCAGGTGGGGGTTACAACAGACCAGAGAAATTACATTATATAGGTACGATATTGTCAGGTTTCATGGTTGAATATGCTGATTAATTTGCCTTTTTTATATTTTCTTACATATTACAGAATGAACCATCCCGAAAGTGAGTAATTTATTGTAATTTTTACACTACAGATGCCAGTGGAAGTTTTAGGATAAGATTTTTTGATAATTTTTAATCGTTTAGATTTTTAGAGTTTATTATAGTAGAAAAATTGTGCATGATTTCAATCCTTAGTGCGTTTTATTGATTTATGGATTGTTTTTCTAGTTTTAATTAACAAAGAATGAATTGTAGTGTTTATTTATTCCACAGTTTTATGGTGATCCTACAGCTTTATGAAAGGTTTTAATCTGATTTATTCGTACTGTTTATGTGCAATATTCTATAGCTTTAGAATCATGCCATGTGCCACAGTGAAGTAAGGGTTAATTTAATTGAAACCAATTGCTCGTCCAGGATTGGTTGTGACTTTGTCAGCAGTGGCGTACCAATCACGGTCGCAGGGGTCGCGGTTGCGACGGGGCCCGGGGCTATAAGAGGCCCGGGCCGCCCGCAGCCCCCTGCGACCGCTGATACAAGCGCCGGGCCCCCGCTTCACATGGATGTGCGTCTCCAAGGACGCACATCCATGTAACTGCATGACCAGTGTGTTGGAGGGGAGGGGAGGTGGCGGTCCTGGCGCCGGCCTGCGTTTAAGCAGGCTTGTATCGCCGATATGTGTGGCCGGCTGCTTCTGCATTCTGGCCCTGACACTATGAGGCAGCAGCGGCAGCTGCTTGTTGTCTCCAGCCGAGAGCAGGGCCGTGTCCGCGCCTCCGCTCCTCCTGTAGTGCTGCTGAGAGCTGCTGCCTGCTGGACAAGTACAGCCCGGCTCCCGGGGGCGGCAGTGAGTGCCGGATGTTGGAGCAGACAGGCAGGAGCTAATCTGTCTGCCGCAGGAGTTTCAGGACATCACCCCGGTGGTGTGCACAGAGGAGCAGGTGCGGGTGCTGGGGGCCAACCGCTGCAAGCTGATCACCAGGAGGGACTTGCAGATCCTGTAACAGGTCAGACACAGTGTTCTGTGCCCCTGCCCCATATACTGTGTTCCCTCTCCATATACTGTACCCCCATAAATTGTGTGCCCCCTCCCACTATACTGTGTGCCCCCTATTCTGTGCCCTCCCCATATCCTTTGTGCCCCTTCCCCATACTGTGCATGCCCACCCCACATACTGTACCCCCTATACTGTGTGCACCCTTCCCAGTGGCGTAACATCCACGGTCGCAGCTGCGACCAGGCCAGAAGGTACAGGGGCCCGTCGACCCCTGGCTGCATCCCTTTTACATGGATGTGTATCCCTAAGGACGCATATCCATGTCCCCAGGCGGCTGATCACAGCCGCCAGATGTATAAAGTCCAGCAGCACCGTTCTCTCTCTGCCCCTGCCACTGTCCTGGCCAATCACAGGCCAGTCGGCGCATGACCTCAGCTACTGGCCTGTGATTGGCTGCCCAGACGGCTCGTGGCATGTGTTTGGCCAGAACAGCGGCACTGCAGTCATCTCCTTGCCTCAGATGCCGTTAGTGTACGGTGCTGCTGTGTCCGTGTCCCTGTGTGCGTGTCCGTGTCCCTGTGTGCGTGTCCGTGTCCCTGTCCGCGTGTCCGTGTCCCTGTCCGCGTGTCTGTGTCCCTGTCCGCGTGTCTGTGTCCCTGTCCGCGTGTCTGTGTCCCTGTCCGCGTGTCTGTGTCCCTGTCCGCGTGTCCGTGTCCCTGTCCGCGTGTCCGTGTCCCTGTGTGCGTGTCCGTGTCCCTGTGTGCGTGTCCGTGTCCCTGTGTGCGTGTCTGTGTCCCTGTGTGCGTGTCCTTGTCCCTGTGTGCGTGTCTGTGTCCCTGTGTCTCTATGTGTCCGCGTGTCTGTGTCCCTGTGTGCGTGTCTGTGTCCCTGTGTGCGTGTCTGTGTCCCTGTGTGCGTGTCTGTGTCCCTGTGTGCGTGTCCGTGTCCCTGTGTGCGTGTCTGTGTCCCTGTGTGCGTGTCTGTGTCCCTGTGTCTCTCTGTGTCCGCGTGTCTGTGTCCGTGTGCGTGTCTGTGTCCCTGTGTGCGTGTCTGTGTCCCTGTGTGCGTGTCTGTGTCCCTGTGTGCGTGTCTGTGTCCCTGTGTGCGTGTCTGTGTCCCTGTGTGCGTGTCTGTGTCCCTGTGTGCGTGTCCTTGTCCCTGTGTGCGTGTCTGTGTCCCTGTGTCTCTATGTGTCCGCGTGTCTGTGTCCCTGTGTGCGTGTCTGTGTCCCTGTGTGCGTGTCCTTGTCCCTGTGTGCGTGTCTGTGTCCCTGTGTCTCTATGTGTCCGCGTGTCTGTGTCCCTGTGTGCGTGTCTGTGTCCCTGTGTGCGTGTCTGTGTCCCTGTGTGCGTGTCTGTGTCCCTGTGTGCGTGTCCGTGTCCCTGTGTCCGTGTCCCTGTGTGCATGTCCGCGTGTCTGTGTCCCTGTGTGCGTGTCCGTGTCCCTGTGTGCGTGTCCGTGTCCCTGTGTGCGTGTCCGTGTCCCTGTGTGCGTGTCCGTGTCCCTGTGTGCGTGTCCGTGTCCCTGTGTGCGTGTCCGTGTCCCTGTGTGCGTGTCCGTGTCCCTGTGTCCGTGTCCCTGTGTGCGTGTCCGTGTCCCTGTGTCCGTGTCCCTGTGTCTCTCTGTGTCCGTGTGTCTGTGTCCCTGTGTGCGTGTGTCTGTGTCCCTGTGTGCGTGTGTCTGTGTCCCTGTGTGCGTGTGTCTGTGTCCCTGTGTGCGTGTGTCTGTGTCCCTGTGTGCGTGTGTCTGTGTCCCTGTGTGCGTGTCTGTGTCCCTGTGTGCGTGTCTGTGTCCCTGTGTGCGTGTCTGTGTCCCTGTGTGCGTGTCTGTGTCCCTGTGTCTCTCTGTGTCCGCGTGTCTGTGTCCCTGTGTGCGTGTCCGTGTCCCTGTGTGCGTGTCCGTGTCCCTGTGTGCGTGTCCGTGTCCCTGTGTGCGTGTCCGTGTCCCTGTGTCTGTGTCTCTGTCTGTGTCCTGTGTCTGTGTCTCTCTGTGTCCCTGTGTCTGTGTCTCTCTGTGTCCCTGTGTCTGTGTCTCTCTGTGTCCCTGTGTCTGTGTCTCTCTGTGTCCCTGTGTCTGTGTCTCTCTGTGTCCCTGTGTCTGTGTCTCTCTGTGTCCCTGTGTCTGTGTCTCTCTGTGTCCCTGTGTCTGTGTCTCTCTGTGTCCCTGTGTCTGTGTCCCTGTGTGCGTGTCTGTGTCCCTGTGTCCCCATGTGCGTGTCTGTGTCCCTGTGTGTGTATGTGTGTTGAGAGGATGTACGCTATATGGAGGGTTATGAGGCTGCATTATTGCATTATACTATATGAAGGGCTGTGACGCTGCATTATATTATGTGAAGGGCTGTGAGGCTGCATTATATTATATAAAGGGCTGTGATGCAGCTTTATACTATATGGAGGGCTGGGACGCTGCATTATACTTTATGGAGGACTGTGAGGCTGCATTTTACTATAATGTAGGACCATACATACCATGATAAAGGCATATTCCAGGAGGAGGACCATACATACAGTGGCGTACCACCCACAGTTGCAGAGGTCGCAAGTGCGACCAGGCCCGGAAGTTTAGGGGCCCGGCGCCTGCCAACCCCTGCGACTGCTTTACATGGATGTGCATCCCTAGGATGCACATCCATGTCTCTGCATAGCGCTCTGCTAGGCCGGTCCCCAGGCGGTTGATTCCAGCTGCCGGAGGACAGGAAGGTGCGGTGGCGCGGCAGCTTCGAAAGTCCCGCAGCTGCTTCGTCACGTGCTGCATCTCAGGACAGAGCCGTGAGCTTCTGGAGGTCCGGAGAGTCTGGCGGCAGCCTCCTCAGTCTCCCGCCGTGTGTCTAGTCCTGGCCGCTCATCCAGAAAGTGAGGACACTCTGTTGCTGAATACTCGCAGAAGAGAAGAAGAGAAGTGAGAGGAGGAAAGTGCGGGGGACACAGGAGGGGGAAAGCGGGGGAGACAGAAAAAGGGGACAGAGGAGAAGGAGAGCGGGGGACACAGGAGGACGGGGGATAGAGGAGGAGCAAAACGAGGGATGCAGGGAGATGGAGGAGGAGAGTGAGGGACACAGGAGAGCGGGGACACAGGAGGAAGAGAGTGGGGATCACAGGAGAACTGGGGACAGAGGAGGAGGAGAGTGGGGGACACAGGAGAATGGAGGACAGAGGAGGAGGAGAGCGAGGGACACAGGAGGAGGAGAGCAGGGGACAGAGGAGGAAGAGAGCAGGGGACACAGGAGAACGGGGACAGAGGAGGAGGAGAGCGGGAGACACAGGAGAACGGGGGAAAGAGGAGGAGGAGAGCGAGGGACACAGGAGAGCGGGGACACAGGAGCAAGAGAGTGGGGATCACAGGAGAACAGGGGACAGAGTAGAAGGAGAATAGGGGACACAGGAGTATGGAGGACACAGGAGGAAGAGAGCGGGGGACACAGGAGGAGAGAGCGGGAGATAAAGAAGAACGGGGGACAGAGGAGGAGGAGAGCGTGGGACACAGGAGAATGGGGGACAGAGGAGGACACAGGAGGAGGTGGAGAGTGGGGCACAGAGGTGAAGAGCGGGGAACAGAGGAGAGCAGAAGACTCCACCACTGGAATAGGCTAACATGTGGGGTGACACTGGGTTTTGGAGTGGAGGAATATGGGAGTTATAATAATTGGACGCCTATCATAATGGGAGGAGGAAGACCATATATACTAGAAAGGGGAACATATATATCAGGATAAGGGCCATATTCCAGGAGGAGGACCATATATAGCAGGGTGAGGGACATTAATACATAGAGGGGTCAATTTGTGAGTCTTTATAGAACTTTGAACGTTACACGGGACTCAAGCATCCGACCAACGTGTGTGCGTGGGGGGGGGGGCCCAGGTCTGAATTTTGCACCGGGGCCCACCAGACTCTAGTTACGCCACTGTTTGTCAGTATCTATATAATGTAATTTCCCTTGTCTGTTGTAACCCCCACCTGATGAACATGGGGTGCCGCCATTGAAACGCGTTGTGGAATAAAAGCGGAGTATAATTAATAACCCCCTGGGTCCTCCTGTATGTGCGCTCCCTTAAACACACATTTTTTCGGCACATATATGCACTGAGAACAGGCTTCTATTGGGCCACTTTGCCATAAAGGCCTGACTGCTGGAGGGCTGCAGTGATAGTGGACTGTGTGTAACTTTCTCCCTACTTCATCTCTAGAGCTCAGCCACAGTGATCTTGGGGTTATTCTTCACCTCTCACCAAGGCTCTTCTCCCATGATTGCTCAGTTTGGCTGGACGGCCAGGTTTAGGAAGACTTCTGGTGGTCCCAGACTTCTTCCATTGAAGGATTATGGAGGCCACTGTGCTCTTAGGAACCTTAAGTACTGAAGAAATTGTTTTGTAACCTTGGCCAGATCAGTGCCTTGCCACAACTCTGTCTCTGAGCTCCTTGTAGTCAATGGTGCAGAAAGGTTTAACTACCGCGTTGCTGGAATGGAATGAACATCAATCTTCGGAAAACATCAAAGGTGGTATTTCGATCGTGGTTTATTAGTCAATGCGTTTCAGGGCTCCAGGGACCCTTCTTCAGGACAACAAACCATGGCCTG
This sequence comes from Allobates femoralis, assembly GCA_033576535.1. Lineage (NCBI taxonomy): Eukaryota > Metazoa > Chordata > Amphibia > Anura > Aromobatidae > Allobates > Allobates femoralis. The sequence continues at coordinate 63,543,238 of JARQOC010000001.1, forward strand.
TACTGAGGAAGGGGCCCTGGAGCCCTGAAACGCATTGACTAGTAAACCACGATTGAAATACCACATTTGATGTTTTCTGAAGATTGATGTTCATTCCATTCCAGCATCACGGTTGTTAACACTTTCTGTAAGATTGACTACATCCTTTATCTCTGGGGACTGCGGCAGCTGGTTTATGTCTTTATAGTGGTTGTGACTCCTCACAATCTTTAAAGGTGAGCCTCTTTTCACTCATTTGGTCTAAATATATCACAGATAAGACCCTATTTTTATACTACACATTTTTATAACACAGATAAGACCCCGCTTTATTTCCCTCTGCTTAGTACACATCTGAGCTCCTTCGGCAGTTCCTCATGATTCTCATTTGGTCTGACATGCACTGTGAGCTGTGAGGTCTTACATAGACAGGTGTGTGCCTTTCCAAATCAAGTCCTATCAGTTTAATTAAACACAGCTGGAGTTCAGTGAAGGAGAAGAACCATCTCAATGAGAATCACAAGGAAATGGACAGAATGTGACTTAAATATGAGTAAAGGGTCTGAACACCTATGACCATGTGATATTTCAGTTTCTTTTTTAATACATTTGCAAACATTTCTACATTTGTTTTTTTTCCATTCAATATTGGGTGCAGAGTGTACATTAGTGAGAAAAAAAAACAAAAAACTTTTTTGAATTTACCAAATGGCTGAAATGAAACAAAGAGTGAAAAATGTAAAGGGGTCTGATACTTTCCTTACCCACTGTATGTGTCTGCTGTGAAAAACAAACCCTGTCGACTGGGAGCTGGAAACAATCTGCTGTGGGGCCCCGTTGGGCTGTAATATTTAGGAGGGGGAAGCACAGTATATATTATTATTCAGATGACCTGACACATGATAATATATAGCAGAGGGACTATTTCATTATACAGATGTCTAGACGGACTGCGGCACACAGAGAACAGGATTTAATACGGCTGGAGATATCGGGCATTGCTGGACCCCAGGTAACGTATTGGAGCAGTGAGAGGTCGGTTCATCAGTCTTTCTCCGGATGCACATACAGAAAAGCCCCCTCATCAGCACAAATCTACACATGATAATAGCTGCACTCCTCTGTATGAATTATGTATAGACATGACTAATGAATAAAAGCTGAATCCTTCTCCCACTTGGGCTATTGTCTTACTCTATTTCACAGATGCAATTTTGCTGCTATGTAGCATTGAGTTTCCTTCTATTAGGAATACAGATACAAGGAGATGGATCAGCTGGGATCTTTCCTCCATACTTAGAAGAGATATTTTTAGAGGCCGGCAGGGCAATGGGGGCAGCTCACAATGCCATCCTGGGTATGGCTAATGATACAATGCTAAGAAACACAAGGGGCATTCTTACAAAACTGAAGAGGCAGACCTAACCTACGGCAGCTCGCAGTCCTGCCACAACCTAGGCACAGCGCATCCTAATTAGTGCCCACGGAAAGGAGCCTGCCATGCAGAACAATGCGAGATGCGCCATGACAGCTTTATCATGAAGGCACATACAGGACAAAGGTCAGCTTACATGTCGTCACAGACCCAGAACATAACAAGACACAAGCATGACGTTACCGGAGGGAAGCAAGCAGATGGAGCTGGGGTTTATAGATGTAAAATCAGAACAATATTACAGATCCTGCAATTCAACACACAAGAAAGTGTGGAGTATCAAAATGCCACATGTTTACAGAAAGGATTAGAAGTTATTTACATGAAAGTATCAGCCAGAAACCCTCCAGCCTGGCACCATTATATCAATGGTACAGGAAGATAATCTGCAGGATAATTGTCAGTCTATCGACTGCTGGAACAATGATGCAGATAGAAAGTGGTTCAAAACGCTCGATTCCTCCATTATCTGACAAATAAAACCATTGTCTGCTCACAGATTTGGTAGATAAGTAGATGGCATGCACACCGAGACGTATTTCGTAAGCAGAGGTGCGGATTGTGAGATCTGGGTGGACCAGAGTCTGGTACTGAAGATTAACAATAGCACACAAAAGCAACGTGTTTCGGTCCAATCCGGACCTTGATCACGCTGAAAATTTAAAATACATACAGTGAATCAAATGTACAAAGAACAAAGAGAATTTTGTTTACGTACCGTAAATTCTTTTTTCTTTAATCATCAATGGGAGACCCAGACAATGGGGTTTAGGGCACTGCCCTCCGGAGGTCACACTAGGTACTACAAGTTTGTAGACACCGCCTCCTCCGCTTATAAACCCCTACCGCAGGGAACATCCTCAGTTTGGTCCATAAGCTGCGAGGAGGAAATAAACCACACCCGAAACATCGGGAAGAATGCCGTGCACAGACGGTGTAACAACCCGGCAAACACTGTCTCAACAGAGAACAGAGCAAATGCAAAACATGCAACGGAACAACTGGTGGGTGCTGGGTCTCCCATTGATGATTAAAGAAAAAAGAATTTACGGTACGTAAACAAAATTCTCTTTTTTCTGGTCATCATAATGGGAGACCCAGACAATGGGGATGTCCTAAAGCAATACCCCAGGGCGGGAAGAGTTCCTCAACAAGACGGATAACACATGGTTCCCTTTAAAGGTGGGCAACCGCCGCCTGGAGAACCCGCCTGCCCAAACTTGCATCCGCAGAGGCATGGGCATGCACCATATAGTGCTTAGAGAAAGTGTGCAGGCTGGACCAGGTGGCAGCCTGACACACCTGTAGAGCAGACGCTCGATGTCGCAAAGCCCAGGAGGCACCAACAGCTCTGGTAGAGTGAGCCTTCAATCCCACCGGGAGAGGCAAACCAGAAGCCCGGTAAGCCTCTTGAATGGAAGCCTTAATCCATCTGGCCAATGTCGACTTTGATGCCGCGGACCCCCTACAGCGACCTGCCGTAAGAACAAATAAGGAATCCGAACTCCTAAAGGAGGCGGTCCTGGACACATAAATGCGTATCGCTCTCACGAGATCCAGAGTATGGAGGTCGCGTTCAACCTGATGAACGGGAGCAGGGCAAAATGATGGGAGAACAATCTCCTGGTTCAGGTGAAAAGTTGAAACCACCTTCGGCAAGAATTCTGGCCGAGGACGCAACACCACCTTGTCTTGGTGAACCACCAGAAAGGGCGACTTGCACGAAAGTGCAGCCAATTCTGAGACCCTTCTCAGAGACGTAATTGCCACCAGAAAGACCACTTTCTGAGACAGACGAGATAGAGAAACATCTCTCAGCGGCTCAAACGGTGGTCTCTGTAATGCCGCCAGGACCATGTTAAGGTCCCAAGGGTCCAGAGGTCTCTTGTATGGCGGAACCATCCGTGACACCCCCTGCAGAAATTGACGGACCTTCGGGAGGAGCGCCAATCGCCTGTCAAACAGCACTGAAAGTGCTGAAACTTGACCTTTCAAGGAGCCAAGGGATAATCCCAATTCCAAACCCGACTGTAGGAAAGCCAACAACGTCGGGATGGACAAGGGCCACGGAGACCGTCCACCAGAGGCACACCAAGTAAAAAAGATTTTCCACGTCCTGTGGTACATCTTCCTTGAGACTGGCTTCCTAGCCCGATTCATAGTGGCAACCACCGTAGGGAGAAACCCCTGGATGTCAGTAGCCAGGCCTCAAGAGCCATGCAGTCAATCTGAGGGCCTTGGAATTGAGGTGGAAGAATGGGCCTTGCGCGAGTAAATCTGCGCGGTCTGGAAGAGCCCACCTGTGTCCGCCTGACAGCTGCCACAGGTCCGGATACCAGGACCTCCTGGGCCAATCTGGAGCCACTAGAATGGCTACCCTGCACTCCGACCTGATTTTCCACAGCACCCTGGGAATCAGAGCCAGAGGCGGGAACACATACGGCAGACGGAATCTGGACCAAGTCAAGACCAGAGCGTGCGCTCCCAGAGATTGGGGATCCCATGACCTCGCCATGTATTGTGGCACCTGATGATTCAGCCGTGAGGCCATCAGATCCACGTCCGGAGAGCCCCATCTGCTGCAGAGTTCTCTGAAGACATCCGGATGAAGAGACCACTCTCCGGCGTCCATCCCCTGCCGGCTCAGATAGTCGGCCTCCCAGTTTTCGACCCCTGGGATGTGAACTGCGGATATCAGGCAGTTGTTGTCCTCCGCCCAGGATAGGATGCGGTGGACTTCGGCCAGAGCCTCTGCACTCCTGGTTCCTCCTTGATGATTTATATAAGCGACGGCCGTCGCATTGTCGGACTGAACCCGAATGGGTTGTCCTGAGAGGAATCTCTGAAACGCCAGGAGTGCCAGATAGACCGCCTTGATCTCCAGCACGTTGATCTGCAACGCCGACTCCAACTGAGTCCAGAGGCCTTGGGCCCTGTGGTGTAAGAACACCGCTCCCCAGCCCTTCAGACTGGCGTCGGTGGTCACCACTAACCATGACGGTTTGATGAAGGACCGGCCCCGAGACAAGTGATGTGGCTGTAGCCACCACTGCAGGGAATCTCTGGTCGGTTGGGAAAGGGTCACCAGCCGATTCAGAGAAATCGACCTTTTGTCCCACCTGCGGAGGATCTCCAGCTGGAGAGGACGGAGGCGAAATTGTGCAAAAGGCACCGCCTCTATTGCTGCCACCATGCGCCCCACCAGCATCATCAACGCCCGTAGGGATGATTGTGGTGACAGGAGGACTGCTTGCACTCCTGATTGGATCGCCATCTGTTTGATTCGTGGCAGAGACACCAGGGCTGAGGCTGTGTTGAAGTCCATGCCCAAATATGTCAAAGACTGGGTCGGAACTAGCGTTGACTTCTGAATATTGAGGAGCCAACCGAACTGTTCCAGAGACCGCATGGTCACATCCAGGCTCTCTTGACAAAGGTGTTCTGATGGCGCCCTGACCAGTAGGTCGTCTAAATAGGGAATGACGGCATGTCCCTGCACGTGCAGGAGAGCCATCATGGAGGCCATCACTTTTGTGAACACCCGCGGAGCCGAGGCCAACCCGAACGGCAGCGCCACAAATTGGAAGTGTTCGTCCCCCACTGCGAATCGCAACCAGCGCTGATGAGCCGGTGCAATGGGCACGTGAAGGTAAGCGTCTCTGATATCTATGGACGCCAGGAAGTCTCCCTGTGATACAGCCGCGATCACGGAGCGCAGTGATTCCATACGGAACTTCCGAACCAACACGTGATGGTTGAACAACTTCAGGTCCAGCACCGGGCGGAAGGATCCGTCCTTCTTCGGGACGATAAAGAGGTTGGAGTAAAAAGCCCTGAACCTCTCCCCGGACGGCACCGGTATCACCACTCCGTCCCTGCGGAGACCCTCCAACACCACGTAAAAAGCCTGAGCCTTTTCTGGTGATGGGACCGACCGATGGAATCGGGATATCGGTTTTGACGTCAGCTCTATCCTGTAACCTCGCGAGACCACGTCTCGAACCCACTGATCTTGAACGTGAAGTAGCCATTTGTCCTGAAAGCGAGACAAGCGGCCCCCCACCTGTGGAGAGGTAGGAAGGGAGAGCGAGTCATGTAGAGGCGGGTTTGGGGTGGCAGCTGCCGCCCCCGCCGGCTTCTTTGGACGACTCTTAGAGCGCCACTGAGAAGCGGGCTTTCCCCCTCGGTCCGCGCGAGCGGACGGTGCTGATGACTGCGAGCTGGAACGAAAGGACCACTGTTTTGGGTTCCTTTTAACGGTATACCGTGGCTTAGGCTTATTCTGCGGTATCTTAGACTCAGCAGAATCCTTTATCAGCTTGTCCAGTTCGGTGCCAAAAAGCCTGTCACCAGCAAACGGAAAATTCTGCAAAATCTTCTTGGATGTGGTATCTGAGTCCCAAAGACGCAGCCACAACAATCTGCGGATCGCTATAGCATTGGCCGAAGCCACAGCTGAGCGAGTGGCCGTTTCCAGAGTCGCCGTCCTGGCGTAGTCCGCATAGGCCCTTGCCCTCTCGGTAAGTGCCAGGACCTCTGGACTGGATCTTGCCAGGTCAGAGATACCATCCAAGCAGGTAGTAATCGCTTGTAAGGTCCAGACCGTGGCAAAATTAGGGGCAAAGGAAGACCCCACAGCCTCATAGGAAGACTTGGCGAGTTGCTCGACCTGTCTATCCATCGCATCCTTCAGCGAGGAGCTATCAGAGGCAGAGAAAAGGGAGCGTGCAGCAATCCTGGTCATGGAAGCATCCACCTTCGGGGACTGCGACCACTCCTGAAGCACCTCCTGGGGAAGGGGAAGCGATTGTCCTTGGGTTTACGGACATAACGCCGTCCAGGATGTAACCTGGGAGCTCTAACAACCCTTCCAAAATTCGTGTGGTCCATGAAGGAGCCACTTGGTCTAGCCTCTGGCCGCAGCCATTGATAGACCTCCTTCGGGTGCACTGTCACCTCCTCAGGGGGTGTCACGAGACGTAAAGTCTCGTTAATAGAGGACACCAGATCCTCCACCCCGTCTGGTGGTTCAGAAACAGACACAGACCCGAAATTTGAACCCCCGTCATCGTCCTCACCATCAGAGGAACGCTCCTCCTCAGAGAGAGCCTGGAGCTCGGGTGACTCCTCACGACGAGCCCGCTTAAGGGGTCTCACAGCAGAAGAGGGAGACACCCGGGGGTAACTGGACGGAGTAGCTGGGCTATCCAGCCTCCTATTAAGTGCCTCCAGGGATTGCGACATGGAGGACAACTGGGACAACAGAGATTCATTGATCTTATTCTGAGTCTCCCATGGCCCTGAGATCACCTAAACCTCAGGGTATAGCACCGGAGCTGCTGACTCAGCAGTGTCAGTCCGGGCCTCTGGGCGTCCGCAGTTATTGCAGGACCCCTCCACCAGTGTCCCATTGCATGTAGCACAGGTAATGGTGGTCTCTGCCGCCCTAGCAGCACGCTTCCTAGCTGAGGACATCGCCACAGTAGGGGAAAATAAGCCAATTTGCAGACAAAAAACCGGGAGACCCGGTGGCTTACCGACCGCAGCAAAGCGGTAGGAGGAAGCGGTGTGTGTGTGTGACCTCCGCGACGGTTTCCGGTCTCCCCTTGGAGTGCAGACGCACGCTGCATACAGATCCCAGCCGGGAAGTGAGGGTAAAGATGGCCGCCGACAGTGAAACTGTGGGCGGCGCCGAAAACACGCGGGAAACACACACACACGCCCATCGATGACGTCACCGCACGGGCTGCTTCCTATCCTCCAAGCAGCCTCAGCATGAAGGTGCCGGAGCCCGCAGCGCGGGAAACAGTGTAAAATACTACACACAGACTGCATGCACAAAACAAACATCCGCAGCCCACGGCCTCAGCCCCTGTGACACACAGGGCGGTCAGCCAGGGTGACCCCAGCACAGGGTACACCAGCAGATCCGCGGACCCGAGGGTAACGCGCGGTCTGAGTGTCAGGACACATACAGTGACAGACACTACCCCCAGGCACACAGGAGACACAGAGTGCCTCAGTGCCGGTCCGGTCTGTAAGCACCATTTAGGGAGGCCTCGGACGGGGGTTCAGCACCAGTCCGGAGTGTAAGCACCATTTAGGGAGGCCTCGGACTGGGCTGGCTCCAGTCCGGTCTGTAAGCACCATTTAGGGAGGCCTCGGACGGAGCGGAGCTGTGCAAGGCTCCCATCTCCCACTCTCCAGAGCCCCCCGGAGAGGGATAGAGAGGAGCGCGACAGCGTACCGGGAGGACACAGAGTGTCCAGGCCCAAGGCCCTCCGGTACCTCCACCTGCGTGTTCCACAAGGGTGAGCGGGGAGGCTGTCGCAGGTCCCGACCGGAACCATTTTACCTTGTCTTCAGACGCCATCACGTAAGCTGTGAGAATGCAGTGAAGTGCAAGCAAAGCGTGATCCTCCGAGCACACTAAGTTTAAAACTGAGGATGTTCCCTGCGGTAGGGGTTTATAAGCGGAGGAGGCGGTGTCTACAAACTTGCAGTACCTAGTGTGACCTCCGGAGGGCAGTGCCCTAAACCCCATTGTCTGGGTCTCCCATTATGATGACCAGAAAATAGAGATTATATACATAATTACACATTTGCTATGATAGCACCCTGACAGGTGTCCAGAGTAATCCGCACCTCTGCTTACAAAATACTTCTCAGTGTGCACGCCATCTACTTATCTACTAAACTCTTGACTTTGACAGTGGCACTTGAGCTCTTTAATGTCCACAGAATCCTTTGCATATGATGACACCGCCCGGGATGACATCGTGGCACAAGTCACCGAATCTACAGAATTCTTGAAAATCCCAAGCAAGGACCTGAGGTCGAGGGAATTCGAGAAGGAGAGGAGAAGATTCATCCCACTGGACTTACACTGTAGAACCTTGGCAGAGAATTATCACTAAAAGAAGATCCCTAGGGGCTTGAGAAATATTAATAGAAGACCAACGATCTTTGCAGACAATGAAGATTAATGTAAGAAATTCCAACAAATTTTAAACAAATGCTCCTTTGATCTCATAGCCTTGACCATTGAACATCTAAGGTGTGTAATAACAGAGACTAAAGAAAAAAAGCTCAGTCATAGAAGCACAACTGGTGGGCTCATTCACCTCAAACGATTTGGCAGAACTTAAAGCCAGAATTAACGGCACAATTTCTAGTTACAAAAAAAAAAGTACAAAAAAGGAAGAGGCAGAAATTCCAGAGGGATATTGAGGACTACAAACAGAATAGAGTCTACGGATGGAACGAGCCCATTCCCCACTTACCAAGACCCTGGCAAAAGTATCCACAACAACCACCATCCCCAAGTTCTGGCAGCAACTCTGGCTCAGGTCAGAGGGGAGGTGTGCCTTTTTTAGGCCCTCACCAAGGAAGAGGTACCGCACGAGAAGGTCAAGGCGGTCGAGGAGGACAACCGAGGAGGAGGACCAGGTCGTAGGTAAGGGTCCCAACCTCATAGTTAATATTTCTAAGTACACCTTATCACCCACTGAATTTAAGGTACTAAATAAAGGTCTAACTTTTTCCCCACACCTAAATGGGATTCTTTTGCACTAGAAAGAGACCTACAGAATTTTCACAGACCACTTAGATTAAAGACACATTTGGGTCAGGAAAGATAGGTCCAACACTAGGTTCCCTACTACTACTATACTACTACTACTACATCAAACCCAGTTCTTATCTCCTCGTTGGGCTTATGCAATAAAAGTAATTTTATGCCACCAAGAACATACAATGCAACGGAGACTTTTATTGCATTGGTAGACCAGGATATTTAATCCCATCTACACTAACATAGACTAGGTTTCTTCCCAACACGAAACAACATTCCACATGGAGAACGCCAAGCACTCACTTCACTACAACAAAATAGAGATATAACAATTAAACCAGCTTATAAAGGAAATTCTATAGTCATCATGAACACTACAGACTATATAGTTGCGACTCAGAGGCAATTGAACGACAGAGATTTATAACTAATCAACAGTGACCCACAGCCGGATCAAAAACAAGATACAAAGAATTGTGGATAACTATTGTGCAAACAACACAATGATAAAAAAAAACATCAATTTTTTTTGTTAACTAAAACTGATCCCATCACATCGGTAATATATGTACTTCCAAAAATCCATAAAAACACACATAATCCACCTGGACGACCAATCGTAGCGTCAACAGATTACATCCTATCACCTCTCTCCAAATACCTCGAAAAAATTTAACACCTCTTGCCCAAAAAACAAAATCTTTTATCCTCGATACAAGTGATTTTCTTAGCAGAATCAAACCCTAGATAACATACCTCACAATAGCCTACTATTAACATTAGATGTTAATAGTCTTTACACGTCAATTGAACATGAAAAAGGCATCCTGGCAACAAAAACAGCATTAAATAACACTGATCTATCCAACCATGAGGTCCAATTATGTCTGGATCTCTTATGGCCGCTTTACACGTCCTGATATCGTTGTCCAACAATGATAAAGAGTCACGTGGTTCAGCCGTTGCTGCCGATATTGTTCGTGCGTTGTGTGGTGTAAATGTGCAATGCGATGCAAGTACAATGCTAAAACGATATCGTTGGGGAATTGTGCAGGCTCTCCAACTCCCTGATATTGGATGGACTATCTGGCAGGATCGTGCTGTGCGACAGCACAACGATTTGGAGCACAACTTCCCCTATTCACTTCCATGTTAAATGGTCGTTCCCTGGGTCGCTCGTACAAGGGGGCGTATACATCGCAGTTGTGTTGCCTGCCGAAATCTCCCTGTGTAACATCTCCTTTGCATCTTGGATTACTGCCAAAAATGTGCGCGCTCCCGTGCCGTTGTATCTAATATCGGGACAATATCGAAACGTGTAAAGCGGCCATTAGACACCGTCCTCAGAGAAAACTTCTTTCTTTTCTAAGATGATTTCTTGTACAGATACGGGGAACCGCAATGGGGTCGAACATGGCCCCTGCGAATGCAAATCTCTATATGGATAAATTTGAGAGTGTCTATGTTTATACCAACCAGCTATTTAAGGAACTGTGGCTCGTTACATAGACGACGTGTTCTGCATATGGAAAAGTGACAAAAACAGCCTAGAAATGTTCTTTATGGAAATTAATACGATCAGATCAGAACTAAAATTCACGATGAATCACAGTGAAACTGAAATCCATTTCCTAGACACCAGGATTTTCAAAAAGCCTGAGGGGAAGTTGGGTTCTGACATTTACCAGAAACCAACAGAAAGAAACGGGCTACTACTATTCAATAGTTGCTATTCCCGCTCTACTAAATACAGCCTACCTAGATCACATCTTAAAAGGGTGGAGAGACTAGTTTCTGAGAGGGACTCCCTCCCATTGCGGCTACAGGAGATGAGGGACAAATTTCGTGAAAGAAACTATCCCGAAAAACTTATTTTAGAGGAAACAACCTGGATTTTAAACCCTACAGAACCGCCACCCCCTGTGGTCAAATCTGAGAGAATTCCTTTCGTTCATGGTCACCACCCAACAATGCCAAAGATCTATAATATAATCAAAAAGCATTGGGCAGTCATGAAAAAAGCCTACCCAAAAATTGATGCATTCCAGAATCCACTTCTAATTTGCAAACATAGACCCCTCCAACATAAAGGATTCTGTGATCAAAGCAGACGTAGGAAGCAATAATACAAAACCGAAACAGTATTTTTAGATACACAAAGAAAGGGCACCTTTCCCTGCTTAAATTGTCCATCCTGCTCAAACATCATTAAGGGGGAACATTTCACACATACACGAATCTTACCCAATCAAAGGGTATTACACATGCAACACGAACTACGTAGTGTATTTGATCAAATGCCCATATGGCCTCATGTATGTGGGGGAAATGACCCAATACATTAAGGATAGAATTGCCAGCCATAAATCTACAATTAGGTGCGGCAAGAACTCGCTACCTATTCCGCATCACTTTAATACAGCCACTCAGTTTCACAACTCAGATACCAAGTAATCGAGCAGGTTGAAAGACCACGGAGGGGTGGCAACCATATTAAACTATTGAAAAACAGGAGAGCTTTTGGATATACACTGTGTTCCAAATTATTATGCAAATGTTCTTTTTTCCTGATTTTCCTAAATGGTTGGTGCAAATGACGATCAGTGTAATAAAAGTCACCACCCGTTAGAGTATACATCAAATTTTAGTGAAGAAACCTCCCAATGATAGCAGTATAATCTTCAAAATTAAAAAACTCTAAATACACTGTTCCAAATTATTAGGCACAGTAGAGTTTCTAAACATTTGATATGCTTGAAAGAACTGAAAATGCTCATTTGTTGAATTAGCAGCATTAACAGGTCACATTCACTGAAATAAAAAGCTATTTAACTCCAAAACATCCTAACAGGCTAAGTTACATGTTAACATAGGAACCCTACTTTAATATCACCTTCACAATTCTTGCATCCATTGATATTGTGAGTTTCAGGAGAGTTTCCGCTTGTATTTCTTTGCATGATGTCAGTATAGCCTCCCAGAGCTGCTGTTTTGATGTAAACTGCCTCCAACCCTCATAGATCTTTTGCTTTATTATACTCCTAAGGTTCTCTATAGGGTTGAGGTCAGGGGAAGATGGTGGCCACACCATGAGTTTATCTCCTTTTATGCCCATAGCAGCCAATGGCACAGAATTATACTTTGTAGCATGAGATGGTGCATTGACATGCATGAGGATGATTTTGCTTCTAAAGGCACGTTTTTGCTTTTTGTACCATGGAAGAAAGTGCTCAGTTGGAAACTCTATATACGTTGCAGAGGTCATTTTCACACCTTCAGGAACCTTAAAGGGGCCTACCAGCTGTTTCCCAATGATTCCAGCCCAAAACATGACTCCTCCACCTCCTTGCTGACGTCGCAGCCTTGTTGGGACATGGTGGCATCCACCAACCATCCACTACTCTATTCATCTGGACCATCCAGGGTTGCTCGGCACTCATCAGTAAACAAGACTGTTTGAAAATTAGTCTTCATGTATGTCTGGACCCACTGCAACTGTTTCTGCTTGTGAGCACTGCTTAGGGGTGGCCGAATAGTAGGTTTATGCACCACAGCAAGCCTTTGAAGGATCCTACACCTTGAGGTTCGAGGGACTCCAGAGGCACCAGCAGCTTCAAATATCTGTTTGCTGGTTTGTAAGGCCTTTTTTAGCAGCTGCTCTCTTAATCCGGTGAACTTGCCCGGCAAAAACCTTCCTCATTCTGCCTTTATCTGCACGAACACATCTGTGCTCAGAATCAGCCACAAATCTCTTCACAATACGATGATCACGCTTAAGTTTTCGTGCAATATCAAATGTTTTCATCCCACGTCCAAGGCATTGCACTATTTGTTGCTTTTCGGCAGCAGAGACATCCTTTTTCTTTCCCATGTTACTTGAAAACTGTGGCCTGCGTAATATTGTGGAACACCCAGTTTTCCTTTCATTGGGCTCACCTGCCAAACTAAATATCACAGGCATCTGAGATTGATTCAATGATCCAAAGAACCCTGAGACACAATCCCATCAATGGGTTTCATTGAAAAAAACAAACAAAAAAAAAACCCCAACCCTATAACACTTAAAACCAATTTGCATAATAATTTGGAACACAGTGTACACTCTACAGACCCTGAGCCCGAAGGCATTGAATAGGGAGATAGACTGGCCTTCTTGTACCTAAAACTAATGTGTCTTTTTCGTAAACTCCCTTCTAGATGTACTAAGGAAACGAAATGTCATATCACCTATATCTGCTATAGTCGTGCACCTTGGAGGGTAAGATATTGCATAGTATGGTAAGAGTCTAGTTAATCTAGTTGCATCTGTATAGCTTTGGGGTTCGGACCCCCTGTGCCTGTTTACCACTTTTTTCCTAACAGATGCGGAGGACCCAAGCAAGAACAACAGAAAGAGTTTTCCTAATATATGTTGGAATGTAATGTATTCTTGGAACTATGACTCGTATATAATCCCCGTTTTTTTGTTTGGAATATGGGGAATACACCTATACCATTGTTGCTGACATGTGAAAAACTTGACATGTAATCCAAATATATATCAACACTATGTACCCCACAGTCTGACACACAGCATTCCTGAGTTTATGCAAACTAACATCACAAAACCAGTCTGATTACCCATAACTAACTAAAAGATAAACTGCAGGCCACCTAAGCATAAGGATAGCTGTTTTGAATTATCCTTACTATGACATCTACTATAATAACAGCAGAAACAATCATCAACTTAGACCTTCCCACTAAGCAGCGATCACGACACGCTGCCATAGTTACAACACAAACATCCCCTAACTGCGCATCACCGATTGTTGACGTGCGTCCGGCGCTACTGCACATGCGCCGGCGTCACCATTCAATTCAGGTCCGCGATTACAAGAAGCGCTCGGCGGCAGCCGCAACAGACACACTGCAGCAGCTCCCAGACCCGGGAAGACATGAAAGAGATTGAAATGACATTAAGGAAATTGTGTGTTGTTCTCTAATTTTGATCGCCAGTGTATATGTCCCCCCTCCCAAGGGAGTGGAAGGGCAGGAGTGCAAATTGAATACACAGACAAAACAGGCAAGAAAACAGGTAAAAAAGGATTCCAAATCTTCTCCAGAAGAAAATGCATTGCAGAGGCAAAAGGAGCAAAGCACTTTAGAGAAAAGCTCCTACAACGTGACAATATAGAGATTCTATATCTGGCAAGGAGTGAACCAGGGTCGGGTAAATATAGCTGAAGGGAATGATAATAAGAAATTACAGCTGAAATATAAGGCTAAGAGAAATCTCACCTAGCAGGGAAAAGGTCTGTGACCCCTTCAGCATAAAGTGAAAGTAAATATATGTTGAGACCTCCTGATCTCAGATCCCTCAGAGGTAACCTCAAAATGAGACACACTCATGACTACAGGACTGGAACAGGTTCAGGAGACAGGACAGGTGCAAAGCCACAAATACTGGTACACAGGAACATGAGGCTAGAGCAACAGACATGTATGAAACCTATTGCTCAGGCAAGGGGATGGTGTATATATACACAACCTCCTAGTGATAGGTTGGATACGACCTTTGGATTATGTGCGCTGTCTCTTTAAGAAACAGAAAGAATGCACACATGAGGACCAAAAAACATACCAGGAGTGCTGCGCCCGTTTGAGCTAGTGCTCTCTGTTTTTTCCTTTTTCCAATTTGCCCATAAAAGAGGAGGTTGTTAACCCAGATGAAGGCTGAAAATGGAGATATGAGACTCATTCAAGCAGATATGCCTCAACGCGGTGACTGGGTGGTTTATCGATATGGCCATATTTATAACGCTAAGTGTGTCAAAAAAGTTTTTTGCTTATGAAATATTCCTACATTCTAGTTATCATAGCAGAGTGCCACTTTTTTCTACTATTGTAATGATTGTGTTTGGTGTGCACCTATGCACACTGACAGGATTGAGTGCCATAGTTAATCTTCAATCTTGGGATTAGGATGCAACAGTCCATTATTAAAACAGTGTTTAGGCTACATTCAGACTGTGCATTGTTTGATCAGTTTTTTGCAGTGCATAAAACGGATCACTCAAATTAAATCCCAGCCAAGTCTATGGGTTTTCATTTTTGCCATTCACACAGGGCACTTTTAAAGTGATTCGTTTCTTCACTTTAGGAGTGCACCGTTTTAGAAAAGTGCATGTCAGTTTCTGTGCTGTTTTTCTCCTGCATTCTCCCATAGGAGCCGTTCTAAATAGAAAAAAACGCAGCACCCAAAAACGCAGCAAAAAATGGATCAGAAAAGGGTGATCCTTTTTTTTTCTGCTTTTTGGAGAATAGTTGGTGAGTTGACAACAAACATAATGTTTCCCATCAGGCCCAAATAAATGAAACTTGCTTTCATCATGAAAATGAACTGTGGACCACTTCTCTCCTCCTCTTTGAAGCTAAAAACACAGCAAGTGGACATAAAAAAAAAAAAAACAGACAGTCTGAATGTAGCCTTACAAGCTCTTTAGCAACAGTGGTCAGTCTCCAAGGTAAGAAGCTGGAAACAAGTGCAGCACCATGCCAGCATTTTCCATCGTTTTTCAGTGTTGCTCTGGTCCCTCAGCAACATTTTGTCATCGCAACTTTGAACTGATCGGAAGACAAAAGTTAGGTCACGAACAGGGCTGTGGAGTCCAAAAGACAAACATCCGACTCTGACTCCACCAAAATGGACACCAACTCAGACTCCATAACCATGGCTGTGAAGTCAGTAAGCCATATATCCAACTCAGACTCCAGCTCCTCAATTTCCGTCTCCACCCAAAATGGGCACCGACTCCATAGCCCTCATCACAAGTTCTCAATGCATCTCTATAAGAGCCAGAATGAGGCTCCCATAGACTTGTTTTGGAGCTGTGACCTCCTACACACTCCAGCCGACAGATCACAAATCGCCATGGACTGACCAGACTGACTGTGATAGAAGATGATGACACTGCAGTGTTGCTGCAGTGGTGATTTAAAAACTCAAGAACAGTTGAAGATTTAAGTAAGCAGTAAATTACAAATTTGATTGCATTTACAATTATTATCTGGTAATATCTATGTGCAATGATGGGGATAACCCTTTAAAGGGATCCTGTCACCTCCAGAACGCCTCCTAAGCTATCAAAACATGTCCCTGCAGCATCCTATCACTAATCTCACACTCCTTTTGTCTCCTAAAAGCATCATGTGAAAGTTCATTAAAACATTTTAGTACTCACTCATTACTGATTATAATTAGCTGGGGCCATATTCTTTAGTCACCAAGGCGGGCTGTTTTGCAGGCTCCAGGATCCACCCTCTCTCTGTCTGTTTGCTCTGCTTGTGGAGGCATTGCCCTCCCCCCTCTCTATCACTCACAGAATGCTAATCATTAGTCCTGCCTTCAGCTCCACATCACAGCAGCACAGACAGAGAGAGGGTGGATCATTCAGGCTGCAAAAACAACACCCTAAGGGCTAAAGAATATAGCCCCTGCTAATTATATTCACTAATGAGTGAGTATTAAAATGTTTTTATCCACTTTCACAGGATACTTTTAGGAGACAAAAGGAGTGTGAGATTAGTGATGGGATGCTGCAGGGACATGTTTTGATAGCTTAGGAGGCGTTTTGGAGGTGACAGGATCCCTTTAAAGCACCACTTGAGCGTGTTGCATTTTACAATGTTACTAGTGACTTCAATAAAATAGTGCTGGAGATAGCGGTATGCGCATGCGCGGGCTCAGACACCATTTTATTGAAGAGTTCAAGTATTACATTAAGGTTGTACTGATCACGTGCCGGCCATGACTATAATGGTGACGACGGAGGAAGAAATTTAAATAATGGGCAGACAGGAGGAATATTTACAGACCTGACCCACATAGTACCGCCCTGATGATTAAGCTACTGCACCAATGACATCATTTCTGAAGCTTTGAACAAGGATTTTTCTGCAATAAAGCCTCCGATTTCTGCACTAAAGGTATGATTGTACTCAGCATCCCAGCGCCTGTATGGAACTGCCTGTAATTTATATATGAGAACCTTGCTGGTTGGTTCCCTTTAATAAAGAAAAAAAACACTTAAAATACGTTTCTATTTGCTCTTGAGGTCAGAAGTGGCGAGATATCTGCTCCTTTCACCTTTACACATGAGCAAAATACTAATTTAGGTCCTAATTGATATAACGTCAAAAGCTTCTGCCAATAGTCATTGTCCTATCCTAAACTCCTATCCATAATGAATGTGGCTGTCAGTCATCCGTCTTCTTCCCCATTACGGCTATTCTCTGTCAATCTATACATTGACTTTCTATCTCCTCCAGAATTCAATGCTAAGCTCTACTTTTGACATTGTGATCCGAACTGATGTGAACTGGGGAAGTCTAGATAGAAACATGCAGAAGTGCATTTATTTTTCACATCTTACATGTCGTTCTGCTCTTCAAGACGTCTCAGGAGGTCCCTTACTATTCTACCGTCCTACCACTCATGCAGGGGAGCAGATAGAAAGGAGGCACAATTACCAATTGCTCCAAGACGCTGATGCCTGATGGGGCCCGATAGAAACTCTGCTCCATATGATGGTAGTGGAATCATAAATGGTCTTTGGTAATGGCGGGAGGGAAATGATACATTTGGACACAGAATGGCGTCCTCCTATAACAGTGCCATGATTCTAATTAACCCTTAAAAGCAGATTTGTCATCAGATTTCAGAATGCAAACTGCACACTCATTAATAGTCTTAGTCTAGAAGAGGCTGGGGTCCTAACTATGAAAAGCCATTTCAGAATGAACATATACTCCTGTGCATTTCAGGAGTCCAGTTACAGAGTCAGAACGACAAAGCTCAACTACATTAATGGCCATGCCACACGTGTCAATGTCGCTAGCGACATCGCCGAAAAGTGACGCATCAGCGATGTCGCTAGCGATATCGCAAGTGCGTCGTGCTGTGTGACAGCGCGACGCAACTGCGATTTATCGCTGGTCGCAGGTTGACAGGTTTATGAACATGTTCATAAACCTGTCAATCTGCAACCAGCAATTAGGCTAGATCGCGCTGTCTGACACCGCAATAGCGATGTTGACGGCGATCCAGCCTATACCGCAGCATTGCTGTGGATCGCTTGCTGGGTTGATCCCAGTGAGTGATGGCTCCGCCCGCGTCGCTGCAGTATCACCGGCAACATCCTGCTGTGTGACACCAAGGCTGCGATGTCAGAAGCGACCACGCACCCGCACATCGCTTCCGATATCGCAGCCTTGGTTGACACGTGTGACAGGGCCATTAGTCTCCGCCAACCCAGCCTGAATTACAGCTGCAGCAGGGAGTGAGGAGCTGTGAATCAGGCTACTCAGGCGTTGTTTCAGCAGTAGCAAAGAGCTGCACCACTGAGGAGCTAAGAAGATAGATACAAAAGTAACAGGAAGAAATTAATATTATTCCTTTTTGAGCCACCGTCTTAGTCACAGAGGTGGTGAAGGGAGCAATTACAGTAACTCAATACACAACGAGCAGTGTAAGCACTCTGCAAAAATGTGTTGCAGGGTCAAAGTACTTCTACCCATCGATCACAGTGTATTGAGCAACTGTAATGGTGGGGTTACACGTCCCGATATCGCGGCGATATCGGAGGCAACGGCGCGGGAGCGCGCATTTTTTCAGCCCTTTTCCCGATATCGCATCGGCGGTTTACACGCTGCGATATCGGGAAACAACGTCCCTCCGATGTGTACGCCCACCAACCCAGTAACGACCATTTAACATGGAAGTTAATGGGTAGCGTCGGCGTACAGATCGGAGTTGGGCTGTCACACGCTGCGATGCTGCTACAAAGGCCATGCGATATCGGGGAGTTGAATAGCTCTGCTATTCAACTCCGATATCGTTTTGGCATCGTTCCAGCATCGCGTTGTACGCTCAAACCGTACAACGCGCACACGATATCGGGTCCAACTCGCGACCCACGTGACTTTTTGTCGGAGTTGGGTCGGAGTTGGACGCCAATATCGCGGCGTGTAAACCCACCATCATAGTTCCTTCCTGTCACTGAAAGACAGCGGCTCAAGGAGGAACAAAATTAATTTCTTCTCAGTAGCCGCACCTTCAATGAAGCGCATTGACAACACTGAAACACTATTAACCTGCAGAAGTAATTTATATGTTCAGGTTGTAGACTTTGCAGTCAAGACCGGTTCCCTTTAATAACTTATTCAGTCACAATACTATATGGAGGTAGTAGTTTATCACCTGTGATATGTTGTTTTCTTTAAAGTGGTTTTACTAAAAGGTAAAACTAAAACAAATGGCGTTTCCAACTGTTCTACACTTATTCCTAGTGTCTATAGATTTTGTTTACACAGCTTACAATGAATTGGTGTGAATACATTTAAAGTACCAGCTGACAAGGTCTCATTCAGAGGGTGACTACTCCGAACCTGCAGGGGCCCATAGAGACCACAGTTACACTAAGAGGCCCACAGCTCAGGATACAAGAGGGTTAATATACAGGGGTTGGACAAAATAATGGAAACACCTAACATTTTGGCATCCTAATCTTCGAACAGGTTATAAACATGCAAACTGTGACATATGTTAATGTTTTGTATGTGATTATTTGTGTTAAGTGATATGTGTATGTAAATTAACTGTTTGTTTTGCCGAATTGTAAGAACATTGATGAGAACCTGATACCAATGGCAGACCTTTCGGATTTTCAAGAAGGCCAAATTGTTGGTGCTCGTACAGCAGGCGCTAGTGTAGCAGAAAGTGCCCGAATGCTTGGCGTGTCAAGAGGTCCTGTCTCCAAAGTAATGACTATGTTTGAAAGAGAAGGAAAAAGCACAGGTCCGGCCGAAAGTCAAAGTTGACTGAGAGAGACCGTCTGACTCTAAAGCGAATTGTGAGAGAGGATCACAAGACCACGGCTCCGAAAATCACTGCTGAGCTCAATGAACACCTACACAACCCAGTGTCCACAAAAACTGTTCGTCGGGAGCTGCACAAATCTGGATTCCACCAGTGCTGCAATTAGAAAACCGTAGCTCTCAATGACAAATGTTTCCAAGCGTTTAGAGTGGTGTAGAAACCTCCAGAATTGGTCCCTCGAGCAGTGGAAACATGTGATATTCTCAGACCAATAATCGTTTACTCCATTTTCCGACCTCCGGCTGAGCGTACGTTTGGAGACAGCCGAAAGAAGCATTCCATCCAGACTGCCTTCTCCCAACCGTACAACATGGCGATCTGGGGTGCTATTTCGTGGAGATCCGCCGGGCCAATGATACATTGTATGAATCCATACCTAGGAGAATTGAGGCTGTAATCGCCGTATGGTGGACCTACACCATATTAAACTAACTTTTGTTGATCTCTCCAGGTGTTTCCATTATTTTGTCCAACCCCTGTATATATATGTCCCCTCCATACATTTCCGACATGGTCTCCTGATACCTACTCTCGCGCAACCTGTGATCCTCCCAAGACTCCTCCTCTACTCCCCCCTCATTCGCTCTTCTCACAACCGCATACAGGATTTCTCCCGTGCCTCTCCCATACTCTGGAACTCTCTGCCCCAACACATCAGACACTCTCCTACCCTGGGAACCTTCAAAAGAAACCTAAAGGCCCACCTCTCCCGCCAAGCCTACAACCTCCTATGAGACCTGGTCCACCCACCACCTCGAGACCGGCACCTCCCCCTCTGACTGTATCCCCCCCGCCCCTCAGACTGTGAGCCCTCGCGGACAGGATCTTCTCCCCTCTTGTATCTGTACGACCAAATTGTCCACATTTATTGTACTTGTCCTTGTCTGCCTTTTGACATGTAAAGCAACATGGAATTTAATGGCGCTATATAAATAAATAATAATAATAATATAAGGTATTTTTAATAGAGTCAAGACTGAGCATTGTTAATATCACAGCACAAATACAAGGAATGTGAGGAAGAGGAATAGCTGAAGATGCAAAAGAAGGGAGGAGAGAAGAAAATCAAATGATTCTCGTGCAGCACTCAGAAAAGCAGACAGGGAAATCTAGCAATTATAAGGGAAGGAAGATGCAAATTGAACAAATGAAAAGGCAATGGCTCCCAGACGGGCACTTTAGGTGAAGGAGATTTTCCCCTGCAGTATCAAAGTGACAGAAAGAGGTCTGCTGCTATTATCGAGACTCTCACCTGTCTGTGAGCAGAATGAGCAAGTGTGAGCGACGCACAGGTAATAACGCAAGAATGATTTATAGAGGCAGCCAGAGAGAATGACAGAGATGAAGAGAAAGAGACAAAGTAGAGAGAAAGAGAAAGGGAGAAAAGGGAGAGAGAGAGATAGAGAGGGAGAGAGAGAGGGGACAAAGAGAGGGAGAGAGATGGGGACAAAGAGGGAGAGAGAGAGAGAGAGAGAGAGACAGACAAAAAGGTAGAGAGACCAAGACAGAGGAAGCGAGAGAGAGACAAAGAGGTAGCGATAGATATAGACAGATGAAGAGAGAAACACAGATAATCTACACTGTGAGTGTAAATGGAAGGAGGACAGCCTAATTCCAATATAAAGAGTGAACAAGGCAGAAGCCTCAGTCCTAATGCTCTGTAACATCTACATCAACTCTGATGGTGGTGGCTCTGGAGTCCTTGTCAGCACCAGGACTCACCCCCATGACACCCAGGTGAAATTTCTGCTGTATGCTGGATGACCTCGTGCTGTTATCACCAACTGAGCAAAATCTCCAAGATCATCTGAAAATCGAAAGCCCCCGCCACACTAAGCGAGATTGCTAGCGAGATCGCTGCTGAGTCACAAGTTTGGTGACGCAACAGCGACTCGCCACGATCACGCTATGTGACACTTAGCAGTGACCAGGCCCTGCTGTGAGATCGCTGGTTGTGTCGGAATGTCCTGGACCATTTTTCGATCATTGGGGTCCCGCTGGGCAGCATGTATCGGTGTGTTTGACAGGGACAACAACCTCAATACTATAGGTCTGAGAAACAGGGTCCCAACGACCGCCATATCATTCCGGATCGTTGCTGCGTCGCTAGTGAGATCTGACTGTTTGACATCTCACCAGTGACCACATAGCGACGCACCAGCGATCCCTACCAGGTCGTATCGTTGTCAGGATCACTGGAGCGTCGCCAAGTGTGAAGGTACCCTAAGAGTCCTTTAGTAGCACACGGGCAATTACAATGAAAAGACAGCAGAAACATGCTGGTCTTCCTCCCTTTCTGATAGGTAGTTTCATTAAGGGTGCTTCGAGCAAGCCATAGAGTTACTGAAAGACAAGGCATCTGAAGACGTCTGTATCATCTAAAGGCACCAGTAACAGTTAAGAAAAAATCTTTGGACCCCAGACTTCACTGCCGTACATTAGGATTGGGGCAATTATGGTGTCAGTCTTATACCCACACTGGTCAAAGTGGGACGCTGGGCCGACTGAAATATTCCACCTAGAGTTCTGCAAGCATCTCCTCCAAGTCCATCGGAGCACATCAAACAGCGCCTGCCGAGCAGAGCTGGGCAGATTCCCGCTATACCTCGAGATCCAGAAGAAGGCGCTGTCATTCAAGGCTCATCTACAGAGCAGTAGTCCCAGCTCCTACCATCACAAAGCCTTCCTACACCAGGAGGCCTTCCAACATAGAGTACCCAAAGACAGCCTGAACAAGTCATCAACCTACATGGCCTGACAAAAGGCGAAATTCAGAAGATAGTACACAAAGGAAAAGAGGATTATCTCAGCATCTGGAGGAACGACATAAACAAATCACAGAAACTGACGATATACCAGAAACTACAGAGGGAGTACAAACTGGCCCCATACCTAGAGAAACTGGAAGACCCCAAAGAGTGACAGATCCTGAGCCGGTACAGATTGAGCGCCCACAGAGCGACAGATCCTGAGCCAGTACAGACTGAGCGCCCACAGAGCGACAGATCCTGAGCCAGTACAGACTGAGCGCCCACAGAGCGACAGATCCTGAGCCGGTACAGACTGAGCGCCCACAGAGCGACAGATCCTGAGCCGGTACAGACTGAGCGCCCACAGAGCGACAGATCTTGAGCCAGTATAGACTGAGTGCCCACAGAGCGACAGATCCTGAGTCGGTACAGACTGAGAGCCAACAGTGTACTCATTGAATCCGAAAGGCACCGACAGAACGACAAGCCCCGAGAGCGCAGACTGTGCCAGCAGTGCGCCAGGGAGGTAATGCTCAGAATGCTCCACAGTGACAGACACTCAGTTCAGGAGACTGTCTGATCTACTCCCAAGCTTCACCTCCATGGAAAATGAAGAGGAAAGTGCCATAGAAGAGCAATATGCCAGTGCTCAATATGTCATGGACTTCTGTACTTCTCCCTGCATGTTTCCCTATCCCCATTCCCCCCCCCCAGCACCATTTTTACTACTTGCTTTGCCAATGCGAACATATACCAAGCCCTGCCAATATAATCATTTGAATTGTATTGGGAGAGAGAGGGACAGAAGACAGAGACAAGAAGGGAGATGGAAAAAGAGACGGAGCGAGAGAGAGAGATAGAAGACAGAGAAAGTCAGAAAGAGAGAGAAACAGACAGACACATATAAGAGCGATAAAAAACAAACAATGGAGCTAGGTGCTAGGCCATTATATATACTAAATATATATACAGAATATACACATGCACACACACAAATACATCATTAGCAGATTCTACAAGGAAAAAAACCCTGTAGATAATAAATCTAATGGGTACATACTTAGCATTGTGGCCTCATGATTAGATTCTATATTTATTTTGCAGCACTTTAATTAAAGTGCCAGTGCATGTACATAAAATAATGTGCACTACTTTATAAACCCTCCCCTTCATCGATATACTTGTACTTATCATGGGATCTGGTATGGCTGCTTCCTGCCCCCGTACGGCTCTTGGCATCATTATGGTGTCTGTGTGTTCCTGGGAGCTAACAGTAACAAGACTCCTGCGCTCTAGTCATGCAGACTACCTAGATGGCCACCGTAGTCTGGTTGGGGCGTGCATGCACCAATAAGGTCAGATTCCATTTGCCATCTAGCAATCACATGATCGCTTACCATTATAATTTCCAGACCTGTGGGACAATTAGAGTGTCATTAACCCCCTGAGGAAGGGAGATCTTGCACACCAAATACGTGTTGTGGATCATGTGTTTGTGGTGATCCTGCTTAGTGCATTATACTATGAGTAAGGCATTCTGTGCCATATATATGTAAAGGGTACATGTTTATTATGTAGATTTGTTTTGACTACTATGTCTACTGGACTGTTAGAAGTTATGTCACAAGCACCCAATGCATCTCTATGGAAGCCAGAACAAGGCTTTCATAGAGATGTATTGAGTTGTGACCTGCCGCACGCTCCATGAAACAGCGGAGCTGCCAGCAGGTAAAAAAATCACAGGTGAGTGACCAGAGTGAGGGTGATGGAAGATGAAGCTGCCAGAAAGAGTATAATACAGGGGGCAGAGGACTTTGATTTGAAGCATAGCCATAGTTCTTATTTTATAAGTCAACAGGGAACATACAAATAAGCAACTCTGTAATAAATCTTATCAGACAAATCTGCTTCTTTCTCTGCCAGAATTGATCAGTTATCAACATTCTCCATTGTGCGATATACAGTATACAGTGAAGACTGTCCCATCACTGATAGGAGATGGCAGATGTTACTGATCAGAGTCCATGATGATGGGAGGAGCTAGAGACAGAGGGAGGAGCTAGAGACAGAGGGAGGAGCTAGAGACAGAGGGAGGAGCTAGAGGCAGAAGCAAGGAGCTTGAGGGAGGAGCTAGATGCAGAGGGAGGAGCTAGAGGCATACGGAGGAGCAAGGAGGAGCAAGGAGGAGCTAGAGGCAGAGGGAGAAGCAGAAGTGCCAAGAAAATAGAATTAGACTTACCGGTAATTCCATTTCTAGGAACCTTCCACGACAGCAGAACGGAGGTTGCCTCCCCGCCCTAATAGGGGACAGGAAACACAAAGAGGTTAAAAACCCCTCCCCTTCCTGCACACACCAGTGTTTTGACTGTACACACCCGCATGAAAGCGACCACCAAGTGCAGGAACAACAATCATAACAAGAAGACAAGAAAATAGGGAGGGAAATTAATGCTGTCGTGGAAGGTTCCTAGAAATGGAATTACCGGTAAGTCTAATTCTATTTTCTCTAGTCACCTTCCACGACAGCAGAACGGAGGAATACCAACGAATATACCTTAGGGTGGGATAACAGCCTGCAGGACTCTCCTGCCAAACGTGAGATCCCGATTGAAGTCCAGCCGGTAATGACGGGTAAAAGTATGGACCGAGGACCAAGTAGCAGCTCTGCAGATCTGCTCAACGGAAGCATCACCCCGCTCAGCCCAGGAAGCAGCGACGGATCTAGTGGAGTGAGCCTTGAGCTTCTCAGGAGGGGAATGACCCATCTGAACTTAGGCCGTGCAGACGGCCTGCTTGATCCAACCAGTGATCGTACCCTTGGAGGCCTTGTGTCCTTTCCGGCGGCCGAAGAGCTGGACAAATAAATTCTGGTCGACGCGAAAAGATGCCGTCTGCTGGAGATAGAAGAGCACCGTGCGACGAACATCCAGCGCATGAAGACACTCCTCCTTCGGATTAGAAGGGGAAGAACAAAATGAAGGCAAAACAATGTCCTGCGACCGATGGAAGTCAGAGACCACCTTAGGCAAAAAAGAAGGGTCAAGGCGAAACACCAGACTATCCTCCATGACCCGAAGGTAGGGCTCACGGATGGAAAGAGCCTGGAGTTCACCCACACGCCTAGCCGACGTGACCGCCACCAGGAAGGCGGTCTTGTGGGACAGCACCCGGAGATCCGAGGAGGACAGCGGCTCAAAGGGGGCCTTTGTGAGCCCGGAGAGGACCAGATTTAGGTCCCAAGGAGGGACATGGGACCGCAGCCGAGGCCGCAGCCGACCGGCGGAAGTCATAAACCGACGGACCCAAGGATGAGCGGCTATACCCTGATCAAAAAAGGAACTGAGAGCCGAGATCTGCACCTTGAGCGTACTGGGGGAGAGACCCAACTCCAGACCGGCCTGCAAAAAATCCAAAATGCGAGCAATATTTGGATGAAGGGGATCAGGAGGATCAGCCGCACACCAAGACACAAATTTCTTCCAGATCTTCCCATAAATAGCATTGGTGACCGACTTCCTACTCTTCTGCAAAGTCGAGATCACCCCATCAGAAAGACCTTTAGCCCTCAGCAAGTTGGCTTCAATAACCAGGCCGCTAGGTTCAACTTGGGAAGGTCGGGATGAAGAATGGGCCCCTGGTGAAGTAGATCGGGTCTCCGTGGAAGAAGAACGGGACCGTCCGACGCCAGACTCAGCAGGGCGCTGAACCAACTGCGACCCGGCCAGAGGGGAGCCACCAGGATTGTAGGAACCCTGTCCAGCCGGATCTTCCGAAGCGTCCGCGGAATGAGAGGAATTGGAGGAAATGCATAGGCCAGGGAGAACCCCCAGGGATGAGAGAACGCGTCCACCCCCAGCAGGCGACCGGACGGAGACAGGGCGAAGAACGACTCCACCTGGGCATTGTGAAGGGTTGCAAACAGATCCACTTCGGGAAGACCCTACCGAGAGACCAGGGAGGCGAAGACCTCCCGATGGAGACACCATTCGCCAGGATGTATGTCCCTCCGGCTGAGGAAGTCTGCCTGGATGTTGTCGGACCCTCGTAAATGAACCGCCGATAAGGACAGGACATGCCGTTCTGCCCAGGAAAAAATCCTTGCAGAAAGAGACGTAAGACTGGCAAACCGGGTACCCCCTTGGTGACGGACATGTGCCACCGCCGTGACATTGTCCGAGAACACCCGAACGTGACAGCCGTGGAGAAGAGCACCCGCAGCTCGGAGGGCCAGCTCCACCGCCATCAGTTCCCGAAAATTGGATGACCTGGCACTGATCTGAGGAGACCACCGGCCCTGGAAGTGGCGGCCCGCAACCGTGGCCCCCCACCCCCGCTGGCTGGCGTCCGTCGTGAGGGACACCAACGGAGACTGGACCCAAGACACCCCCTTCTGGAGGTTCCGAGGGGTCAGCCACCAGGCCAGAGAGGACCGGACGCGACCTGGGAGGGCCACCCTCCGAGAGAGGGAGGTGGAGGACCTGTCCCAGGAAGACAGGAGAAAGTCCTGCAGAACCCTGGAATGAGCCTGCGCCCAGGGAACCGCCGGGATACAGGCCGTCAGAGAACCCAACGCCGACATGACCTCCCTCAGGGAAGGACGACGGGATCCCCGGAAGCGAGCGAGCTTCCGCACGAGATCCACCCTCTTGTCCGGTGGCAGAAAAGATGCCTGCCGGGAAGAATCTAGAAGAATCCCCAGGAACTGCTTCCGCGTGGATGGAGTCAGGTCGGACTTCGCCAAATTTGGAAGCCAGCCCAGGGAGCGTAAAACCTGAAGGGTGGCGGAAACCGAGAGGGACAGTTGGTGAGACGAGGTAGCGAGGATCAGAAAATCGTCGAGGTAGGGGACAATAAAAATCCCCTGACCCCGGAGAAAGGAAACGACCTCCGACATGATCTTGGAAAACACCCGAGGGGCCGAGGAGAGCCCGAAGGGAAGGGCGTTGAACTGGAAATGAACAACTTCCTGATTGCGCGTGACCGCAAACCGAAGAAACTGACGATGATCCGGATGTATCGGGACATGGTAATACGCATCCGTGAGGTCGAGAGTGGCCATCACCCAATCCTGACCAATCAAGGGAATGGTGGACCGAATGGATTCCATCTTGAACCGATGGTAAACCATGAACCGATTCAGAGGCTTCAGGTTGACAATAATCCTGTAGGCCCCCGAAAGCTTTTTTACCATGAAAAGTCG
The DNA here is from genome assembly GCA_033576535.1 of Allobates femoralis. Classification (NCBI taxonomy): domain Eukaryota; kingdom Metazoa; phylum Chordata; class Amphibia; order Anura; family Aromobatidae; genus Allobates; species Allobates femoralis. Next base: position 63,571,093 of record JARQOC010000001.1, read on the forward strand.
AGAGTAATGACCCCTGCCGACCTCCCGAAGGGGAACAGAAGAAATCACGCCAGAATCCAACAAGGTCTGAAGACCCTGCCACAAGGCACTCTGAAGAGTGCGAGAGAGAAGTGTGGTGACCCGAAGGCACTGGGGGGGCCTTGAGACGAATTCTATGTGCAAGCCGGATCGGACGACCCGGAGCACCCAAGGATTGGAGGAGACCTCCTGCCACCTTGGAAAAAATTGCGAGAGCCGACCCCCTACCCTGGCACAGTCATTGCTTGTCAGGGTGGGAGTGGGAAGGGGGACCAAAGAAGCCCCGACCTCTACCCCCTTTCGGGTAACTCCATCGCCCCGACTTCCCCTTACCACGAGAGGAAGGGACCGGATCACGGGACGGACGAAAAAACCGTTTCCGCGCCGACCGCTGTTCAGGAAGAGACTTCTTCCTGTCCGTGGCCTGCTCCAGAATCTCATCAAGAGCCGGGCCAAACACCAACTCCCCCTAAAGGGGAGAGAACAAAGCTTGACCTTGGACGTCACATCCACCGTCAAAAGTTTTAACCAAAGAGCTCGTCGGGCGGAGTTAGACAGAGCCGCCGCACGTGCGGCCACCCGGACAGACTCCCCAGATGCATCAGCAAGGAATCCCGTAGCCTTATGAAGCAGGGAGAGAGAGTTAACAATATCCTCCCGGGAGGTACCGTGAGAGACATGGTCCTCCAACTGGACAAGCCAACGAGCGAGGGACCGAGCCACGCAGGTAGCAGCAATATTAGATTGCAATAGGTAGGAAGAAGAATCCCAGGTCTTCCGAAGAAGACCTTCAACCTTCCGATCCATGGGGTCCTTCAACTGCGAGGAGTCCTCGAAGGGGAGGGCAGTTTTCCTCGCAACCCTGGAGACCTGGACATCTACCTTGGGAAGCTCCCATTTTGCACAATCTCCAGAGAGGGGAAACCGATGCTTCATCTCGGAAGAAACAGAAAGACGTTTTTCCGGACATTCCCATTCCTGCATAACCAAATCTAAGAGGTTGTCATGAACAGGAAACCCCTTACGGGCCCTAGCCTTTAAGCCCCCAAACATGACATCCTGCACGGAAGGAGCCGGCTCCACCTCCTCTACCCCCATAGTGGAGCGAACCATATCAAGAAGTTCCTCCATATCATCTGAAGAAAAAAGAAACCACTTCCTATCCGAGCCTGCGGAATCCAGAGGCTCTTCAGAACCCCCCAATCCCTCAGGGTCAGATGAAAGCAATTCCCCGGACTCAGAGGACAAATCCTCAGGGACAAGTTTACGTTTCTTAGCCGGAGGGACCAACATAGGGGCAGGAGGCGTAGAAAGAGCAGACAAGGAAAACTGGACTTCCTGCTGGATAAGGGATTTAATACTGTCCAGAAGTGACGGCTGCTCCGCACGAAGGACATCATCAGTGCAGGGCTGGCATAGCTTCTTCTTATGGGAAGAGGGTAATTTGACCGAGCAGACCCCACATTTACGGGACACAGTTTTATCCTTCTCCTTCCGAGATCCGGAAGCCTTCTCTCCCTGAAACAGAGAGAGAGGGACCCCATAAGAACACAGAACCAGTCATACTCATGCAATGGTGGATCCCATCCAGCTACTCACAGTAGGGGGATGAACGCTGGGCTCTGCAGATGCAGGCACAAGGGCTTTCTCAGACTCCATAGTACAGCCAGTACTAACCAGGCCCACCCTGCTAAGCGACTGAGAGCAAGAGATCAGAGGCACTCAGGGGGGATGGCCACAGACCTGACACCTGGACTTCCCAGCCGCACTGACCCACAGGCCTTACCTGGAGAAGAAGCCGGCCGGGCTTTATGCAGCCGGGTCCTCAGCGCAGATCACCTCCTCCTCCGGATCCTCGCAGTGCCATTCATCTGGCCGCATCTGTCCCCAGAATCGACCGCCTCGCACGCCCTGCAGTCGGCCGCCCGTGTTCCCGCCCGGGAACGCCCACCGGAAGTGACGCGATAACCTCCGCGAAGTCACTTCCGGTCGCGGCCCACAGCGGCGGCCGCGCCTGGAGGAGGAGGAGGACGCCGGGGAGCTCAGAGAGGCCCCCGGCCGAAGGCACACCTGCCCCGCTTTACCCCCCAAGGGAGCACAGGAAGGGCGGCACAGTCCCGAATCACCACAGGGGAAGACGGGAGCGGCCCCATGGGAGAGACCCGAAGGCCCGACCCCAGCCGCCCGGTAAGAAAGTAGTAGGAGCTGCCTAGTCACCGGCCACCAGCAGCTCAGAGAACCTCTTCATGCCCCATAGGGGACAGGAAAAACACTGGTGTGTGCAGTAAGGGGAGGGGTTTTTAACCTCTTTGTGTTTCCTGTCCCCTATTAGGGCGGGGAGACAACCTCCGTTCTGCTGTCGTGGAAGGTGACTAGAGAAAGAGGAGCTACAGGTGGAGGGAGGAGCTAGAGAAAGAGCTCCTCCCCTCCCAAGGATCTTATTAGTAACACCTGCCATCTCCTATCTCAGTGATGGGAAAGTCTTCAGTGAATACAGATTTTACCTCAGAATTGAGAATGTTGATGACTGACCAATTTTGGCAAATAAGCAGCTTTGTAATAATCTTATGTGCACTATTGATTAATGAAATAAATATTAAAACTATGGCAAAAACAAAAACAAAAACGGAGTGGTGCATTAAACAGTTCTTTATTCATGCAAGTCTAATAAAAAGATATACTGTATTTTTTGGACTACAAGACGCACTTTCCCCCTCAAATTCTGGGGGAAAATGGGATGTGCGTCTTATAGTCCAAATATAGCATGTTGTGGTGCTGTGGGGCTGTGCTGGGGTAGCAGCAGCTCTGGAGAGGGCAGGAGGAGGCTGGCGCTGGCTGCAGAAGCAGCTGGTGATCACGTGTCCCCGCTCATTAGCCTACTGTAATATTCACTCCATCCCCCTGTCCATCACCATTCAGTGCTGAGAGATGAGCGCTGCATATTACAGAAGACTAAGTGTACGGCCTCCCCCATCCTGTATATGGCCCCCTGCTGCTGCACACACAAAAATAATAAGCGTTGTAACATACCTGTCCACAGCTCCCCTCGTCTCTCCCTCTGCAGTATCGCCCGTCTGGCTTCCTGTCTGTGCGTCCCCGGGGACCTGATCATGTGACCGGGCACAGCACAGTGAAGTCATCAATGTGAGCCCCGATCACATGACTGGATGCCAACACACACAAACAAGAAGTCAAACAGGCGATGCTGCAGAGTGAGAGACGAGGGGAGCGGCGGACAGGTATGTTACATTTATTATTTTTGTGTGTACAGCAGCAGGGGGCCATATACAGGATGGGGGTACTGTATCCTGAAGGGGGTGCCATATGGAGGATGGGGGATGATATATGTAGGATGGGAGTACTATATCTAGGTTGGGGGGTGCCATGTGGATGATGGGAGGGGGGGAAGTGCCATATCCAGATTGGGGATGCCATATCTAGGATGAGGAATGATAAACCAGTATGGGTGCCATAGCCTGGATGGGGGGTGCCATATCCAGGATGGGGGATGCCATATCCAGGCTGGGGATGATATACCAGTATGGAAGCTATATCCAGGATGGGGGTGCCATATCCAAGTTGGGAGCTATATCCAAGATATAGGGATGATATATCAGGATGGGGGATCATATTACCTGGAAAGGGCCCAGGATGGGGGCACATTACCCCCATAACAGTGTCAGCAACAGATTCCTCCCCCATAATAGTGTCAGCAACAGATTCCTCCCCCATAACAGTGCATTATAACCACATTTTTTGCTTAATTTGTTTTACCTATTTTCCTCTTGTAAAATATGGATGTGTCTTATAGTCTGAAAAATACAGTACGGTACGTTTTTTAGTTACAAACTCTCGCTTTGTTTTTATGAAACAAAAACTGGTGTCTTGATTAGCCCCTGTGGTAATGTTATGGCTCAAAAACAATTGAACATGACAAAGGCTCAGCTACCATAAGTCAGATGTGGCCACTTTGCACATGGCCACATAACTTACTATTTTTCTGTATCTGAGCCATGTGGAGCGCTGGCTCCATTCTCTGTTGTTCACTTTACATGGGTGAACAAATGATCACACTATTATAATACATTCCTGGTTTCACTTTACTTCTAATTGTTAATGGTGCCTAGCAATTCAGATACACGGTATCTTAAGGTGAAGATTAGCCCCCTGGTGCAAGCACTACTCAGCCATCAAGATGCTGGACAGCTCCTTACAACAACGCCTGTGAAACTGCATATTCACCGTCTGCTTACATTCACCCCGTCTAGATAGATTCCCCCATTTCACTTTCCATGAACTATCCCCAAGTTTATTTTATTTACTTGTAAAGCACCATTATATTCCGCAGCTCCTTCCAGACATAATCATCACTGTCCCCATTGGGGCTTAAAATGTAAACATCAAACGTCTTTGGAGTGTGAAAGGAAACCGGCCGCTTTCACATTTGCTTTTGTGTCTGCATGCGGAGGGTATGCAGACGCAAACGCAGGGCAAACGCTGCCATACTGATGTGAACGCAGCGGAGATTTTGCACATGCGTTCACATCAGAATGGTGCCCGGCACGCCAATCGGCGATCTCGGCAGCAGCTGGGAGGCGGAGATCAGCGGCAGACATCTCCACCTCTTGGCCGCCGCCGAGATCACTGATTGGCCACCGGGAGAGATTTCAATGTGATCCGCAGCATTCTTCTGCACTGTCATGCAGAGGACACTGTGGATCCATTGAAATTCATGCATTTTTTGTGAGCTTGTTGATAAAACAAGCGCCCGTGAACGCACAAAAAAATGCAACAGGCTGCGTTCAGAGGGAGGAGGAGGGCGCACAAATTATGCGCATCTAAACGCAACCGCAACCGAACGTAGCTACTATGTGTTCCCATGTTAAACATAGGAATGCAGTGCGCATGCGTTTGGCTGCATTCTGTTACGCTGCATTCCGAATGCTAATGTGAAACCGGCCTAAGACCTGGAGGAAATCCACACACATGGTGAGAACATACAAACTCCTTGCAAGATGTCATCCTTAAGTTACCGTTACACGGCACGATATCCTTAATGATAACGCTCAAACGTCACGGGTTTGGAGTTGTTCAAACAACATCGTTACTACGTCGTTGCGTGTAACATTGAGATTTGATTACAATAAATCAATGGATCGTTGATCGCAGATTATAGAACATGTTCTCAAATCAAACGATCCTCGATCAGCCAACCTGCTGCATCGTTGTGTGTGACACCACGATGACGATGTGGTTCACGACTTCACCCATTCACATCAGTGAACAAGTATCATTCGCTGGGTTGTGTGAATGATAGCTGCTCACTGGATCGTTGGTGCGTCGTCCACGATATCTACACGTGACATCTCAGTAACGATGTAAAAACAATGTCCTAACGACGGCGCGCCCCCGAGATCGTTAGTGATATCGTTTCAACATTGAAGTGTGTAACAGTAATTTTAGTGGGATTTGAAGCCAGAACCAAAGCGCTGTAAAAACTACCCAAGACAGTACAACCCGAACATATGTTTGACTACCCCTGCCCCATACCAACAATCAGACAGTGCGTCTTACCTCTGCGCCCAGGATACACATGAGGGTAATATTCATAGTACAGATCAGGTTGGTCGAGGTTTTTAAATGGTTCAAATTCCATTTCTGCATTCTGGAAAAGTCCAAGCTTCACCAACAAGGACAGCCGGAGAAACCAGAGCTGGAAAACACATGGTGAGTGGTTAGGTCAGACACGGTGTACCGATTCCATACCATGATATAACTTGTGAGTCATGGCTGCCCCAAGCCTGAATGTATGGCATCTGCCTGTTTGTGTAATGTTTGCATTTCTTCTGCAATAGTTTTTGTGTTAAGAATAATAAAATCTTTAAAAAAAAAACAAAAAAAAAAACTATTGTCACTTGGTTTTTGCTACCCCACCTGAGCGCAACATGATGTAGGGGCAGATGCCCTGATTCCACTGATGTGTACCTTAATGAGCTGCTTGCTGCAGTTTTGATAAAATCTGTTTTTATTTGCTACCAGTCCACCAGTTCTCTGAATGCAGAGCTCTGTATAACCCTCCCAAAGCACCGATATGCAACTTTTAATGAACACTGTTCATATGCAGAAAACTGCCCATCAGTGGTGAGGCGAGGTTGTACAGAGCTCCTGAATATGTTGGACTACACGGCATCATTCACTAGTCCTCTACTGATAATCTTCTGCTGATAAAACAGTGATTTTATCAAACTACAGCAAGAGACTCAGTAAGTGATACATCGATGGAATCAGGGTCTCTGTGTCTATATTATGCTGCCCTCAGAGTAGGAGGGAAAAAACCTGGGGTCAGACTCCCTTTGAGAGAAACACAAGACAATTTCCCAATATTCAGACATTTAGCTGTGACTGGCTCCCTACAAAGTGTGTGTGTTGCAAACTATTTTTTTTTCACATCTGCTTCACTTGTCAAATGTCCCATCTGTACAATACACTGATAAAGCACCCCAAAGAAGGTGCTGGCTTTACGGTCATGTACCTATCGAATATTTATTATTTTGCAATTTTTGGAACACTTGATGAATTATGTGAAAACAAATAAAAGTACAATTTGCTTTTTACAAAAATCTAGACATTTACCTGCACAGAATATTTCATATTATGTCCTTTTTGGGAAGGGTTAAATTATTGAGGAATTATAATGTACAAATGTATGGTAAAGAAACATAGCAATAGCGATGGATGGAGTGATGTAAAAGAACAAAAACCATCATAGGTATGCAGGAGCGAGCTAGGGCAGCAGCAAAGAACCACTGGCACCAGCAATCTGGGCAGTAGTATTAAATGTAGGTCACAATTGGCCTCTACGGCCTCCTCTAAACAGGCTCTGTCACGCTCCGGCTGTCTCTCCTCCCTGTCCGCACACTCACTCTCTCTCTCCCCCTGTGCCGTCTTCTCCCCTCATGTGCTCTCTCCTTTAAGCTGTCTCCCCTCTGTGAGATCACCCCTCCCCCTATGCATTCTCTCTGCACCCCTATGCGCTCGGCCCCAATGCTTTGTCTCTCCCCCTTGTGCACTCACCCTCCTGTGGTGTCCAAACATAACAGCCGCCTGAGTAAGTGTGCATGCGCACTGGGTATACACATGTGCACTTATTCAGGTGGTAATGTGTAAGCAGCTGCGGACAGTGGTTTTGGGTGGCGGCTGTGGCACCGCTGACGGTATTGTACAATGTGCCAGTACCATTGTTGGGTGTCATATTTGCAAACCCATCACTCTCTGCCCTTCTGTGCACTCTCTCTGCCCTGTGCGCCATCTGTGCCGCCCCCTGCATAAGTGCACATGCGCGTATCTGGTGCGCACATACCCAGTTACGCCGCCATCTTTATACACCCGTGCATCCAAAACAGCGGCCACCTCAGTAACTGGGCATGTGCGCCTCATAAGTGCATGCACACTTACTGAAGCGGTGTTGTGTGCAGCGGTGAGGTGCGTTAACGGTGGGAGGAGCGATAGAAGAGGCGGCGATAATGTGTCTGTCATATTCGGGTGTCTGCGGCACTACTGGTGATACAGCGCAATAGGCCAATACTGCTAGAAGTTGCCATATTTGCACACCCATCACTTGGGTGTACAAATATGGCTGCCATTGGTTCGTGATACGGGGACAACTGAACGGAAGTAGATGACAGACGGGATTTTGCATTTATGTAAATAGATATGGCAGACATTCATCTCAGTCACAGCAGGTTGATATTACCTCTGACTGTGACACTGTCAGTTTGAGTCAGTATCCTGCACAGAATGATCTGCCTGATGACAAGTGCATCCAGTCATTCTTGCAAAATGTCAGAGTGGGCTCATTGATTTGTGAATTGTTTTGGGATCATTTGGGAGAGAAATAGGAAGAGAGAGAGATGCAGTTTTGGTCTCAGTGAAAAAACCAAGTGACACCCAGATGCGGGGCAAACGGGAAGAACCGGATGCAACTACAAGTACCTGCAGCCCCATTAAAAGTCAATGGGGCCGAAAATGGATGTGGGTGGACACAGACCAAGCTGGATACATATGAATGGCAAAAAACTCCAGTCTGAAACCAGCCTAAACTTAAGGCCCCAATACACGGTACAATATCATGAACGATATCGCTGAAACGTCACGAGTTTGGAGTTGTTTAAGCGACATCGTTATTAATTTGTTGCGTGTGACACTGAGATATGACTATGATAAATCGTTGGATCGTTGATTGTAGAACATGTTCTCAAATCATACGATCCTCGATCAGCCAACCTGCTGCATCGTTCTGTGTGACACCGTGATAACTATGTCGTTAACGACTTCACTCATTCACATCAGTGAACAAGTATCATTCACAAGGTTGTGCAAACGACAGCTGCTCGCCACATCGTTGGTGCGTCGTTCACGATATCTACTGGTGTGACAGCTCACCAACGATCACAAAACGATGTCCTAACGACTGCGCGCCCATGAAATCGTTAGTGATATCATTACAACATTGCAGCGTGTAACGGTACCTTTAGTGGATGCATGGAGCTTGCGCTCACTGGAGATCTGGCTCTGACTTCTCTCTCACCAGCACCACCTGCAGGATGAACACGGCGGTGCCCGGTGACAGAAGCAGATATTGATGGGTCAGACTCTGGTGGAGACGTGACACATAGTATTATGGCTAAGGGTAGAAAACGCATAGATGTGGGCGACATCCATGTGTCCTGTATTTAGTTACAGTCTGTTTGTAGAGCCGGACGTCTTCTCTCTCCTAGAAGACCTCAAAGATCTCAGAGTGTTACACACAGTTTTTTCAGGGTAATTTGATTTTAGTGGTTCTTCACAAATCGATTTACTGAACCCGACATTGTAACTTCCAAGAGACTGGATCATCTCCAATAATCAAGTATAATTTCAATGAATTACAGCAAGCAGAGCCATTATGGGATGTGAGACACTGATACAGAAATGATGTCAGAAAGCTGTGTACCTTATTATATATAATGCCGGGAGTGTGGAGAATGCCCCATATTACAGGACGGGCTGGGACGGTAACACATTTAGCTTTTTAAGTATCTGGATCAGCATTGGACGCATTGTCATAAAGCTTTGTGCACAGTACAGTATTACAGCTCTGAGATGGAGCCGCATATCAGGACGAGGTGTCAGAATGGTCCTCTATGGAAGCAAAAAATCCTGCATTTCAACTTTTATTATGTGTACTTTTTAGTCTCTGTTAATAGACACTCACTACAACATTACTTTGTACTTTGTGAAAGCTAATCTGTACAGTGGGGTCACTTGTGATGAACATCAGTACCAGCAGGTGGCGCCATTGTCATCTTGGTTATAGAAGTCAAGCACCAAACCAGAATTCCCAGATAAAGTACACAAGGTAATAAGCCTAAACCCAGAACACCGGAACACGAGGAAGCCAAGCCGAACACCAGAGGAGCAACAACGGCTATCAAGAAAATATGCTTATCGGTTTCAGCTTCCATTAATTTGTGGCGTGAAGAATAAATGTCATCATCTGAAGACAAATACAGTAAGACCATAGCAGAAAGCTGAGCTGAGCCCCCATATTACCTGGAGATAGAGGCAGATCAGCCATAACATTAATACCTAGTGTATTGATCAGGTCACGGCATCTGTCAAGTGTAGGATATATGAGGCTGCAGGTGAGCAGATAAGTTCTTAAAGGGGTTGCCTCAAGTTCTTAAAGAAGACCTGTCACCCCCTGGTGCTATGCTATGCTAACTGAATGCAGCGTGTTTTCTGCATTCAGGGAAGGGTCCCCCATCTCTCTAGCCTCCCTGTAAATTGTTAAAAAAAGACTTTATAAAGTGAACAGATAAGGAGTCCGGAGGGACTTACTCAGTAATGAGTCATCGCTATTGCTGGTGTCCTCCCCACCTCCAGCCCTCTCTGTGCCATCTCCAGCCCTCTCTTGCTGAGCCTCCTGTATGTGTCATCGTTGTTGCTGGTGTCCTCCCCACCCCCAGCCCTCTCTGTGCCACCTCCAGCCCTCTCTTGCTGAGCCTCCTGTATGTGTCATCGCTGTTGCTGGTATCCTCCCCACCTCCAGCCCTCTCTTGTTCAGACTCCTGTATGTGTCATCGCTATTGCTGGTGTCCTCCCCAACTCCAGCCCTCTCTTGTTCAGCCTCCTGTATGTGTCATCACTATTGCTGGTGTCCTCCCCACCTCCAGCCCTCTCTGTGCCACCTCCAGCCCTCTCTTGTTCAGCATCCTGTATGTGTCATAACTGTTGCTGGTGTCCTCCCACCCACAGCCCTCTCTGTGTCACCTCCATCCCTCTCTTGTTCAGCCTCCTGTATGTGTCATCACTATTGCTGGTGTCCTCCCCACCTCCAGCCCTCTCTGTGCCACCTCCAGCCCTCTCTTGTTCAGCCTCCTGTATGTGTCATCACTGTTGCTGGTGTCCTTCCCACCTCCAGCCCTCTCTTGTTCAGCCTCCTGTATGTGTCATCGCTGTTGTTGGTGTCCTCCCCACCTCCAGCCCTCTCTGTGCCACCTCCAGCCCTCTCTTGTTCAGCCTCCTGTATGTGTCATCGCTGTTGCTGGTGTCCTCCCCACCTCCAGCCCTCTCTGTGCCACCTCCTGCCCTCTCTTGTTCAGCCTCCTGTATGTGTCATCGCTATTGCTGGTGTCCTCCCCACCTCCAGCCCTCTCTGTGCCACCTCCAGTCTTTCTTCTTGCCACTCTTCCTTAAAGGCCAGCTTTGTGGAATATACGACTAATAATTGTCCTGTGGACAGATTCTCCCCCCTGAGCCGCAGCTCCTCCACAGTGACCATTGGTCTCTAGGCTGCTTCTCTAAATGGAGCTCTCCTTTCTTGGGATGTCAGATCAGGTGGACGGCCATATCCAAGTAGGTTTTCAATTTTAACATACTCTATTTATTTATATAAAAGGAAGCAACAACAACAGTCCTGGAAGAAAAAACATGAAGTGCCATGGCAAGACAAGGTGCTGTGTGGGATGTACCATGGACATATAATGGAGGTGGCTGACATGGAAAAATCTTACCAATGGCTGAAGAAAGCTGGACTCCAGGACAGCACAGAGGCACTTATCATAGCGGCACAAGAGCAGGCGCCAAGTACAAGATTCGTAGTGGCAGGGATTTATTACACAAGACAAGACCCAGGGTGCACACTGTGTAAAGGAGTCTCAGAAACAGTCCGAGACGTAGTGGAAGGATGCAAAATGCATCAGACACTTGCAGGTAAATCCAGTTGTGTTCGATTTGCCCTGGATCCATTTGGATCCAGGTGTCCACAATTTTTTCATGGAGACCAAATCTGCATTTTGTTGCGATTTGGTCTCCGTAGAAAAAAAAAAAACATGATGCCCTGGATCCACCCCGATCCATAGGACCACTGCTAAAATTAGAGTTGGGGTCTATGAGTCACGAATAACTCCGGATATATATGTATGTAATACATCCCTTCATAATAATTGTTTATATTTGTAGCCTACAAAGGAAATCTAAATAAAGCAAAAAAATACACTATTTTTATTGACTACAATTCAAAATTCATTAAAATACTATGCAAATACCGAAAATGTCCATTGTAGGGTGAGCCTGCTAAATGACACGGAAAAAGAGATATTGAAATATCTCATATCAGAAAAACACTGGCTGCGGCGTTAGATATAATCATATAAGTAGAATAAAACATACGGCCAAGAAATGTAATCTAGATATATATTATTACATGATTACATGACAGTGTATGAAATCAATATATCAAGGGCATGCAAAAAAATTGTACATTGCTCAGGAGACAATATTACTATGTAAATATAATCACTGACTCTCCATGATAAAGCAACTTAAATGAACAGATAGCCTGTGATACACCTTTAGCCATGGGAACAGACTTGAGACTGTAACGTCAGAGCCCCACTCGATGAGCGATTCACTGCTCTAATGGTTTCATATAGTTTTTTTCTATATTTAGTGCTGTATAAGATGTTCATAGCTTGGGCTATTTTTTTTTTTTTTTTTTTTAACCTAACCCACTTTATTTTTCTCACAACTTTTCTCTCTGACCTGTCTGGTGTGTTCCTTGATTTTCATGATGCTGTTTCATCCCTAATGTTCTCAGACATCTGAGGTCTTCACAGAACAGCTGTAGTTATACTGAGAATAAATCACACAGGTGGATTTTATTTTTAATATTCTATATCTCTCGCTGTTAAAATTAACCTACCCTTAAATTCATAGACTGTTCATGTCTTGTTCAATGGGCACATTTACAGAATCAGCAAGGAATGAAATGCTCATCTCCCCCACTGGATATCAGGTCTCATCAGACATCTGTGCTTTTTCCCTCATGCAAAATAAATGGTTTGATTGTCATCAGTGTTTTAGATCAGATTGTCATCAGTGTGGTCTGTCTGTATTGTGTTGTGTAATGTCTTTACAATACATAGGGAAGATTTATCACTTACAATGTTAACCACAGACAGCACAAGGGCTGCGCGCTGACGCCATCCGCATGCTGTACATGTTGTTCTCAGACCCATGAGCTTGTGTTGATGCTTTTCATCTGCGATGCCGGTAAAAAATAGGGTCTATGACTCCATGATTTTTATCGAAAACACCGGCATGTGAACAGCCCAACAACACATTCCCATTATAGTATGTGACAATCACAGATCGGAAACATACTTACAAAAGAGATGAGTGAGGCACAATAGTCATCTCATCTGACAAATATTTTACCATATTTTAAAAGACTTTTCCCATTTGCCTATGATATTAAAGGAAAACTATTATGTGCAAAATTCACGTCTTCCTGCTGATCTGGGGTTAATCTGCAGGTAAATAGTGTTAAAATGCTGCCTGACAGTGCGGCTACTAGAAAGAAATGACCCTTTATCCTCCCTGCAGCCGCTGGCTTTCAGTCATGGCTCACTATACTGTGAGAAGCTGTAATCCGCTCCGCAGCACTTTGATTGACAGCTCATTTTGCAGTGTGATTGATGACTTACTCTGCACATACAAAGTGCTGGGGAGAGAGAACAGTTGCTGCTTTCAGGATAGTGAAGAGTGACAGTAAGGCTGCGTTCACACACAGTGTATTGCTGCGTTTTGTGAGGATCTGATATTGGTGCAAAAACTGCACCGAGAACGGATCCTCACAAAGCGCAGCATTCTGTTGCAGTATTCGCCTGTGCTTACTCACCTCGCCATAGTTCCCCGGTGACCACCGATGATCGCTCCTCATCCTGAAGGCCGCTGAGAGCACGGGCTCTAGAACCCTGCAGCCTGCCATGTGACTAGGGTTTATAGGACAAAGTACCGTGGGTCCTGAGGAAGGAGTTGGGAGATAACTCCGAAACATGTTGGACAAATAAAGAAGAATCCTGTTTGATCCAGACATTCCCGTGTGGCTGGTTTTATATCTCCATTAATTGAAGTGGTAGCGCGGACCCACGGTACTTTGTCCTACAAGCTGATTGAACCACGGTGACCTGTGGAAGTACGGTCCTGCAGCAAACCACTCACAGATGAGCGATCATTACCAGTTGTGGGTTCTCACAACTGCATCAGGTGAGCAGCTCCCTCTTTACACATATTTCAGCCTTATAAAAGAAGGTATTACCCTATGTGCGCATTCTTGAATTGCTTTTAGATGTGACTAGGGTGACATGTTAGGTCATATGGTGCTGTCCAAGGTTCTCCTGCAGGTCCTACGGCCTCAGCATGAGAGGAGATGAGTGCAGTGAGGTGAATAAAAGCACAGCAAAGAAAAAGCGCCCAGAAATTGACATGTGACTTTAACCACCCCAGGGCCCGGTATCGTGGCCCTGGTGGTTGCTAAAAAGTCGTGGAAAATGCTAAAAATAAAAGTAGTTTGTGACGCCACCTACGGTTCCTGTATGGTTACCGGGGCTGAGGGTCATACCTCCGGGATGATGGTAGGATAGCCAGATGGTTACACTCCCCGTAGGTGGAGCGGGATTCCCCAGGGCAGTTGTACGAGTTGTTTTTACACAGGGAGGCAGCTTACCACACGGCTCAGTCACTTGTCCTTTCAATGCAGCAAGTGTGCAGCTCTTCAGGTGAAGAAAATAAAGTATGTCACACAGTCTTGGGTTTACTTGCAGTACTTCAGGCAAATTAACAGATATTACAGTCACTCAGGTCTCCCTGGCCTGGGTAGTCACCAGGGAACCGGGATGATTCACTCAGGACCCTCAGTGGCGTGCTTGCGTTCCCTCACTGCGCTCTCTTCTCTACTGTGCAGCGCCTCCGCGCGCAGAGCCTCGAGCCAGCTCCCATGGGTCTTTGGTGGGCGACTCCTCTTCAGGTCCCCATGACCCTAGTTCGGTGTGCCTTTTCGAGGTGTACGCTGGGTCTTTGGCCACGATTCCTGAAGAAGCTCGGGCGCTCCAGTTTAACGACTCAGGGTTGAACTCCCACACCGTGTTTAGAGCCGGTTCTCTGCCCAGGACCAGACCCCTCTGATCAGTAGTCGTACCGGGTCCAGATTCGGGCTCACTGCTACGCCTGGTGCACCTAGGGTCTCCCTGCTGTCACGACGACCTTCCTGCGTCGTTCTTCCACCAACTCCTCTCGACGACTGTTCTCTCCAACTGTCTAACTGTCCTCCCACCCATACACTTTTCTACCCGCCTAACTCCTCCCACAGGAATGGGACTTCCCTACAGCGAGTTCACCCACAGTCCTCTATGCTAGGGTGCGTATGAATGGGTTTTGTGAGTGTCCCTTATTCACCATCCCAGTTCCCTTGGTCACAGGAATACCACACACTCTTATTTGGGTGAAGTCCCCCTCTGTGACGTCCCGACCAGTGGAACGCCACAATCCCCATAGGTTAAGCTCACTAGTCTGCGAGCAACCCGACCTGTCAAGAGTTAAAATTTGCATTTTTATTACAACATTAACAACAATAATATGCAATACTTTTCTTCCCTCGCGGGAGGCACTTTATTTAAATGTTACCGGGTCAACGGGACCAACAAAATGAAAAATTAAGAAAACAACACACAATACTGGCCAGAATGGGGCCGGGTTTTAAATACAGTTCTGGCGGTCAGTGTCTCTCACTTGCAGCAGTGTCCATCACACCACCTGTCTATCTTAAAGGCACAGTGTCAAAGAGTCCAAAGGCTTAACAGGTTCACAGTCCAAGACTCAACAACATAAGAGTCCACATATTGTCCATCGGCATAGCATACATACACATATCAATAACAAACTATGTACATGGATTTGTACCATTACTCTAGTCCACTGCTTTGCAAACCATTAGAGCGTACCACCCCCTGGGCCCCAAGTGCCTCTCATAAGACACCCAACCAGTACGGTACAAGTCTCGGTCTGGATGTCCCTTAAGGTACCTTTACACGCCGCCACTGTGCCTAGCAACAGGCATCCACCGCACGTGCACGTTTTTAACGGTGGATACCGATCGCTGATGCCGCATATACACGCCGCCATTACGTTCTCCACTGAGGGTATCTTTGTTCCCCGGAAGTGCCGACAGATCCTGCGGCTTACTTCCTGTGGAATACCTTGCCTGCTTTACACGTCGCTACCACAAAAGAATATGGGCGTACATATTTCGCGCCGTAAGTACACAGGCGTGACAGAGTTGTGTATTCCATGATGCACAAGCATTGATTGGACAACGCAATAGCGTCATGATTGGCCAGCCTGCGCAGGGAGGCTGACTAATACATGACGCCATTGCAATTGTGGACTGTGAATGGATAGCTCTTTAAATATGGTGCCCTGTCAAGGGAGAGCCAATGGTTAACACAGTAGCCCCCACCAATGATCGGTGATGGGGCGTGGTATCCATGACGCCGTGGCACGCCCCTGGGAGTTCACTAAGCGACGCAACATCCTTGCCTGTGCCCCGTTTACACGCCACTACCATGGCAATTGTGCCTTTCTGTTGCCGTCGGTTTTTGAACACTGCTCAGCAACAGGTATCTGAGTCAACTACAAGACACCGGGAGGAATTGCCCTATTTACACGCCGCTATTTCGTAGCAATTTCACAGCAACAGGCACAATTATCCCCAGTGCCCGGCAGTTGCTACCTTCCTGTGGTGGTGTGTAAAGTGGCCCTTAGGGAGGCATGCCTCCACATCCCGATGTCTCATGAAGACCTCTTCTTTGAGCCCAGGCTCCCGGATACACCCCCACCTACTGTCTAGGTTGAAGGCTACCACAGTACCTGTTCACTGCTCTCCTGGGAACATTGGTGGTACGTCCCTGGTTCGCACTTTAGCCAGGAGGTTCTCCTGATCCTGGGCCCACCAGCGCTCTTGGCAGCGTTGCCTCTGCACCTGGTCGGCCTGGAAGCGCTGGTACGCAAAGTCAGGTTGCTCCAGGGCCAGAGCTTGAGCATGGTCCTGTACACCGGTCATAGCGGCTGCAGCGACGCATCCAACCGGTCAATGCTGTTGGGCTTCCCACCACAATGCGCGGGGCCTTATGCTGGAACCTCCTCCGAGATGTCGGCCTTGTCCCCTTAGGGCGCGTCCTCCACAGGATCCAGATGGTTGGTCGGCTCCACCACATCAGGCATCCCCTCCGGGACCTCCACGGCATCTCCCTCAGGCTGGTTGGACATCTTGCCCCCTGGCCTGCACATGGCGTTAAGTCTCTGACCCCGCTATTTTTGACACCATCAATAAAGTTTGTTTTAAAACACAATTCAAGGTGCACAGTACCTGTCGGTAACGGGCAAGGGATCCTGCTCGTAATGCCTGAAGCTAACCTGCCCAAGGGCCATGGGGTACTCTGTTCCGGGCATTGATTCACAGAGGATGTCACTGGGGCCTGTGCCTGGTCTTGTGGCCCTGATGGTCGCTTAAGTCATGAAAAATTATAAAAATAAAAGTAATTTGTGACGCCACCTACGGTTCCGGTATGGTTACCGGGGCTGCGGGTCTACCCACGGTCCTCTATGCTAGAGTGTGTATGAATGCGTGCTGTGAGTGTCCCTTATTCACCATCCCAGTTCCCTTGGTCACAGGAATACCACACACACTTATTTGGGTGCAGTACCCCTCTGTGGCGTCCTGACCAGTGGGGCGCCACAACTTCTTTTCATGGACCCGCTTTTGAGTCCAAAAGGGGGTCTGTAAAAAGTGCAGAGTGTGAATGGAAAACAGTGAAATGCATTGACTTGGCTGGGACAGCTAACGTCTTTGCGTTTCACTACATTCCACTGCAAATTGCGGATCCGTACAAAGCGGATCAATAGCACAGCAATTGTGAAGCTTGTGAACGTAGCCTAATTGCTTGGTGCGAAGCCCCTATAACAGAAAGTGGGGAATATGTTGTACTCACTTCAGTGACTATCACCGTAGAAAAAAAAACTATAAAAAAAAATAAAGAGGAGCTGTGAGTCAACAATCAGACACCGATGCCCAACAAAAGATAACAAGAGAAAGTACAACCAGGTAATAGAGTGTTAGTCCCACATGTCTATAAAGGATGAAACAAAGATACATGTTCCAGAAGAGGGTCTGTAGGCGGTGTGCATACAGTGCATTTTTGTGATGTGTTTTAAAAAATCTTATTTCTTCCTTGCAGATTCGATGCAGAAAAAAAATCTGCAGTATATCAATTGTTGGTGCATTTATGCAGAATTTTTAACCCTTTCACCTCAATTTAGTCTTAAAAAGACAATGAAAATTCACAGTGTGTTTTGTGGTTTTGACCACAAAAAAAAAAAAGTTACTTAACTGATTTCTGGCTACCAAAAAAAGAGTTTCAAATCTCTATCTGCCATAAATGTGGAAAAACACACTGTAGATTTTGGTGCATTTTTGTGCCAGAGGATGCAGACATTTTCTGCACCAAATCTGCAGCGTGGGCACATACCCTGATATGGCAGGGATACATTACTATTGTAGAGTCATCAAACAAGTGACAGTAGAAACCCGAACAACAAAACACACAAAGAGAGTAACGACCTAGCGGCTAGGTCCTAGCCAAAGATGATGGTGCATCTCAATGAATTAGAATATCATCAAAAATCAATGAAAACACACAAACGAAGGAAGATGGGGATTAATCCGCGCTGGACCACAATGGAGCCGATGCTTTTGCACACAGAACCTTTATTCACACATATGGAACATACAATTGCCTACGTGTTTCATGGCCACCTGGCCACTTCTTAAGGGCTGCAATTGTATGTTCCATGTGTATGAATAAGAGTTCTGTGTGCAAGCATCGGCTCCGTTGTGGTCCAGCGCGGATTAATCCCGATCTTCCTTTGTACGTGTGTCTTCATCTGTCTTCACGGGATCTGCAGCGGCCAGGCTTTTACAGTTGGTTGTGACTCTCACAACCTCTACAGGTGAGCGGACCACCTTAGATAGGTTATTGGTGTCCCACATTTACGGCCTTAGTGCACTCCCCTCTCTCATTTTTTTTTACATGAAAAATCAATGTAATATTACCATGTTTCATGACATTTCTGGGTGCCATTAAACACTTTGACTAATAAATCAATATTACATTCACCCTTTGAGGTCTTGTGGAATACAACAGCGCGGTTTTGATCTCTTCATCCTCCCTACTTAGTTTTCAGAAATAACAACCTTTGGGTCTTCATTGGCTATTAGCCATAATCATCAACATTAACATAAACACTTGAAATAGATTCCTCTGTGTGTAATGACTCTATATAATATATGTGTTTCACATTATGTATTGAATTACTGAAATAAATTAACTTTTGATGATATTCTAATTCATTGAGATGCAACTATCTGGAAACCTCTGGAAATACAAGTAAGGCCATGTTCACACTGGACATTTCTGATCTGTCTTTGGTGCTGTGTATTTTTTTTTTTTTTTTTAACTTGCACCAAAAACAGATCAGTGTAAACATCTGCCAGCAAAGTGAATGGGATTTTCAAATTGGTGTTTAGATGCCGTTAGTGATGCAGAAAGTGAATCCAGAAAATAATGAGCGTCAGTTAGGGTACCTTTACACGTAGCAACATTGCATGCAAATTGACTTGCAACTTACTGGTTGCAGTGATATCATGGATACATTGTTCTATTTTGTTGCCGTGTACAAATGGAACAATGTGTCCATGATTTCACTGCAACCAGCAAATTGCAAGT
Organism: Allobates femoralis; assembly: GCA_033576535.1. Taxonomy (NCBI): domain Eukaryota; kingdom Metazoa; phylum Chordata; class Amphibia; order Anura; family Aromobatidae; genus Allobates; species Allobates femoralis. Next base: position 63,590,274 of record JARQOC010000001.1, read on the forward strand.
GAAATTGCATGCCATATTGCGTTGTGTAACGGTACCCTTAGTGTGCTGTTTATCTGGTGCACTTTCTGCATCACTAACATGTAATTACTTACCCTCCCCGACATCCCGCAATGAGCCCCTGTGAGGTCTTCATCCTGGGCAGTGGCAGGACCTGGGTGAAAGTTCTTTGGTGCTTCCAGGACCTGTGCATGTGACTCATCATGTGACTCATCATGTGACCGAGTCACAAAGTGCACTGCAAGATCCTAGAAGCACCTAACAGACAACTCACAGGTCCTGCGGCTGCCCAGGATGAAGACATCACAGGAACTCATTGTGAGAGGGTAAGAAAGTGTTTGTCTGTGTGTCTGTCCGTGTTCCCCGGAATCTGAGTAAAAACACAACACAAACGGGTGAGTCTATGATGCTTTTTTGCAAAAAAAGATTCGTTTGTGGTGCAGAAACTGCACCTAAAACTAATCAATAAAGCACAGAGCACAAACGCTCAGTCTGAACATAGCCTAAAAGTCTCCACCAAAGATGTTGTGTACTGCGTTTGGTGCTTATAATGTTCTATGAAGAGGAGGAGGAGGGGCTGGTAGCAGGCACAGACATCCGCTGAGACCACAGTTACACTGAGTATACAGTCAAATAAAAAGGAAATCAAATCCTAAATAAAATATGAGGGACAAAAGACCAGCGCAAACTAGCGAGACACCCGGAGATGAACCTGGCTATGGATCAGCACATTATCTTTTCTTGTAAAATGTTTGTGTTTTAATCCAGGTTTCTGCTGATGAGTGTTAAATAATATCTGACTGCCTATATGAGGAGGGGAGCTCCTTTCTTTGTGTTTCTGACTTCCAGGATCTCCATTACTCTCTGCACGGTCAGTGTTTTACTTAAAACCGCCGACCCATCAATAAGTGTGGTTCTCACCTGCAGCGAGTCAGTGGTGTGGTTAGTCGGCTGACCGCTCTTGCCATACCCTTGCCCGTGGGCATTCAGGAGCCTCCCACTCAGGTCCACTGCAGCCCGCCAATTCTTACTATTCTGTGGGAAGAGAACACAAGATGGTGACTAATAAATGATGCCAATAAAACGCTCAGCTGGTTCATTTGCTTGAAGCGGCTCGATCTAGTCATCAGTAATGATGACAAGGTCAGTAAAGATGGCCAGGAAAGCCAGGGATGTCATTTGTCAAAGCTGTACGTATAATTAGGCGGTAAGTGAAGCCAAGCATGAGGCGCTGTTTAGAGCGAGCACAAGACACTGACAATATTATACACAGTAAACCCCCTCCATTTCCAGAGATGTTAATGGCCTAAATTTTACTGAGGGTGAAAGCAGGCACTCGCTGCATCGATAATGGAGGACGATGCTCTTAGTTTTTTTTTTTCAAGGTCCTGAAAATGAATTGATTAAAAAGAATCGAGAGAAGTATCTAACTTTATAAACTGTATCCACACAATCATCATGAAGGGCCAGAAAATAAAGGTCAGCCGTGTCCTCCGACCTGCCCTCTGCCCTGCCAGCCGTGTACAGACCCGTCCCGTGTCCGTATCCTGGACTGCACCCCAATATTCATGTTATCTGTGAGAAAAGGGAATATTTTTCCAATAACATTTGCAAAATGAAAATAAAAAAATAATTCCTTCTTGAAAGCTTGATGAAGACTGGTTTCTTTCCATGGCTGCTGTGCGCAGAGATGATTGATGGAGCTTCAGCTGCTGTGACGGAGCAGATGTTGTGTTATCGGTCATTTCAGGACATGAGCGCTCTCCAATGCCATAGGCGCTCCATGACGGAGCCGGCATCAAAAGGGAAAAAATATTGTAGAAAAAAACAAACACACATAAACACCTGTCACGTACCCACAGTGGATCACTCAAAATCAGTGGAAGCACCGACATTTTATTCAAGAGGCCCAAGACATGCAGTGTCTCACCTCAAGAGGTGAAACCCCTTCCCCAGGGACCTGCAGTCAATGTCCGAGGATCTGGAGAACGCCATTTAATCAACAGCTGTTTGTTATATTTGATGGAACATTTGCTCCTCTGCCAAGTCATGACTGTGAGGGAAAAAAAGGGCCTAATGCAAATCCCACCACTTGGGGGTCCCCATAGTAGGCTTTAAAAGCAGGGCTTTGGAGTCGCTAAGACAAGACTCAGACTCAGACTCAAGGCCCCGTTACACGTTTCAACATCATTCCCGACATCGTTCAAAAGTGATGTCTTGGAACGATGTTGAAACGACATCGCTGTTGCATGTAAACGCACGATTCAACAACGATAGTTGTTCAAGTTGGATTTGACAGGTTTTCCTGCATGCAGGAAAACCTGTCAACTTCAACTTAAGCAACCTGCGGCATCGTTCTGTGTGACACTGCAATAGCGACGTCACAGCTGACTTCGCCCATTCACAGCAGTGAGCAGATATCGTTCGCGGTGTTTGCCAACGATACCTGCTCACAACATCGTTGCTGAGTTGTCCACGACATCTATACGTGTGACATCTCATCAACGATGTCGGCATTGACCGTGCGCACCTGAGATCGTTGCAGGCATCGTTTCAACGTTGAAGCAGTGTGACGGTACCTTCAGACTCAGACTCCACAGCCAATGTGTGCAGTCGGTAACTAAATTTCTGACTCATCAATAGATTCTGACTCAGACTCCACCAAAATGGACACCAACTCCAACCCCATGATCCGACTCCACAGCCCTGTTTAAAGGCCAGGAGTTTATCAATTAAATTATTGGTAAAGTAATGGGTCTTAATTGAGCCTTTTGCCATAGCCAAAGGAGCCTTCATAACATGTAAGCAAAAATGTCCTGCCTGCAGGACCCCAATAATTTCTGACCAAATGAATTAGTGGGATCCAGTATTGTAACCTAATCCTACTTTCATGGATTTGATGGTGACAGTGTGAACAAAGCCTAAATATACGTGAAGCAGAATTATTCTTGTTGTTAAAATTACCAGGACCCAAACAAGTACAGAAGTCAATGCGATTGGTCAGCATTTGTTTGGACAGGTTAGAGGTACAAGGCTGTGATGTATACTATCACATAGGTGTACAGGGGTTTATATCACTAAGACCTCACTGAAAAAAAGACGACCACTCACAAGCACTACTTCACTGGATGTATGGAGGAAAGAGAAGCAGAATACTCTGCTAAATGGTGGCCTTGTGGCATAAACTGTTTCGTACACAATGGGGAATGCAGCTCTATGCTTACTACACATTTACCCAGACTAGTTATAAGGAAATTGTCAGTGTGTTTTTGCTATGCAATCAGAAGAAAGCAAGCTGGATGGGTAAACACAAAGAACTCAGCAATGCCTCTCATTAGAAACTGTGTTTACCTGCTATGTTTGTTATAGCACCAGTATCTTATCACTGCTAAGACACAGCATTATGTGAGCCCAAGTCCAGCACTTACAGAATTTGTATACAGAAAATAAACAATAATGAGTATGCACATATTTGCATTCCAGTAATTTGTTTTCTTTGTGGTTTTTTTTTGCAGTTAATGCAAAATAGGGTGTGACCTGCCTTTGTTTGAGCTGGACATTGTGCATATACACACACACACACACACATTATATATACACACACACACACACACACATTATATATACACACATACACACACATATATTCCTCACTTGGACCCGGAGGAAGACATGTCGTGTCGAAACAAGTCATCCAAAAGGGACCAACTGTGCGCAAAATTGTTGTTGAAGAAACCTGGAACTTTTTTTTGTCATCAATAATTTTTATTAATTTTCATCACAAGAATTACCGTATATACTCGTGTATAAGCCGACCCGTGTATAAGCCGACCCCCCTACTTTTGCCCCCAAAATCTGGGAAAACCTATTGACTCGTGTATAAGCCGAGGGTGGACCCCAGCACAGGTATACAGCCCCCAGCAGTGTGGTATACAGGCCACCCCAGTGGTACATACATCCCCAGCAGTGTGGTATACAGCAGCCTCCCCAGTGGTACATACAGGCCCCAGCAGTGTTACAGCAGCCTTCCCAGTGGTATATACAGCAGCAGCCCCAGGGGTATATACAGCACCAGCCCAGGGGTATATACAGCAGAAGTATAATGATTTTACTTTACAGGTTTGCCGAGCAAGAAGGGGGGGGGGGCCTGGATCTTGATGGGGGGGGGGGGCCTGTATACTGATGGGGGTGGCGGGCGGACGGTATACTCGCGTATAAGCCGAGGGGGTACTTTTCAGCCCAAATTTTGGGCTGAAAAACTCGGCTTATACGCGAGTATATACGGTACAAACAACATTAATAACAGAGGGGTTTGGAAAGGAGGGTATATGAAAAGAGAGGGGCGCATAAAACATATGAAAAGTTGTGGACACCATGGTTGAATTGTGAATGATGAGGAGATAATGATCATTTTGGTTCTCGGGGATTGTAACCTAAGAAATATAGTCTATAATGCTTGCTCTACTGTGAAAGTTCATCTGTAAATACTGGGGAAATTGTGAGTTGGAAGTACTGGCTGAGGGGGGAAAATGGAGAAGGGGGGGATTGGGGAATTTACGTTAACTTTGAAAATGTGCAGTAATACTGTTTATGTAATATATGTACGATATATTAATAAAAATCTATCTGATTTAAAAAAAATAACAGAGGGGTTGCCCCCATGAATAATCAAAATGGGGAGGGATAGGAAGGAACAGGCTGGGGGAGGGGGGAAGGGGGAGGGAAGATGAGGGGGAAAACCAGGGTGCATACCTTAGTCCATTCCGTCCACAATATATGGTGAGTGGCCAAAAGGAATGATTAGTTTGGCCTTTAAGCACGTACAATATACACGGTTAGGGACCCCTATAGGGGTGCTAGAGATCAGAAGAAGTCTTGAAAACTTATAGATGCAATGTCCATTCAGTGCACTAAATACCATAATTCCGCCTAATAGACGGTATGCGTTAGATACATGCTCAGGGGTTTAGCGAAGCCAAAGTGGAGGGGAGAATGAAATAGGAAATTTAGGGGGAGAGGGAATGGATAGCCCAGTACTGGAAGTACCAAGGAGGAAGGAGACAAGAAGAGGGAATGGGTGGAGGGAAGGGGAGAAGGGGAGTAAATTATGTAAAAATAGATAGAACTAAATGGGAAGCCAAGGAAGGGAAATGGGAAAGGGGGGGGGGGGGATCCCTGAGCTGATGATCCATGCAGTTTAGAACACGCTTACATCGCCCCAATCTTCCAGAGTCCGAAGGGGACCTGAATCGCTAAAGGATGGCTAGCCCAGATATCCCAGGCTTCAGCCACATATCTTCTCGTAGGCCCATCCATAGCCAAATAGTATTCAAGGCAGAATATAGAATTCAGTTTATCCATCAGATGGGACATGGAGGGAGGAGAGTCAGCCTTCCATCTAGCAGCTACACAACTTCTAGCAGCTGTCAATACAAATGTAATAAGATGTCTAAGAACCCCAAGTGGAGGACTGCTAGTTGGGGCGTCAGGAGCAACTGGATTCCCGTAAGGGACTCCAGCAGACTCGAGACCGTGAGCCAGAAAGGCGACAGCCTGGGGCAACCCCACCACATATGGGCCAGGTCTCCTTTCTTACCACAGTTTCTCCAACACAGAGGGGAACCTCCGTTGGAATACTTTGCCAGTTTTACTGGGGGAATATGCCATCTTAGGTGTATTTTCTTGAGGAGCGCCACATGATTGATGCAGTTGGAGGCCTTAATTACACAATTGACTGCTCCCTCCCAATCCTCTGGCTCTGCTTTGAAGTCTAGATCCTCTTCCCATTTTCCCATATAACCAATCTTAGACGGAGTCGAATTTTCCAGAAGCCCTCCGTATAAGAGGGGGATACCCTTTGTGGTTTTAGGGTCAGACCCCACAAAACGTCGCAGAGGGGAAATCTCAGGAGGTTTAAGATCTCTACGACAACCTGGAACTTTTTAATAGATAAATAAAAGTTATATTTTACCCCACCACTGGACTGATCGCTGGGGAAACAAAAGCCATTTTCTTTATCTAAATACATAATTGCCAGTTGGCCATTGTAACCCAATCCCATAAGGCACCGTGGCAGTGTCACTTGTACATGCATAGCTCGTGGTCACAGGCCTGTCACTGCTATTTCGCCAGGAGATTTGCGATGCTCGCCCGCCGCTGATCTCTCGGTAGAATATAAGTGAGTGGTGACTGCCGGGAGATCAGCAGCCCTTGCCACTGATCTTCCGGCGGTGGCTGCCGCTCATCTCCTGCCGCTGGGAGGTCAGTGGCGCCCGCAGCTGATCTCCCGGCAGAATAGCAGTGAGCGGTCTTTAAATCTCCTGCCAATACCAGGCTGCTCAGCTGATTGGTTGCGTGCTGCTTATGCTGCTCATATGCTAGCGGTATTGGCGCCACATTTCAATACTGCTAGCAGCTGATGTGATTGCTTAGCACTGTACGGTGGCTCAGTGGTCTGCACTGTACGGTGGCTCAGTGGTCTGCACTGTATACGCGGGCTCAGTGGTGAGCACTGTATGGTAGATCAGTGGTGAGCACTGTATGGTGGCTCAGTGATGGGAGGCAGGGACACGAGGCAGAAGGCACAGAGGAGGAAGGGGCACAGGGGGAGGAAGTCATGGGAGAGACAGCACACACAGGCGCAGAGTGCACACAGGGCGGAGAGAAAGGCACAAGTAAGAAAGAATGCACAGGAGGAGAGACTGCACACAGAGCACACAGAGGAGAGAGCGCACAAGGGGAGACAGGCACAGAGACTGGCCTATTTCTAGTATACTATGTATATATAGTATACACGTACAGTATATACATATACACACATATACATATAATAATATAATACTATTCATTCATTTCTATAGTGTTATTACTTCCATAGCACTTGACATACATCAGTAATGCTGTCCCTCTTGGAGCTCACAATCTAAACATCCTATCGGCATGTCTTTGCAATGTGGGAGGAAACCGGAGTGCCCGGAGGAAACCCACGCAAACACGGGGAGAACATACAAACTCCTTGCAGATGTTGTCCTTGGAGTCTTTGGCGGGAATTGAACCCAGGACCTCGGGGCTGCAGAGGCTGCAGTGCTTCACCCGTGTGATCTCTCTCCCCTTGTACTATCGCTCGCCCCTGTTCGCTCTCTTTCTCTTTGTGCTGCCTCTCACCCCTGTGTGCACTGTCTCACTAACCCTTGTGTGATGCCTATTTCCCCCGTTCATCGAGGAGCCGTGGCGCCAGCCTGTGTTCCAGAGTCGAACACAAATGGGATGAAGTGCAGCAACAGGATGAGTCTGCCCAAGGCTATGACAAAGCGGACCCAGGCAAAGGTGATAATGAATGCCTATGCTGCAGCCAGTGTCCCGGGGGTGTGTGGGTCCCCCTTTACAGATGTCCTATAGGTGGCGCCGCTTTCTTTGACTGATCAACGAAACTTATGGGCGTCTTCATATTCAAGTGCAACCAAAATTTTCCATTTTAACTGCAATTACACAATGTCCTATGGGTGGCACTGTTTTCGGGACAAACTTACAGACAGACACACAGGCTGGATAAGGCTTTTATATAGTAAATAGCTCCCCACTGTTGGGGCCCCAGGCCTGGCTCTGCTCTTATTATAGTTTTGTCACTTGACATCTGGTGAGATTTTTAACCCCTTTACCCGAGCGATTTTCCATTTTACAGTTTCTGTTTCTTCCTCCCCTTTTTCCAAGAGCCATAACTTTCTAACTTTATTTATTTTTCCGTCAATATAGACATGTGGTGGCTTTTTTTTGTGGGATGAGTTGTGCTCTTGAATGATCTTTATCTTAACATGTAAATAATACAGTTAGGGCCAGAAATATTTGGACAGTGACACAATTTTCGCGAGTTGGGCTCTGCATGCCACCACATTGGATTTGAAATGAAACCTCTACAACAGAATTCAAGTGCAGATTGTAACGTTTAATTTGAAGGGTTGAACAAAAATATCTGATAGAAAATGTAGGAATTGTACACATTTCTTTACAAACACTCCACATTTTAGGAGGTCAAAAGTAATTGGACAAATAAACATAACCCAAACAAAATATTTTTATTTTCAATATTTTGTTGCGAATCCTTTGGAGGCAATCACTGCCTTAAGTCTGGAACCCATGGACATCACCAAACACTGGGTTTCCTCCTTCTTAATGCTTTGCCAGGCCTTTACAGCCGCAGCCTTCAGGTCTTGCTTGTTTGTGGGTCTTTCCGTCTTAAGTCTGGATTTGAGCAAGTGAAATGCATGCTCAATTGGGTTAAGATCTGGTGATTGACTTGGCCATTGCAGAATGTTCCACTTTTTTGCACTCATGAACTCCTGGGTAGCTTTGGCTGTATGCTTGGGGTCATTGTCCATCTGTACTATGAAGCGTCGTCCAATCAACTTTGCAGCATTTGGCTAAATCTGGGCTGAAAGTATATCTCGGTACACTTCAGAATTCATCCGGCTACTCTTGTCTGCTGTTATGTCATCAATAAACACAAGTGACCCAGTGCCATTGAAAGCCATGCATGCCCATGCCATCATGTTGCCTCCACCATGTTTTACAGAGGATGTGGTGTGCCTTGGATCGTGTGCCGTTCCCTTTCTTCTCCAAACTTTTTTCTTCCCATCATTCTGGTACAGGTTGATCTTTGTCTCATCTGTCCATAGAATACTTTTCCAGAACTGAGCTGGCTTCTTGAGGTGTTTTTCAGCAAATTTAACTCTGGCCTGTCTATTTTTGGAATTGATGAATGGTTTGCATCTAGATGTGAACCCTTTGTATTTACTGTCATGGAGTCTTCTCTTTACTGTTGACTTAGAGACAGATACACCTACTTCACTGAGAGTGTTCTGGACTTCAGTTGATGTTGTGAACGGGTTCTTCTTCACCAAATAAAGTATGCGGCAATCATCCACCACAGTTGTCATCCGTGGACGCCCAGGCCTTTTAGAGTTGCCAAGCTCACCAGTCAATTCCTTTTTTCTCAGAATGTACCCAACTGTTGATTTTGCTACTCCAAGCATGTCTGCTATCTCTCTGATGGATTTTTTCTTTTTTTTCAGCCTCAGGATGTTCTGCTTCACCTCAATTGAGAGTTCCTTTGACCGCATGTTGTCTGGTCACAGCAACAGCTTCCAAATGCAAAACCACACACCTGGAATCCACCCCTGACCTTTTAACTACTTCATTGATTACAGGTTAACGAGGGAGACGCCTTCAGAGTTCATTGCAGCCCTTAGAGTCCATTGTCCAATTACTTTTGGTCCCTTGAAAAAGAGGAGGCTATGCTTTACAGAGCTATGATTCCTAAACCCTTTCTCCGATTTGGATGTGGAAACTCTCATATTGCAGCTGGGAGTGTGCACTTTCAGCCCATATTATATATATAATTGTATTTCCGAACATGTTTTTGTAAACAGCTAAAATAACAAAACTTGTGTCACTGTCCAAATATTTCTGGCCCTAACTGTATATGGAAAAAAAATTCAAGTTCAGTTAAATTGCAAAAAAAGTGCAATTACACAAATGTTTTTGTTTTTTATATTGTTCATGTTCACTATATAGTAAAACTGCCGTGTCGGTATGATGCCACGAGTGAGTATGAGTTCGTAGATACTAAACATGTATACTTTTATTTTTATCTAAGTTGTAAAAAAAAAAAATTCATAAGTTTTTAAAGAAAAAAAATGTGCACTTTTTGCGCCATTTTTCATGACCAGTACTGTTCTTATTGTTTGGGATCTGGAGCGGTGTGACGGCTTATTGTTTGCGTCTGGAGCCGTCATTTCTAACTATACCATTTTTGAGTAGATGTGATGTTTAGATCGACATTATGGCATTTTAATGAAATGTTGCGGCGACTAAGAAAAACCTAATTTTGGTGTATGACCTTTCTTTTTGTTACGCAGTTTACAGATCAGATGAACTGATTTTTTTCCACTTCTCCTTTCTTTTATACTGCCCCATACAGCGCCTCAGCACTGCAGTGCCCTATCACTTGTGTTATAGCAGTGTCCTATCACTTGTGTTATACAGAGAGATTCTTCACCATCCCCCGCACAGCATAAATGATCACTTTTTGCTGGTGACGTCACTCAGGCATCGCTGGCATGTAGTGATTCATGACAGCATTCGAGGTCATCAGCTCACCCCACACAGTCACTGCAACACATCGTAGCCCTGTGATCGCATCATGGGGCAGCCAATGCCAGCTAGGAACAGAGTGATCCCCACCGCGGTGCTTTATGTCGTGCTGTCAGTGATTGACAACGCAATCCAAAGAGTTAACAGATCTGATTGGTGGTGTTAGCTACACAGATCAGCTGATCAGATAAGCCAACAAGCAGGGGATGATGTGAGCTCAGCACGTGAGCTCGCATGAAAGGGAGGCAGACAGCCAAGGGCGTGTATATACACCCTTGGTCGTGAAGGGGTTACTATTTGATGCTAGGTTAGAACTGTCCGGTTGCGGTTACCTTGATGTGGTGGGATGGCTTTTACATCTTTCTGATCAAAGTAATGTTACCAAGTACCCTATTTTTATTTTCATGCACAATTGCAATTTATTTATTTATTTGAAGGAGTTTGCTTATTTTTCTGCATGCTTACACTTGAGTTCTAGTTCATTTGTTGGTTAACTTCGTATACAGAGCCTGGTGTGGGTGAGGGCAGCTCTCTCCACTGTGCCACATGGCTACATCTACAAAGTGTGTCAGGACCTCTGTACCCAGTAATCTAAGGGATACAAGTTGGATTCAGGGTCTCTTTGCCTACAATATACTGCTCTTGGAAGAGCAGGGCTGTGGAGATGGAGCGGTATGAAATGGACCGACTCAGACTCCTAAAATATATAATAAAATTGGGTCCACTAGTTCAAAGCAGAATGTGCTGATTTTATTATTACGAATTATTTATGTTCTACCTAAATATCTTGACTATTGAATCACAATAATGATTAAAGCCATTGTACTACAATAAACTTATCACTACAGACATATTGTACAGATCCATGCCTACGCTCATGCACAGCGGTGTACAATGCCATGCCTACGCTCATGCACAGCAGTGTACAGACCCATGCCCGCACTCATGCACAGGAGGTGTACAGACCCATGTCCGCGCTCATGCACAGCGGTCTACTGACCCATGCCCGCGCTCATGCTCATTTCTGCAGACTTTTTACCATTGTTGGGGGGGGGTTATTGTCAAGACTCCCATCTATTTATGGTGCATTTACTTGTCCATTTTATATAGAAAAAAAATATTTTGAATTAAAGATACACTTTAAACAGTGTGAGCAGAGCCTTAGTCATTGTGCCCTTTGTTTATGTACCTAAATCCCGTAGTTTCATTGAGTGAAATACAAAAACATACGTTTACGTAATAGAAACCCCCCCCCTTCCCAAAAAAATCCCAAATATAGAAAAACAGCATTTCTCTAACAAAACGTGGAATAACAATGGCGTTCATTGCATCCTGCATGGGGACGCCGCATTTCCCAAAGACGCTGCTGATAGTACCTGAGCGCATTCCGTCCCCAGAAACAGGGACTCAAAGGGGGCCATTAACTCTACATGTGACACCATTAAGGTGATTAAAATGTCCTCCTCCACCAGCCATGACATTCTTCTCCATCATAAATTACACTGCTACAGCACACTGGCACAGCCAGAAAATGCATTTATTAACCCTTCGTGAGATGTTCCTCCGCTATAGAATCCAGAGTGCAGAGATTCTCCATTATACCATTAAAAGCTTTTTAGCAATCTGCCGCAGCCGTCTATTCCCTGCTCAGCTCCAACCCGCCAATTGACCCTTCTAAGCCTGACAGATACGTCTATGGGTGATTAAGACGTGATATGAAGAAGCGTGCCAGCCTTAAAAGCTTTATAGTCAGGCTGATATGAAACCATGGCTTCCTAAACACAAGACAAAGGGCTTGTCTAATGAGCAACGTTGATGTTAATCAAAACATCTCTGAATAATAAATAATAATTCTAATAATTCCCACAATTGGAGGTGTTTAAAATAAATGTTCCTGTGCTGAGATAATCTTATATATGTTTCCCTGCTATGTACTGTGTAATGGATGTGTCTGACAGTACAGGGACATGGTCTGATCATACCACATCTCCTGTGCTGAGAAAATCTTAGTACATAGCAGGGGCACATATATAAGATTATCTCAGCACAGGAGATGTGGTATGATCAGACCATGTCGCTGTACGGTCAGACACATCCATTACACAGTACATAGCATGGACACATATATAAGATTATCTCAGTACAGGAGATGTGGTATGATCAGACCATATCCCTGTATGGTCAGAACACATCCATTACACAGTACATAGCAGGGACACATATATAAGATTATCTCAGCATAGGAACATCTACTTAGATAAACGTGAAGTGGCGGCCGTCATCCACCTCCGTACGGATGTCCCCGTACGACACGACGGCGGCAGCCATATTTGCACACCCAAGGGATGAGTGTTGAAATATGGTTCCAGCTAGTATTACTAACCCATCGCGCAGTACCGTCCGCGGTACCTCTGACACCCAAACTCGATGGACACATTGTCGCCACTACTCCTGATACCATTGATGCACCTTACCGCCACCTCAGTAAGGGCACAGAGAGCCCACGCAAGGGGGCAGATAGAGCATACACACCACAGGGAGGAAGAGAGCGCGCACACAGGGAGGGAGAGCGCGCACACAGGGAGGGAGAGCGCGCACACAGGGAGGGAGAGCGCGCACACAGGGAGGGAGAGCGAGCACACAGGGAGGGAGAGCGCGCACACAGGGAGGGAGAGCGCGCACACAGGGAGGGAGAGCGCGCACCCAGGGAGAGAAAGCGCGCAAACTGTGCTTCTAACTCCAGTGTGAGTCGATAAAACACTGCATACAGCTTGCACTGGGCCAAGCACAAACTGTACCCAACCACAGCGATGCTCGCACACAGGGAGGGAGAGGGCGCACACAGGGAGGGAGAGGGCGCACACAGGGAGGGAGAGCGCGCACACAGGGAGGGAGAGGGCGCACACAGGGAGGGAGAGGGCGCACACAGGGAGGGAGAGGGCGCACACAGGGAGGGAGAGCGCGCACACAGGGAGGGAGAGGGCGCACACAGGGAGGGAGAGGGCGCACACAGGGAGGGAGAGCGCGCACCCAGGGAGGGAGAGCGCGCACCCAGGGAGGGAGAGCGCGCACCCAGGGAGGGAGAGCGCGCACCCAGGGAGGGAGAGCGCGCACCCAGGGAGAGAAAGCGCGCACCCAGGGAGGGAGAGCGCGCAAACTGTGCTTCTAACTCCAGTGTGAGTCGATAAAACACTGCATACAGCTCGCACTGGGCCAAGCACAAACTGTACCCAACCACAGCGATGCTCGTTCCAGGGCGATGCAAATGTAAAGCACCTTAACTCCGAACCTGAACAGGTTCAATCAACTGCAGTCATGTGTCCTAGTGAGGGTGTCACCAATGCAGCAGGAAAGAGAGACTGGCGGGGCACTGGGCAACAGCAAAATGGGAAATGAGGACAGGATTTTTTTAAACCAATATGAGCATTTTGTCCTTAAAATTAATTTCCCTACAACATCTTTAACCCCTTCAGTTACTGTCACTGCCCAATTTCAGTGGGACTGGACCATCGTGTCATGTGTTAGGAGCCTCCTGCATTTCACCCAGATAGCAAGATAGCAATGTTGAGGGAAATAAGGATCAGGCAAGTCATCTTCAACATGTTCGAACTTCTTATTAAATGGTAACTTTGCATCCTTATATACAACACATGCTCGCATTGCCAAACTGAACATAAAGGTTTATAGGGTAAGTGAGAGACGGCCAAATAGATGCGAGCGGCCAGCCTTAAAGGGGCATTCTAAAGTCATCAAACTGCTCTAGACAGTATGAAAATAAACAGGTTTTCTATTGACCTGCTTTTTCTATCTGCTGTCATTCTCCTGCTAGGTGAGCTTTTATTTTTCTAGTGTACAGGAGATTGGCCACACTAGCGACAGCCCAGACCTTGGGTAAGTAGGTACAGTAGTTACATTCCAGGAGTGGGTATCCTCCAATATCCCAGTTCATACCTTCAGCCCATTGATTTCTATGTAGCAGGTATCTGCTCTGCTCAGCTCCCTTCCCTCATCTCTCAACTACTAACCAGCTGCTGTGATAAATCTTCCAAAATCTCCAGCCCCACAGCTTTCAGAGCACAACTCTATAATTTTGGCTTTCACAGAGTTGTGTGCTTGTTCAACCCTGCTATCTCTATATGTAAATATAGTGATAGCAATATGGACTCAAAACAAACCACTGATCGCTGAATGCGTTACAGCAGAACTTGTGCTGAGGTTTATACATCTACTACAGTTGTGCTGCTTACCAGAACTGTCACTCAAGGAGGAGAGCCGGCCCTGACAGACAGCTGAAAGCAAGGACACTCCAAAGCTCTGAGCTGCTCAAGAGACAACTTGGGCGCATCAAGAGAAAAAAATTGGTATGTACGACCGCGCTACCATCCAGTCAATCACATAGATTAATGATTGTGATTGTGATTTTTATTCTCAACGCGTTTCAAGGTTCCCTGGTCTCTTCATCAGGAAAAATCACAGATGTACATCATTTCCCCAGACAGACCCCCAATATGTATGTTCATTCTGTAAACAATTGTGACGAAATGCATTAGGGTGGAGTATACATGATGTAGCATCACATAGTATTTCGTCACAATTGTTAACAGAATGAACATATATAATGGAGGTCTGTCTGTGATTGACTGGATGGTAGCATGGTCGTACATTCCAATTTTTCTCTTGATGAGCCTAGACTGCTGCAACTGTCTAGGCTTATATAGTAGTACTCTTCGTTTCCTGGTGATTCCTGTTTGGCAGCGCGGGCATTTCGGCATTTGTTCCTATTACAGCATATATAGTAGTTGTGGCTTTCACAACTATATGAGGTGAGCAAACCAAGTCTATTTGTTGAATTAAATTGTCACGGGTAACACCCAATGTTGGAGCCATTTTCTCTTCCAGCAATTGACCTGCAAGAGACAACCTGCAAGGCTCAGAGATGCTCACCACAGTGATTTGGATCAAATCAATTTAAAGCACCCAAAGTCCTACCCCAAACAGGTTCGCTCAACTCTACTTACAACAGCATTTATATCCATGTACACAAAGACACTGGGAGCACTGCACATTCAATTCCAAGTGAAAGGTGAAGAAAATATACATTTTTAAACTGAAAATAAAGACAAAGACTGTTAAAAAATAGCAGTGTCTGCATTTTCATACTCTAAACATTCATAACTATTTCCTCACTAACTCCCTTAATCTGCTGGCCCTCACAGAGACCTGGATCCAGGTCTCAGGCACTGCTTCCCTTGCTGCTATTTCTCATGGCGGCTTACGTTTCTATCATTCCCCAAGACATGGTTGTGGAGTTCGCTTACTACTGTCTCTACAGTACAATGTACTTTCCAGATCATCCCCCTAGCTCCATCACTCTCATTCCCCTCTTTTGAGGCTCATACCATTAGGCTCTTCCGTCCACTTCCCTTCAGAGTAGCGGTAGTATACCGCCCCCCAGGGTCACCCACCCAGTTCCTAGACCATTTCTCCGCATGGCTGCCGCATTTCATTTCCTCAGAATTACCAATCCTTATTCTGGGAGACTTCAACATTTCCATAAACAGTCCCATCACCCTATCTGCATCCCAGCTCCTATCTCTAACCACATCTCTTGGCCTCTCTCCGCCCTCAACCTCGGAGACACAGAAGGATGGTAACACCCTTGACCTAATCTTTGTCCGGCTCTGCTCAACCTCCTCCATAGATAAATCAACTCTTCCCCTCTCTGACCACAACATTCTCTCCTTCACGCTCATAAACCCTCACCCACCCCAGCACATTCCTACCGATCACACATCCAGAAATCTACAGGCCATTAACCATCATACACTCACAGACTGTCTACACTCATCACTGTCCCCAATCTCCTCATTCTCCTGTCCTGATCAGGCAGTAAGTCACTTAAATGACTCTCTCAGAAGCTCCCTGGACCAAGTAGCGCCACTCACCCTCAGAATCTCAAAACACAGAGTGAAACAGCCCTGGCTCACATCACAAACTTGATTCCTCCAGCGATGCTCTAGGAGTGCTGAACGTCTATGGAGAAAACCCGCACTCCAGAAAACTTCATTCACTATAAATTTATGCTAAGAACTTACAACTCTGCCCTTCACCTTGCCAAACAAACCTACTTCACCACCCTGGTCTCCTCACTATCCAACAACACAAAAAAACTCTGACACCTTTCACTCCCTCCTCAATCCTAAAGTGCAGGCCCAGATCACTGACCTCTGGGCTGATGATCTGGCTTCTTACTTCACAGAGAAAATAGAAAACATCTGTCAGGAAATCAACTCCCAACCTCAAATTGCTATTACCCCTACCTCTCCCCACATTTCCTCCAGCTCATTCTACACATTTGACCCAGTCAGAAGAAGTCTCCAGGCTCCTCTCTTCCTCTCGTCCAACCACATGCACTGCTGACCCCATTCCCCTCACACCTACTCCAGTCTGTCTCCGGTGGTCACCACTCACGTTTGACTCTGATCTTTCCTTCACCCCATATATACAATCCCTCGCCCGCTCTTGCCGCTTGCACCTGAAGAAGATCTCTAGAATTCGCCCCTTTCTCACCTTAGAAACCATAAAAACCCTCACTGTGGCCCTGATTCACTCCCGCCTTGACTATTGTAATTTTCTTTTAATTGGCCTCCCCCGCACTAGACTCTCCCCTCTCCAGTCCATCCTTAATGCAGCAGACAGGATCACCTATCTGGCCAATCGTTACTCAGATGCCTCCGCACTGTGCCAGTCATTGCACTGGCTGCCTATACACTATAGGATACATTTCAAACGGCTTGTTCTCACCCACAAAGCTCTTCACAGTGCAGCACCCCCCTACATCTCCTCCCTCATCTCTGTCTTCCATCCAACCCATTATCTTCACTCTGGAAGTGACTTTACCCTCACTTCCGCATTAATCCGAATCTCCCACTCCCAGCTCCAAGACTTCTATCGAGCTGCACCAATTCTCTGGAATGCTCTACCCCAAGAAATTAGATGTATCCACAATTTACATAGCTTCAGGAGATTCCTAAAAACACATCTTTTTAGGGCGGCCTATCATGATCCCTAGTCAAAGTCATCTAGACATAGCCTATCCGCTCCACCAGTCTCAAGTGGATCACAAATAATGGGTGGTGGCCACTTATTCTGCTCTTAACTGTTCCCCATCTCCTCAAGTCGACTATAGCATCATTGTAAAGAAGCCCCTGTACTTTGTCACCCCCACCTCATTGTTAGATTATAAGCTCTTATGAGCAGGGCTGTCATTTTTGCTCTAATTATTGTATTATGCTTTGTATTGTATTGGCTTTGGTATTGTATTTTCTAATTGTTTCTTATGATTATTTCTTATGATTGTTTAAACATGAACTTTGTATTGTGAAGCGCTATGGAATATGTTGGCGCTAAATAAATAAAAATTATTATTAAAATTTATAGTATAAACTGTAAAACCACTGATCGCTGAATGTGTTACAGCAGAACTTGTGCTGAGCTTTATACTTCTACTACAGTTCTCCTGCTCATCAGACCTGTCACTGAAGAAAACAGAGAAGAGCATGGCAGGGTCAAGCATTTCTGTGAATGGGGAGATATCCATCAGGTGGAGGATTGTTCGGCTCACACCTATCTAATGTGAAGGGGAGAGCTTTAGTCTGTCTACATGAGAACAAAGCTAGAACCTACCAAAAACTATAAGGTTTTTATATTAATAACTTTAACCAAAATGACAATTTTAAGCCATATTTTACACAAAAAATTGCTTTTTCAGCAAAAATAAAAAACCTGTCCGTGATAAATTATTGCAATGTAGCGAGAATAAGGAAATGGCAAGGAAAAGTCAAAGTAGCTCACAAGTAGTAATGATGGCTGTATTTCAGAACATAGTACAGAAAACGCTGCAGCTGCCTCGGGATTATGAATGAGTGCATAAAACGCAGCGGTGCACACCAGAGAAGGAGGAAACAAAATAGGGCACAGAAGAAATAAATGGATGATGTTTATACACAGCGGTGAGCCTCACACTAATACAGAACACATCAAATCCAGGTCACCGTATACCCAGCCGCACTCACGACACAGAGCTGATTTTTTAATATTTCATAGCGCCCCTTATTGCATACTGTGTTTCCAGCCTTCAGCATAGCAGCTGAACTCCACATTGCCTCGTCTAGAACAAAGACTAAGGGGATAAAGAAATAAATAGTCACCTAAAAAGCAAACCAATGAAAACAGATATACACACACATCGTATATTCAGCGCTAATAATTCTTAATAAATCTATGTTTTTATCGCCCTCCTTGATGCCTCCAGCTCAGAGATTCCTCAGGTTGTGCCACTTCAGGTGGACTAGCAGCCGCTTGTCTTCATGTCAGAGCAGAATCACCTGGATAAATCTTACCGGGGTCTAGAAGTCATCAGCTCCAATACACAGTAGGGCAAGGTCTACATGTCCCAGTGGGCAGTGACGGGAACTCATGCAGGCATGATATTTATTTATATTATTAGCCAAAAAGGCATGGTTCTCAAGAAGGTTTCCACAAAGAGAAGGTAAAGACTACACGCCCAGTTGTCTAAATAGATAAGATTTATATAGAGGGAAGGGGAGACCATATCTCAGTATTGGAGAGGCATAGTAACAAAAAAAATCTGACTCAGAAGAGCAGTAAGCATTTACATTAGGCAAAAAAAAAATCCACATTTCTTTAAAGAGATTGACATGAAATGATTGACAGCTCCTCAGTGTCCCCCTCCTCCCTCCTACTATCAAGTTCTCACACTGCTCAGTACAAGCCGCAGCTGTTGGAGACATGAACTCTCTTGCATTAGATCAGTTTAATATCAGCATTATACAGCAATGTTGCCAAGGATTTTCAAGCCAAATACACCAGCCTCATCCGTCTAAGATCTTTATATGGTAAAATCTAGTGACAGATCTGCTTTAAACCCTTCAGGACCAGCCTGTTTTGGACCTTTAGGCCATGTGCACGCTGCTAGTTTTTGATCCGATTTTGGTGCTGCTTTATTTAAAACTGCACCAAAAATGGATCAGTCACTGCGTCTGCCAGCAAAGTGAAGAGGATTTTCACTTTGCTGTGCAGGTGTCAGCATTTTTGACTACTGTGTTTGTGGTGGAGAAAGCCGATCCAGAAAATAATGAGCGTCATTTAGTGCCCCGATTTTCTGCTGAGCCTTCTCCATTGACTCTATTCTACTAAACTAGAATGCATAACAAACAGATTGTATATATCAAAGAGGATTATTTTCTAAAATGTAACTTTTATTTGATTTTGTTAAAAAGGAAACTATAGTTCCTGTGATGCGGTTTATGCAATCCAAACCTTACCACGGGGATCTAGGGGGTGGGAACGCTGTCCCTATACTCTCCCTGTCTCACCCTGCCTTGCAATGGAGTTTTAGACACGTAAAAAAATTCTTGCTGGTGTCCCCATACCACGGCGACTGCCCCTCCTAACCCTGATTGCACACTAGGGTGAGGGGTTATGGGTCTCACAATTTTACACTAACCTAAAGACCTGTTTGTCTCATATATGTGTCATGGAAGTGCAAAATGAGGTCCTACTAGCAGAGTCCAGGTCAATCCCCGTTGCTCAGTGGAAAAAGCCACATAGGACGTGTTTGTACAGAAAATCTGTTTCTTGTGATAGGGGACCCCTCTATCACAGGGTGTGTGTATGGGGGCGTGTTAGTGTGGTGACCTATTTTCCAATACCAGCAATAGTTGGCAATAAACCAAATCTCAAATGAGATATATGTCACACTTTACCTATAAACAACACACACCCATAAGATATGTACATAAAAACACTGTCAGAGACCAAATTCTGGCCCAGACCATTGCATGTAGGACCTATAAGACATACAACCGTGCCACTGAGGGCACCTGTAAGGCAGGGGTATAGTATCCAAAGTAGCTAGCCAGGAGTCACTTAGCTTAGCATGATGATGCCGCGTCCTTCACTCTACGCTACGCTCTACTATATATAAAGCATTATTATTATTATTACGCGTTTCCCCCACCGTAGTTCTCGTCGGCGGGTTCCTCAGGAGTGATCCTCCGCAGCACTGGGCACCGGTCTGTGCCCTGGGTCGCCCAGGTTGAAGGAGATGATGATCCTCCTTCTCCCCTTCAGTATGGTAAATGGCGGCCCACACGTGCCTGAATCCCTGCCTTTTATACACTCCTTAGCTGTGATGTTTAATTAGGGGGCGGAGTCAGCGGGTCACCACGCCGATCCCCTCATTATGTCTGATTACCATAACCTGCGGTGCTGCTGGCCAATAATCAAATGTCCGCACCTCTCAATCTTCCCCCATGTCCAGCGTGTGCATCCAATATCTCCAATACTTCCCCTTTTTTTTTTTCCTTTCTCTTTTTCTCTTCTCCCTTCTTTCTCTCCCTCTTCCTGTTTACTTCCAAGGATAGAAGTGCATCACAGGCACCCGATCACATGACCGCATTCTCATCCAATACATTCCATTGTTTACAACCAGGGGCAGGAAATGCATCACTCGTACCCAGTCATATGGCCACGTCCATCTCCAAAGTCCTTCCCCAGCCCGGGAGTGTGCGGATATGAACTGTGTCCCCGGGAAATAGGTCTATACTAATTAGTTCCACATGTGTCAATTTAATACCACACATGTTGATAGATGATCTCTGCATGCCGAAATAAGATATCAAACTACAGGCAAAGTTCAGAGCGCACCTATGATCCTAAGGGGGGGACACCAGGCTCGGACTAGGTACCGTGCAGGTATTCATCCTACCTCCTGGTCAATCGCACCAGGAGGGAGCCTTACAAAGGAATGTATGAAAGGAACCCTAATATCAGGGGTTCCCCTAGATGAGGCCATAAATCTAATGATCAACCACTTATTGTTGATATGTGTCACACACACAACGATGTCGTTACAACATCGCTGCAACGTCACCAAACCGGTGACGTTGCAACGATATAATTTACGATATTGTTGTGTTTAACGGGCCCTTTAGGCTGGTTTCACACCAGTTTCTTCAGATCAGGGTTCATCAGGTTTAGGTGCCAAAGCCAGGAGTGGAACTGGCAGAGAAAAAGTATAATTGAAAGATTGACACCTGTTCTGGTGTTGGCACTCCTGGTTTTGGCACACAAAACCTGATGAAACGTGTTTAGGGAAAAATTGTGGTGTGAAACCAGCTTAAGAGATAGGGTGCTTTCACATCACGTTTTTGTAAAACAGACAGCAACGGATCCGATTTGGCCCCCATGGTATCCTATGGGGGTCGGATTGGATCGGATTTGGCCTAATTGCCATCCGATTTTGTGGGATTCGATTTGTGTCGATTTTTTGTTGTACCGAAAATCGGACACTGCTCCGATTTTGGGCACAGAAAAAAAAATCGGATCCCACAAAATCGGATGGCAATTAGGCCAAATCCGATACGATCCTCGGCCTTTAACATGGGGGCCTATGAGCGCGGGTTTGAGGAAACAGCTGATCGTTCAGCGGACCCGATTGTAGTGTACTGAGCATGCTTAAGTCACACTAAAATTGCTCCTAACCATCTAATTTCACTTCTGCAATGTATATACATTGCAGAAGTGAAATTAAGTAAAAAGAGTTAAAAAGTAAAAAATCTGTATGCTCCCCTGTCCACGATCCACCTCTGCCTCCAGCAAGGACCGGGTGCTAATAGGACCTGCCGTGATGTCACAACCCAGCAGCGTCATCGGGTCACATGACCGCAGTTACCGCCGATAAGCTGATCGGGTTGGGATGTCACCGCAGGTCCTATAAGCACCTGGACCTTACTGGAGGCAGTGGTGGATCCCGGATAGGTGAGCATGTAGATTTTTTATTTTTAACTCTTTCTTTTTACAAAATTTAACTTCTGCAATGTATATTATACATTGCGGAAGTGAAAGTACCCCGCTGTGTCCGGATCCGTGATAATCACGGACCCAGACACAGAATATGTCACCCCCTGTGGTGTCCTACAAAAAGTAGGATCCCACGGAAAGGAAAAAAAAACAGCTGTAGAAAAAACTAACAGGTCTGCGAGAGCCAGAATTCTTGCTGGTTGTTAGGTGATCAAATACTTTTTCATGCAATAAAATGCAATTTAAATTATTTTAAAATCAAAAAGAACATTTTTTTTCTTGTTTTAACTTTTGTCTCTAAAGCCCCAGTCACACATAACGATATCGTTAGAGAGATAGCTGTAACTGTGACGTTACAACAATCTCTCCAGCGATGTCGTTCTGTGTGACACTTAGCAGCTTTCAGGCCCCTGCTGTGAGGTCGCTGATAGCTGCAAAGTGCTCTGGGTCATTTTTTCATCGTTGGTTTCCCGCTGGTCAACACGCATCGCTGCGTGTGACTGCGAGAAACCAGCGATCAGTGACCTCACTGGCTGGTAACCATGGAAAACACCGGGTATCTAGGCGCGCTGCCTAGATATCCGGTGTTTACCATGGTTACCAGCATTCTCCCTGCTTAGCACTGCCTGTAAGCAGGGAGAACGCTGGTAACTATGATCAACAGCGGGTATCCAGGCAGCGTGCGCTGCCTGGATACCGGTGTTTATCATAGTTACCAGTGTACTCCCCTGTAAGGCAGCGCTAAGCAGGGAGGATGCTGACATCACCTTCAGCGATGTGGGAGGTGGCTCCCATGGCCCTGATCGCTGGGGAGATCTGCCTTATTGACAGCTCCCCAGCGATCAGGTAACGACGCTCCAGCGATCCCGGCAGGTCGTTATCGCTGTCGGAATCGCTGGAGCGGTCGTTGTGTGTGACAGGGCCTTAACAGGTGATATGTACATATGATAAAACCTACAGACCTATCCATGTTTTGTAGATGGGAAAACTTGCAAAACCAGCAGTGTATCAAATATTTATTTACCTAACTGTATTATAGAGTGTGTGTGTGTGTGTGTGTGTGTACGCAAAATAATAGCAGTGTGTTTTAAACAACTGAAAATAAGCTCAGTCCTCAGAATAACATTTATTTTCCTATACACAATGGCACTGGGAGCTGCACATTCAATTCTAAGGGAAGACATCAACAAGTTATCAATTTTTAAATGAAAATAAAGAAAAAGGAATAAGGCCGGCTTCACATTAGCGTATTGCGGAGGACGAACGCAAGCACCACCCATCCCTATGTTTAACATGGGGACACACGGTGTATGCGGTTGGGTGCGGATGGCTGTGCGTCCACATTGCCATGTGTGGTTTGTATGCATGCAGTGGCGGTGAACGCTAATGTGAGGCTGGCCTAATAGTCTGTACAAAACAACAATAGCGGTGTTTGCGTTTTCATTTACAAACTCGAATATTAACACTATAAACTGAAATCTGTTCACGGATTTAGATGTTCTGTTAATCACTGAACTAATATTTGGTCATAAAAAAGAGAATTTTGTTTACGTACCGTAAATTCTTTTTTCTTGAATCATCAATGGGAGACCCAGACAATGGGGTTTAGGGCGCTGCCCTCCGGAGGTCACACTAGGTACTACAAGTTTGTAGCACCGCCTCCTCCGCTTATAAACCCCCACCGTAGGAGACATCCTCAGTTTAGTCCATAAGCTGCGAGGAGAAATAAACCACACCCGAAACATCGGGAAGAATGCCGTGCACAGACGGTGTAACAACCCGGAAACACTGTCTCAACAGAGAACAGATCAAATGCAAACATGCAACGGAACAACTGGGTGGGTGCTGGGTCTCCCATTGATGATTCAAGAAAAAAGAATTTACGGTACGTAAACAAAATTCTCTTTTTTCTGATCATCATAATGGGAGACCCAGACAATGGGGATGTCCTAAAGCAATACCCCAGGGCGGGAAGAGTTCCTCAACAAGACGGATAACACATGGTTCCCTTTTAAAGGTGGGCAACCGCCGCCTGGAGAACCCGCCTGCCCAAACTCGCATCCGCAGAGGCATGGGCATGCACCATATAGTGCTTAGAGAAAGTGTGCAGGCTGGACCAAGTGGCCGCTTGACACACCTGTAGAGCAGAAGCTCGATGTCGCAAGGCCCAAGAGGCACCTACAGCTCTAGTAGAGTGTGCCTTCAAACCCACCGGGAGAGGCAAACCAGAAGACCGGTAAGCCTCCTGAATGGGAGCCTTGATCCATCTGGCCAAGGTCGACTTTGAAGCCGCGGACCCCTTACAGCGACCCATCGTGAGGACAAATAAGGAATCCGAACTCCTAAAGGAGGCGGTCCTGGACACATAAATGCGTACAGCTCTCACGAGATCCAGAGTATGGAGGTCGCGCTCAACCTGATGAACGGGAGCGGGGCAAAATGATGGGAGAACAATCTCCTGGTTCAAGTGGAATGTTGAAACCACCTTCGGCAAAAATTCAGGCCGTGGGCGCAACACCACCTTGTCCTGGTGAACCACCAGAAAGGGTGACTTGCACGAGAGTGCAGCCAATTCTGAGACCCTTCTCAGAGACGTAATCGCCACCAGAAAGACCACTTTCTGGGACAGACGAGAGAGAGAGACGTCTCTCAGTGGCTCAAACGGCGGTTTCTGCAGTGTCGTCAGGACCATGTTTAGGTCCCAAGGGTCCAGAGGTCGTCTATAGGGCGGGACCACCCGAGACACCCCCTGCAGAAATTGACGTACCTTCGGGAGGAGCGCCAAGCGCCTGTCAAACAACACTGAAAGTGCTGATACTTGACCTTTCAGAGAGCCAAGGGATAATCCCAACTCCAACCCCGACTGTAGGAAGGCCAGCAATGTCGGGATAGACAAAGGCCACGGTGAGCGGCCACCAGAGGCACACCAGGTAAAAAAGATTTTCCACGTTCTGTGGTATATCTTCCTGGAAACAGGTTTCCTTGCCCGATTCATAGTGGCAACCACTGTAGGAGAGAAACCTCTGGATGTCAGCAGCCAGGCCTCAAGAGCCATGCAGTCAATCTGAGGGCCCTGGAATTGAGGTGGAAGAATGGCCCTTGCGCGAGTAGATCTGCGCGTTCTGGAAGAGCCCACCCGTGTCCGCCTGATAGTTGCCACAGGTCCGGGTACCAAGACCTCCTGGGCCAATCTGGAGCCACTAGAATGGCCACTCTGCATTCTGTCCTGATCTTCCACAGGACCCTGGGAATCAGAGCCAGAGGCGGAAACACATATGGCAGCTGGAATCTGGACCAGCTCAGAATCAGGGCGTCCGCCCCCAGAGACTGGGGATCCCAAGATCTTGCCATGTATTGGGGCACCTGATGATTCAGCCGTGAGGCCATCAGATCCACGTCCGGAGTGCCCCACCTGCCGCAGATGTCCCGGAAGACGTCTGGATGTAGAGACCACTCTCCGGCGTCCATCCCCTGTCGGCTCAGATAGTCGGCCTCCCAGTTCTCGACCCCTGGGATGTGAACTGCGGAGATCAGGCAGCCGTTTTCCTCCACCCAGAGTAGAATGCGGTGGACTTCGGCGAGGGCCTGAGCACTTCTGGTCCCTCCCTGATGATTTATGTAGGCGACGGCCGTCGCATTGTCGGACTGTACCCGAATGGGCTGTCCTGACAGGAATTTCTGAAACGCCAGTAGCGCCAGATAGACCGCCTTGATCTCCAGCACGTTGATCTGCAACGCCGACTCCGACTGAGTCCAGAGGCCTTGAGCCCTGTGGTGCAAGAACACCGCCCCCCAGCCCTTCAGACTGGCGTCGGTGGTCACCACTAACCATGACGGTTTTAGGAAGGACCGGCCCCGTGACAGGTGAAGTGGCTGGAGCCACCACTGTAGAGAGTCCCTGGTTGGTTGTGACAGTGTCACCAGCCGATTCAGAGAGATCGTCCTCTTGTCCCATCTGCGAAGAATCTCCAGCTGAAGAGGACGGAGGCGAAACTGTGCGAACGGCACCGCCTCTATCGCCGCTACCATGCGACCCACCAGTCTCATCAATACCCGTAGGGATGACTGTGGAGACAGGAGGACATTCTGCACTCCTGATTGGATCGCAAGCTGCTTGGCTTGAGGTAGGGACACCAGGGCCGAGTCCGTGTGGAAGTCCATGCCCAGATATGTCAATGACTGGGTCGGAACCAGGGTCGACTTCTGAATGTTGATAAGCCACCCGAACCGTTCCAGGGACTTCATGGTCACCTCCAGGCTTACCCGACAAAGGTCTTCCGATGGCGCCCTGACCAACAGGTCGTCCAAATAGGGTATGACGGCGTGTCCCTGCGCATGCAGGAGAGCCATCATGGAGGCCATCACCTTTGTGAACACCCGTGGTGCTGAGGCTAGCCCGAATGGCAGTGCCACAAATTGGAAGTGCTCTTCCCCCACTGCGAATCTCAACCAGCGCTGATGAGCTGGTGCAATGGGGACGTGAAGGTAAGCGTCCCTGATATCGATGGACGCTAGGAAGTCTCCCTGTGACACAGCCGCGATCACTGAGCGCAGGGATTCCATGCGGAACTTCCGAACCAACACGTGACGGTTGAACAACTTGAGGTCCAAAACCGGGCGAAAAGAGCCGTCCTTCTTTGGGACAATAAAGAGGTTGGAGTAAAAACCCCTGAACCTCTCTTCCGTGGGCACAGGGACCACCACTCCGTCTCTGCGGAGTCCCTCCAACACCAGGTAAAAAGCCTGAGCCTTTTCTGGAGATGGAACCGACCGATGGAATCGGTGTATTGGTTGTGACGTCAGCTCTATCCTGTAACCTCTTGAGACTACGTCTCGAACCCACTGATCTTGAATGTGAAGAAGCCACTTGTCCTGAAAGCGGGACAGGCGGCCCCCCACCTGTGGGGAGGCAGGATGAGATAGCGAGTCATGTCGAGGCGGGCTTGGGGGTGGCAGCCGCTGCCCCCGCCGGCTTCTTCTGACGACTCTTGGAACGCCACTGAGTAGCAGGCTTGCCCCTCGGTCTGAGCGAGTGGACGCCGTTGATGACTGTGAACCGGAGCGAAAGGACCACTGCTTAGGGTTCCTTTTCACGGTGTACCGTGGCTTAGGCTTATTCTGCGGTATCTTAGACTCAGCAGAATCCTTTATCAATTTGTCCAGTTCGGTGCCAAAAAGCCTGTCACCAGCGAACGGAAGATTTTGTAAAATCTTCTTAGATGTGGCATCTGAGTCCCAGAGACGCAGCCACAATAGCCTGCGGATCGCAATTGCATTGGCCGAGGCCACAGCAGAGCGAGTGGCAGTTTCCAAAGATGCCGTCCTGGCATAGTCCGCATAGGCCCTTGCTCTCTCAGTGAGAGCCAGGACCTCTGGACTGGACCTAGCTAGATCAGTGATACCATCCAAACAGATAGTGATCGCTTGTAGGGTCCAGACTGCGGCAAAATTAGGGGCAAACGAAGACCCCACAGCCTCATAGGAAGACTTGGCGAGTTGCTCGACCTGTCTATCAGTAGCATCCTTCAACGAGGAGCTATCAGAGGCAGAAAACAAGGAGCGCGCAGCAATCCTAGTCATGGAAGCATCCACCTTGGGAGACTGCGACCATTCCTGGAGCGCCTCCTGGGGAAAGGGAAAGCGATTGTCCTTAGTTTTACGGACATAACGCCGCCCAGGATGCAACCTGGGAGCTTTAATCACCCTTCCGAAATTAGTGTGGTCCATGAAGGAGCCACTTGGTCTAGCCTCTGGCCGCAGCCATTGATAGATCTCCTTGGGGTGTACAGTCACCTCCTCAGGAGGAGTGACAAGACGCAATGTCTCATTGATGGAGGACACCAGATCCTCCACCCCATCTGGAGGTTCAGACATAGACCCAAGAGTAGAACCCCCATCATCTTCCTCACCATCAGAGGAACGCTCCTCCTCAGAGAGAGTCTGGAGCTCAGGAGAAGCCTCACGGGCTCGCTTAGGGGGTCTTACAGCAGAAGTAAGAGACACCCGGGGGTAACTAGGAGGAGTAGCTGGGTTCTCCAGTCTCCTATGCAGTGCCTCCAGGGTTTGCGACATGGAGGACATCTGGGACAGCAGAGATTCATTGATCTTATTCTGCGTTTCCCATGGCCCTGGGATCACCTGAACCTCAGGGTATAATCCCGGATTTGCAGACTCAATAGTAGCAGATCGGGCCTCTGGGCGTCCGCAGTTATTGCAGGACCCCTCCACCAGTGTCCCGTTGCATGTAGTACAGACAATGGTGGCCACCGCCGCCTTAGCAGCATGCTTCCCAGCTGAGGACATCTCCACAGTGAGGGGAATATAAGCCAAAGTTCACAAACAAACCGGGAATCCCGGTGGCTTACCGACCGCAGTAAAGCGGTAGGAGGAAGCGGTGTGTGTGTGTGACCTCCGCGAGTTCCGGTCTCCCTTGCAAGTGCAGACACGCGCTGCAGTTCAGATCCCAGCCGGGAAGTGAGGGAGAAGATGGCCGCCGACAGTGAAGATGTGGGCGGAGCCAGGAACACGCGGGAAGAACACACAACACGCCCAGCAGTGATGTCACCATAAGGGCTGCCTCCTCCTCCTCCAGACTGCCTCAGCAATGGAGGTGCCGGAGCCCGCAGCGCGGGAAACGAGAGTGAATATCACCACACACACTCTCAGACTGCATGTACACATAAAAACACATGCAGTCTACAGCCTCAGCCCCTGTGAAACACAGGGCGGTCAGCCAGGGAGACCCCAGCACAGGGTCACCGCCAGAACCGCGGACCCGAGGGTAACCGCGCGGTCTGAGTGTCATGACACCACAGTGACAGACACTACCCCCAGGCACACAGGAGACACACCAGGTGCCTCAGTGCCGGTCCGGTCTGTAAGCACCTTTAGGGAGGCCTCGGACGGGGGTACAGCACCAGTCCGGAGTGTAAGCACCATTTAGGGAGGCCTCGGACTGGGCTGGCTCCGTCCGGTCTGTAAGCACCATTTAGGGAGGCCTCGGACGGAGCGGAGCTGTGCAAGGCTCCAGGCTCCCCCTATCCAGAGCCTCCATGGAGGGATGGAAAGGAAAGGAGCACGACAGCGTACCGGGAGAACACTAAAGTGTCCAGGCTAAAAGCCCTCCGGTACCTCCACCAGCGTGTTCCACAAGGGTGAGCGGGGAGGCTGTCGAGGGTCCCGAATGGGACCATTTTACCTTGTCTTCATACGCCATCACGTAAGTTGTGAGAATGCAGTGAAGTGCAAGCAAAGCGTGATCCTCCGAGCACACTAAGTTTAAAACTGAGGATGTCTCCTACGGTGGGGGTTTATAAGCGGAGGAGGCGGTGCTACAAACTTGTAGTACCTAGTGTGACCTCCGGAGGGCAGCGCCCTAAACCCCATTGTCTGGGTCTCCCATTATGATGATCAGAAAACCTTCATTTCTGATAACTGCCTTACATCTGTGTGGCATGAAGTCAACTAATATCCCATACCTGCAAACAGATATTCAAGCCCAAACTGACTGGACTACATTCCACAGCTCTCTGCATCCTTAGGTTTTATATCAAAAACAGCATTGTTGATGTCACTCCTTAGCCTTTTCATAACCAAGGGCGTATATGCACGCCCTCGGCCGCTTCTCTCCTTCTGATGCGAGCTCACGCGCTGAGCTCACATCATCCCCTGCACATGTCAGCTGATCTGATCAGCGAGCTGATCACAGCTGTTAAACCTTTTGGATCGCGCTGTAAATCACTGACAGCACGATCTAAAGCACTGCACAGAGGATCATGCTGTATGGTGCTGTGCTGCGATCTCAATGTGTTGCCATGACAGCGTGGGGTCAGCTGATGACCCCGGATACCTTCCCAGCGATGCCCGAGTGACGTTGCCGGCAGAAACTGATCACTTGTGCAGTGCAGAAGCATATGGCAGAAGCGATCGCACTGTGTAGTGCTGAGGCAACCTAAGGGGCTCTGTAAAATAAAGTCAATAAAAAAAGAACATTAAAGTTCAAGTCACCCTCCTTGTGCCCCATTGAAAATAAAACGATTTATAAAAACACACAATTTGGTATCAGAGATGTCCGATCTATCAAAATATAAAATCAATTATTCAGATCTATTAACTGCGTACCAGAAAAAAAGTTAAACCGCCAACATTATGTTTTTTGGTCACAGCAACATTGCAATAAAACACAATAACAGGCAATCAAAACAGCGTATCTCCACAAAATGGTATCATTAGAAATGTCAACTCAAGACACAAAAAATAAGCCATCACACAGCCCCAGATCCCAAGAAATGAGAATGTCATGGGTCGCAGAAAATGGCAACAAGAGTGCAATTCTTTTCTTTAAAAATTTCTGATTGTTTTTTTCACCACTTAGATAAAAGTATACAGGTTTAGTATCTAAACACTCGTACTGACCCGAGGTATCACACCAACACATCAGTTTCACCACACAGTGAGCATGATGAATTCAAACCCAAAAAACTATTGTGTAATTGCACTTTTCTTTTTGCTATTTCACTGTATCTAGAATTCTTTCCCTTTTCCACTACATCCTGCAAAAAACAAGCCCTTCTATATTGATGGAAGAACAAAAAAGTTATGGCTTTTGGAAGAAGGGAAGGGAAAACCGAAAACCCCGGTGGTGAAGGGGTTAGATTCTCAAAATCGGTTTGAGGTTTGGAGACTGGGGTGCCCACTTCATAACATAAATCTTGCTGATCTGGATGTTGTCCGCTTGCTGGTTTGTTTGGGGTCATTGTCCTGCTGAAACATCCATTTCAAGGGCGTTTCCTCCTCAGCATAAAGTAACATGACCTCTTCCAGTATTTTGGGCATCTGGCCTGGTATGCGATAAATAGGTCCAACTACAAAATATAAGACACATCCCCATCCCAGACTCTTCACCATGCACTGTGGATGAATTCATTGTTTAAGGGTCATCACAGACTGCCTAGGCCTTTAGACCCAATAAGAACAACTTTGTTCTCATCTGCCTGTAGAATGTTGTGCCACTTCTCTTTAGGCTAATGACGCTAATGTATTGATAAGAACAATATGGATATCTTATACAGTCCCTGACAGAAATTATGTCGCTTATCCATGTTATGCAAGTAAAGCTTATAACCCGACGTTAAATTCATCCATTGTTGTATAAATTACTCTTTTGAGAGCTGAAACCCTCCGAAATGTGGTTTAGGTTAAGAAAATAAATTGGCATCAATGCTGAAATATTGATCATTTAATGAACATGGAATGGTCAGATTTTAGCAAGACAAAAGTTGTCGCTTAGTCATATAATGCACCCAATCCTAGTTTACATCCTCACCTGTGCTCTAAAAAGAAACCCAGCACCCCAGACCTTCACTTGAACTGACTTGAGCTCTGACAACATGCCAAAAATCTACCCTGCGACCAAAGGCTTGATTATCAAGAGGCAGAAGACCAGATCCACTGCAGAGGTGGCGCTGGCACCTTTAATGTGTCTCAGCGTCAAGAACAAAGAATTAAAAAAAGATTTGAAGAGACTGGAGATGTGTAAGCAGTCTCATGCTCAGAGAACATTATGATAATCCAAATAAGCCTCTCACGAAAGTAAGGCCTGGCACCCAATGTAGTTTGTAGGTTTCTGTCTCGAAATGGCCTCCATGGTTGAATCAGTGCCCAGAAGCCAGCACTAAACAAAAGGCAAATAAAAAAACGTGAGGCATTTGCAAAGTCCCACAGCCTGCCAAACAGATGGATGCTGGAAAAATGGCAAAGGTGGATTTCTGTGATGAATCTTCAGTAGAATTACACCACAGCCGCCGCAAATACTGCAGGAGACCTACTGGAAGCCCGTATGGATCCAAAATACACCCAGAAAACAGTTAACCCTCAGTGACAGAACCAATTTCCACCTTAATGACCAGACCGTTTTTTGTAATTCTGACCAGTTTCCCTCTATGAGGTAATAATTTGGAACGCTTCAACGGATCCTAGCGATTCTGAGATTGATTTTTCGTGACATATTGGGCTTCATATTAGTGGTAAATTTAGGTCAATCATTTTTGCGTTTATTTGTGAAAATATAAAAAAAATTGGTGAAAATTTAGCAATTTTCAAATTTTGAATTTTTATTCTGTTAAACCAGAATTATGTGACACAAAATAGTTAATAAATAACATTTCCCACATGTCTACTTCACATCAGCACAATTTTGAAAAAAATTTTTTTGGTTACAATGTTAAGGGTTCAAAGTTCATCAGCAATTTCTCATTTTTTCAGCAAAACTTACAAAACAATTTTTTTAGTGACCACATCACATTTGAAGTCCATTTAAGCGGTTATATGACAGAACACACCCAGAAGTGACACCATTACAAAAACGGCACCCCTCAAGCTACTCAAAACTACATTCAAGAAGATTATTTAACCCTTCAGGTGCTTCACAGGAACTAAAGCAACGTGGAAACAAAAAATGGACATTTTAATTAAACAACAAAAATGTTCTTTTAGCCTCAATTTTTTCATTTTCACATGGGCAAAATGATAAAATGGATCCTAAGGGCCACTTTACACACACCAACTTATCTGTCCAACTTCTGACCAACTTGCTGGTTGCAGTGAAATCATGGACACATTGTTATATTTGTACACAGCCACAAAATGGAACTATGTGTCCATGATTTCACTGCAACCAGTAAGTTGGTCAGAAGTTGGACAGATAAGTTGGTGTGTGTAAAGTGGCCCTAAAAGTTGTTGGGCAATTTCTCCTGAGTACACCGATACCTCATATGTGGTTACAAACCACTGTTGCGCTCCCTCCCTTCTGAGCCCTGTCGTGCGCCCAAACAGTGGTTTATGACCACATATGAGGTATTGGTGTACTCAGAAGAAATTGCCCAACAAATTTTAGGATGCATTTTATCCTGTTGCTCATGTGAAAATGAAAAAATTGAGGCCAAAAGAAAATTTGTGAAAAAAAAAAAAAGGACTTTTTCATTTTTACGGATCAATTTGTGAAGCACCTGGGGGTTCAAAATGCTCACCACCCATCTAGATAAGTTCCTTGGCGGGTCTAGTTTTCAAAATGGATGCTTTGGGGAAAGAGATGTGTGCCACAGTCCGCGCTGCCAATGTGCTGTCAAAGTGTTCCGCTTTAAAGAATGCAAGTAGACGATGTCCAAGTTTAACCTGCTTTTATTCTCCAACGCGTTTCAACGCCTTTCCTGGCGTCTTCATCAGGGATACCTTGCGACACTTTGACAGCACATTGGCAGCGCGAACTGTGGCACACCTCTTTTCCCCAAAAGCATCTGATTTCGTCCCCACGAGTGGAGATGGGTGGAAGTCCAGCAGCAGCCATCAGGATATTTTCCACCAGGTCCTACTAACCAGTCGTGTGGTATCACAATGGTATAGGTGAGTGGCCCTTTTTTTCACCACTTCAGGATTAGTGTCTAGTGATAAGGCACTATTGCGCCTCTTGTCCCCCCCCCTCTTGTCTAGTTTTCAAAATGGGGTCACTTGTGGGGGAGCTCCAATGTTTAGGCACACAGGGGCTCTCCATACAAGACATGGTGTCCGCTAACAATTTGAATGGAAAATTAGCTCCAATTGTTAGCAGACACCATGTCTCGTATGTAGAGCCCCTGTGTGCCTAAACATTGGACCTCCCCCACAAGTGACCCCATTTTCGAAACTAGACGCCTCAAGGATTATATCTAGGGGTATAGTGAGCATTTGGAATCTACAGCTACATCACAGAATTTGATAACGTCATACTGAACATTTTCTTTTTTTCCCCCACACAATTTCTCACTTTTACAGCATGTGCACAAGATCCGGAGATACCGTGTCCTGGTGGTCTCCTCTCCTGCATTTTTTTTTTTTTTTTTTTTTTTAATTACTTCTTTATTAAATAAAAAAATAAAAAAAAACACGACGTGGGGCTTCGCCATATTTTTGGTCCAGCCAGGTACAGCAGGCAGCTACGGGCTGCCACCAACCCCTTCTGCCTAGTTTTACCTGGCTGGAAACCAAAAATATATGGAAGCCCTGTTTTTTTTATTTTTTTTTTTAATTATTTCATGAAATAATTAAAAAAAAAAAAAAAAACATGGCGTGGGCTTCGCCATGTTTTTGGACCAGTCAGGTACAACTAGGCAGTTGGGGGCTGGAATCCTCAGCGTAGGGAGGCCCAAGCTTTCTGGCCCCACCCCCCGGCTGCGAATTGCAGTCCGCAGCCGCCCCAGATAATGGCGCATTCACAGAAGCGCCATTTACTGGCGCTGTATCCAGCTCTTCCAGCTGCTGTGTAGACGTGGCAGAGTGGTCCTCTCTTCCCAGCTGTCAGCTCTCTATGCCCCTGCTCTGGGGGTTATACAAGGGGCAATGTGTGTGTGCGGGGGTTATACAGGGGGCAATGTGTGTGGCTGTGTGGGGGGTTATACAGGGGGCAATAAGCGTGTGTGTGGGTTATGCAAGGGGCAATATATGTGTGCGGGGGTTATACAGGGGGAAATGTGTGTGTGTGGGGGTTATACAAGGGGCAATGTGTGTGTGTGTGTGGGGGGGTTATACAAGGGGCAATGTGTATGTGCGGGGTTTATACAGGGGGCAATGTGTGTGTGTGGGGGGAGAATTTATGCTATATGGAGGGATGCGACGCTGCATTATATTATATGGAAGAATATGAGGTTGCATTATACTTTATGGAGGGATGTAACGCTGCATTGTACTATATGGAGAGCTGTGAGGCTGCATTATACAATGTGGAGGGCTGTGACGCTGCATTTAACTACCGTATATGAAAATAAGATGTAGCGCATCTTTTGAGGAAACAGGGTAGTAAACTCAACCCCTTTTCTCCATAGCCCCGCCCCATAAGTTCAAAGCCTCGCCCCACCGGGCCCGGGAAGAACAATCTTGCATGAAGCCAGTCCCCGATGCAAAAAAAGGTTGGGGACCCCTGCTATACAGTGATGAGATTTCCCACTGAGCTCTGTCGTCATCGTGGCTTCTCCAATGATCCAGACAGATGATGCATTCATAACTCCATGATGATGTGATGTAAGTAAATACATAACCTTTATATGTTGATTATATCGATGTAAATACTTAAGTCCCAAAAAAAGGTTGAGAAAAGTATTATAGGAGTGATACCTTTATTGG
Source organism: Allobates femoralis (assembly GCA_033576535.1). Lineage (NCBI taxonomy): Eukaryota > Metazoa > Chordata > Amphibia > Anura > Aromobatidae > Allobates > Allobates femoralis. Next base: position 63,625,458 of record JARQOC010000001.1, read on the forward strand.
CTAACAAGAAAAATTATATTTGTAAGCTTTCAGAGCTCAAGGCTCCTTCATGAGACAATGTCTGATGAAGGAGCCTTGAGCTCTGAAAGCTTACAAATATAATTTTTCTTGTTAGCCAATAAAGGTATCACTCCTATAATACTTTTCTCAACCCTTTTTTTGGGACTTAAGTATTTACATCGATTTTTCTGGCTAACACGGTACAACAATATTATTTTGTATTATACTATGTTGATTATACAAATGTATGCAATATCATACGGTTTCTTTAATTTTGTATTCTTTATTAGCCTTTTTAATAAAATTACTTGATTACCTTCTTTAAAGTTGTATCCAAGCCTGTGTGTCAAAACTACTGGGCAAAACAGATAATCAATCTGTTCTTTGGAAAACTGTAACCTTTTCAACACATCGTTTTTTTTCAACAATGGTACTTTATGAGTGTTTCTTGCAAATAGATTAGCTTCAGGTAGGTTCTCCCTTGAGCTTCTATACTTAACATTTTTTGTTATTGCTATAAAAATAATCTTTTAAGTGTTATAAAAAATACCAATTGTTAATAACATTTATTAATCGTACATATGGCTGTGAGCATTTAATCACTTTGCTAAAACACCAACATAGACTGACTTTGTCAGACTCTCTACGTGTCGCAGTTGCAATGGCATCCTTGGCATTTGTAGGGTTAACCTGCTAGGATTTAAGCTACCTCTGGCCCTAGCAGTTGTAGTTCCTGCTGCGGATACGTTGGGCACAGTTCGTGTCTCTGTGTCATCCCTGTAGCATACATGTCTGATCTGAAGTGGAAAATTCTGCACCATCAGGCCATATTGTCATCCACAGCCTATGTTCTGAGCTGCTAGTTCTAGGGAGCCATATACTTACAAGAAGCTGTTTGAGCCCCAGGAAGGTCTGCTCTACAGAATTAGCGGTGAGGACTTGTCTTTTCATGGCGGCTTGTTCTCCTAAGAAGCGCAGCATAAGTTCTCGGACCGCATCACCCTGCAACAGGAGAAACTTGTTAAGTATCCACACAACAGAAAACCAATCCCATCTTACAGCAGCTGAAGATTAATGCAGTATATGTGTTACTAAGCCGAATATACAGCAGTCAGGGCACAGTAATAACAGGGCACCTACATTTACTGACGGGGCGAGAGAATGAGCAGAAACATGCTGGAATGCATTGTAGAATGGGACAGGGGGGCAAAGAGACTGGAAGACCCCAACCACCTGGTCATGAAAGAACAGATAGCAACTGCTCTGGAAAAACTCCTTTAAGAAATTGTGTTTACATTGCACTGTCTTATATGTGACTTTATGTACTCTATGCAGTGGTGCTGTCACCAGACTACTGTTTGACTACTAGGAGCGCTGAGAGACACAAAGGCCGCTATAAAGACAAGCTATCCGGACTCTTGTGCAGTGCCTGATGGCTGTCAGATATGCCCACACCTATATACAGCAGCCAATGTAAGGAGGGCAGGGCTTCCCCCATAAGTAGACCGGATCCAGAACTTTCAGTTTATTCTTTCATCGCCCCATTAGAAATATGGTACAATATATTTTTGTGTGGTGCAGACTATGTCCCTACACTATGCTGACCCTACACAGGACAGTATACTCATGGACACTATCCAATGTCCTATACTAGTAGAGAACCATTTTCTGCCCCTTTCCAGCACCAATTCTGGAGAGTGCGGTCACCTCCATCATAGGGAAGGGAGATCAATGTTCAGGAGCCCTACAGCTCAATAATTAAAGAGGTTTCAATCTTTCAGAAAAGCTGTCATATAACTAAGGCGGCCGTCACACGCTACGATCTCGCTAGCGATATTGTAAGCGATCACGTGCACGCGCGATCGCTTACAATATCGCTCACATCGCTGGTGAGATGTCACACAGACAGACTCACCAGCGATGTGGACCAGCGAGATCGCTTGTAACTATGGTACACATCGGGTTACTAGGCGCCGCGCATCGCTTAGTAACCCGACGTGTACCATAGTTACCATCTCCCAGCATAGGCTCTGCCGCTGGGAGATCTTTCTTCGTGGTGTTATACACCACGATGAAGCTGTTTGTAAAATCGTTCATCACAAGATGTGAGGTCCGGAGCTCATGGCGGGTTTACACGTCGCGTTATCGTAGTACGATTTCAATCAAAAGTCACGTGGTTCAATCGTCGGAGGCGAAATCGTTCCTGCGTTGTATGGTGTGAACGTCCAATACGATGCAGGAACGATGTCAATGCGATATCGGGGATTGAATGAGAGTGCTATTCAATGCTCCGATATTGCATAGCGATTGAAGCCGGATCGTGCTGTGTAAACGCCCAATTACGATGTGATTTGAAACGTCACCCATTCACTCCCATGTTAAGTGTGCGATCCTGGGTTGGGGGGCGTAGACATCGCACGGACGTTGTATTCCGATATCGCAGCGTGTAAACATTCAATGCGATGCGGGAGAAACGTGCACTAAATGCGCACTCCCGCGCCATTGAACTGCGATATCGGATTGCGATTGAAGCGTGTAAACCCACCTTCAGATCTCGATCTTGCGATTTGAACACTTCTCGCTCGTCGTATCTTGCCGTCACACGCAGAGACATTGTTCACGCGATGTTTAATCAGGCGCGTTCAAGCGATATCTTTCAAGATATCGTAGCGTGTGACGGCCGCCTAAAATAACAACAAGAGCAGGTATTCGCCCTCCTTGGGTCTTGTGCCCGCTTCCCGCTGCAGTACCAGTCTCAGTGTTTTTCCTGCAGTGGTGACGTCACATCAACAACACGTAAAACTGCTGCAGCCAATCACCGATCTCAGCAGCTCCATCAACCTCAACCACAGCCAATAAGCTCACAGATTGGCTGCAGCACTGATGTGTGCTGTCAATTGATCCCAAAGTCTGAAAAGTGAGCAGCGGCAGGAGGACAGATGTGGACCAAGGGAGGGCGATGACCTGCTCCGTTTGTTATTTCAGCATTTGAGCCATCAAAGCTTTTGGGGCCCAATTTCTTGGAAGCAGAAACCCCCTTTAACCTGGGGCAGAACTTGCACCACATACAGCGGCTCAGACACACGCAGCACTCCGGCAACCTTCAGGTCACCTGCGAAGCATTAAGTTACCGCAGTTTAGTCATTACTGTCCATGACCCATCAGGCTACCTACAGAAGATCTAAAGTTTAAAACAAATTTCACACTGGGATAATTTGTGTTTTTTAATGGAGATTTGTGTTTGTACCAAGCACGGTAGTTATCCTGTATCCATGCAATTGGGGGTAACTTCCTTCGACACCAATTCCAGGAGCAGGGCTCTGCAGAGGTGGAGCATGTGCTCTGCCACGTTATGTATTATATTTGACACTATCATATAGAGACGAATGTGGCGCTAAGAAATGTACAGCAGCCTCCTAGACAATGAATACAGAGCAGATGTGCTCCACCTCTTCACAGCCCCACTCCATCCTCTGCACAGGACAGAGAGGGACAGCCAACGACCGGGAAAGGGACAGCCAACGACCGGGAAAGGGACAGCCAACGACCGGGAAAGGGACAGCCAACGACCGGGAAAGGGACAGCCAACGACCGGGAAAGGGACAGCCAACGACTGGGAAAGGGACAGCCAACGACAGAGAAAAATCCTAGAGACATTCATCAGCACATGGGCAATGCCAATCAACCATAAGAAAACTAATATCATGGTGTTTCTGAAAAGAAAGCAAAAACCTGCTGGACATCCTCCCTTTACGATAGACAACTGCCCACTTACAGAAACCAACAAATACACCTACCTGGGCCTAGAACAAATCAGGGAGCTTCAAGCAAGCCATTGAGTTATTGAAAGACAAGGCATCCAAAGCCTTCTATGCCATCAGAAGACGTCTGTACCACCTCAAGGCACCAGTAACTGTCTGGCTAAAAATCTTTGACTCCATCATTGCCCCAATCCTTCTATATGGCAGTGAGGTCTGGGGCCCAGTCTCATACCCAAACTAGGACAAGTGGGATGCTGGGCCAACTGAAATATTCCACCTAGAGTTCTGCAAGCATCTTCTCCAAGTCCATTGGAGCACATCAAACAGCGCCTGCCGAGCAGAGCTGGGCAGATTCCCGCTACACCTCGCAATCCAGAAGAAGGCGCTGTCATTCAAGGCTCATCTACAAAGCGGCAGTCCCAGCTCCTACCATCACAAAGCCCTCCTACACCAGGAAGCCTTCCAACATAGAGTACCCAAAGACAGCCTGACCAAGCCACCAACCCACATGGCCTGACAAAAGGTGAAATCCAGAAGATGGTACACAAAGGAAAAGAGGAATATCTCAGCATCTGGAGGAACGACATAAACTGACGATATACCAGAACCTACAGAGGGAGTGCAAACTGGCCCCATACCTAGAGAAACTGGAAAACCCCAAAGAGCGACAGATCCTGAGCCGGTACAGACTGAGCGCCCACAGCCTACTCATCGAATCCGGGTGGCACCGACAGAACTACAAGCCCTGAGAGAGCAGACTGTGCCAGCAGTGCCCCCAGGAGGCCGTGGAGGACGAGGCCCACTTCTTGCTGAGGTGCCCTAAATACTCTGAAGTGAGGGACACTCGCTTCAAGAGACTGTCTGATCTCCTCCCAGACTTCACCTCAATGGAAGAGAAAGAGAAACTGCCAATACTACTGGGGAAGAGGAAAGTGCAGTGGCCATAGCAGCGCAATATGTCAGTGCCTGTCACAGACTAAATCAGTGTCTGTGCCCCCCCAGTGTCAGTATATCATGTCTGTGCCCCCCCAGTGTCAGTATATCAGTGGGGTGCAGTATATCTGTGTCTGTCCCCCCCTTGCCGCCCCCCCAGTGTCAGTATATCTGTGTCTGTGCCCCCCCCCCAGTGTCAGTATATCTGTGTCTGTGCCCCCCCCCAGTGTCAGTAATCTGTGTCTGTGCCCCCCCCCCAGTGTCAGTATATCGTGTCTGTGCCCCCCCCACCCAGTGTCAGTATATCTGTGTCTGTGCCCCCCCCCCAGTGTCAGTATATCTGTGTCTGTGCCCCCCCCCCAGTGTCAGTATATCTGTGTCTGTGCCCCCCCCCCCCGAGTGTCAGTATATCTGTGTCTGTGCCCCCCCAGTGTCAGTATATCGTGTCTGTGCCCCCCCCAGTGTCAGTATATCTGTGTCTGTGCCCCCCCCCAGCGTCAGTATATGTGTCTGTGCCCCCCCCCAGCGTCAGTGTATATGTGTCTGTGCCCCCCCCCCAGCGTCAGTATATCTGTGTCTGTGCCCCCCCCCAGTGTCAGTATAATCTGTGTCTGTGCCCCCCCAGTGTCAGTATATCCGTGTCTGTGCCCCCCCCCCAGTGTCAGTATATCCGTGTCTGTGCCCCCCCCCCCAGTGTCAGTATATCCGTGTCTGTGCCCCCCCAGTGTCAGTATAGCTGTGTCTGTGCCCCCACAGTGTCAGTATATCCGTGTCTGTGCCCCCACACTGTCAGTATATCCGTGTCTGTGCCCCCACACTGTCAGTATATCCGTGTCTGTGCCCCCACACTGTCAGTATAACCCGTGTCTGTGCCCTCACAGTGTCAGTATATCCGTGTCTGTGCCCCCCCCAGTGTCAGTATATCCGTGTCTGTGCCCCCCACAGTGTCAGTATATCCGTGTCTGTGCCCCCCACAGTGTCAGTATATCCGTGTCTGTGCCCCCCACAGTGTCAGTATATCCGTGTCTGTGCCCCCCACAGTGTCAGTATATCCGTGTCTGTGCCCCCACAGTGTCAGTATAACCCGTGTCTGTGCCCTCACAGTGTCAGTATACCCGTGTCTGTGCCCTCACAGTGTCAGTATAACCCGTGTCTGTGCCCTCACAGTGTCAGTATATCCGTGTCTGTGCCCTCACAGTGTCAGTATATCCGTGTCTGTGCCCCCACAGTGTCAGTATATCCGTGTCTGTGCCCGGTCAGTATCAGTCACTCATCACATTACGCTTCACCACTCAGATAAAGGCGGCAGACCCTCAAACATCAAAGATCGGATTCAGAACCCAGAAACGTAATAATATAGTGACAACTGGGCTGGATCATTTGTAACGCTGGATGGGGCGGGTGTCCGGGAGAAGGTCCAGGGCTGTGGAGTCTGAGTCCGAGCCCACTTTGGTGGAGTCGATAGAAAATGGACCAATTCCAACTCCTAAAAAATTGGTTAAACACTTACGTGCACAGTGAAAAGGAGGAAGGAAGATCTAGGCCCTGCACACTAGACTCCCTCCTTTCTCCCACCTTTCAGCAGGGGTTGGCACCCTACAAAATGATGTGGCGCCCCCACTCCTTGTCGACTAGCCCTCTTCCTGCCCTCACTTGTCCCTATAAAAAGGTATGAAACAGTGCAAGCAGCCGTTCTCAAAGTTTGCCATCATCAAAAAAATGCCCTGCCATTTTGCTATTATCAGCAAGCGCACACACAGTGTGTGTGAGAGAAGGCCTCCTGATGAGCTGAGAAGTGAAATGCGTCCAGGTAGAAGCAGTGATGATGGCAAAACCTAAGAACAGCTGCTATGATAAGTGCCATATGGTCCTATACCCTGTTATCTAACACTTCAGATCCCTAATAAAGTTGATATTTGGAATGTAGGGTCAGACCTAGATGCCAGCCAGCCTCCACTGCTAGTAGGGCGGTTTCATCAGGGAAATACACCCACTTTTAACTACTGAGTACATGGTGTACCTATGTGACTAATACCCTCTAATCTTTTGCAACAAGATCCCTTGCACTGTCTCATACCTTATAGGGATAAGTGAGGGCAGGCAGAGGGCTAGTCGATGAGGAGTGGGGGCGCCACATCGTTTTGTAGGGTGCCAACCCCTGCTGAAAGGTGAGAAAGGAGGGAGTCTAGTGTGCAGGGCCTAGATCTTCCTTCCTCCTTTTCACTGTGCACTTACCGTATATACTCGTGTATAAGCCGAGTTTTTCAGCACAAAAAATGTGCTGAAAAGTCCCCCCTCGGCTTATACACGAGTCATACAGTGGTACCCAGTGGTATACAGCCCCCCCCTGTGGTAAACAGGGCCCCCCCTTGCTTGTGGCACACCTGTAAAGGAAGACATCATTATACTTATCGCGTCGCTGCCGCCGCCGCTCTGTCATCGCCACCGCACTATTCCGGGTCTTCATGCTTCCTTCTTCGGCGCACAGGAAATGACGTCATTGTCTGTGCGCCGGAGGAGGAAGCTTGAAGATCCGGAGGAGCGCGGTGGCGGTGACAGAGCGGCGATAGCGGCGGCGGCAGTGACACGATAAGTATAATGATGTCTTCCTTTACAGGTGTGCCACGAGCAAGGGGGGCCCTGTATACCACGGGGGGGGGGGGCTGTATACCACTGGGTACTGCTGTATACAGCTGGGGCTGCTGTATACACAGCTGGGGCCCTGTATACCACTGATGGGGGGGGCTGTATACCACTGGGGCTGCTGTATACAGCTGGGAACCTGTATATCACTGATGGGTGGGGGGGGCTATATACCACTGGGGCTGCTGTATATACCACTGGGGAGGCTGATTTATACCACTGGAGCTGCTGTATATGCTGCTGGGGCCTGTATATACCACTGGGGAGGCTGCTGTAATACTGCTGGGGCCTGTATATACCACTGGGGAGGCTGCTGTAATACTGCTGGGGCCTGTATATACCACTGGGAGGCTGATTTATACCACTGGAGCTGCTGTATATACTGCTGGGGCCTGTATATACCACTGGGGAGGCTGCTGTAATACTGCTGGGGCCTGTATACTACCACTGGGGAGACTGGTGTATACTACCACTGGGGAGGCCTGTATACCACTGGGGGGGCCTGTATACCACACTTCTGGGGGCTGTATACCTGTGCTGGAGTCCACCCTCGGCTTATACATGAGTCAAAAAAACCCCTATTAAAGTGTAAGGCCCTCCAAACATATACCAATTCCTATAAAGACACCCTGGAGCCAGGCCAAATTGATATTGCAAAGTGCTCTTTATTAAAATTTAGTGCATAAATGCAGCATTAAAAGTAATGTCCAGGTAGCACACAGGACAGGAGACCACATGAAATACAAGTTGCAAGTAAGGCAGTAAACAACAATAAATCATATAGCAGGCACCAGCCTAAAGTGCTTCAGATTATAAGTACATGCCAAACAAGCACACATATAGTATACCAAAAGTCAATTCATGGGTCTGAATGTATTACCTGTCCGTGGCCACCGCCCCCTAACGCGTTTCGCTTGGGCTTCCCCCTCGGAAGAAGCCCAAGCGAAACGCGTTAGGGGGCGGTGGCCACGGACAGGTAATACATTCAGACCCATGAATTGACTTTTGGTATACTATATGTGTGCTTGTTTGGCATGTACTTATAATCTGAAGCACTTTAGGCTGGTGCCTGCTATATGATTTATTGTTGTTTACTGCCTTACTTGCAACTTGTATTTCATGTGGTCTCCTGTCCTGTGTGCTACCTGGACATTACTTTTAATGCTGCATTTATGCACTAAATTTTAATAAAGAGCACTTTGCAATATCAATTTGGCCTGGCTCCAGGGTGTCTTTATACATGAGTCAATAGATTTTCCCAGGTTCTGGGGGCAAAAGTAGGGGGGTCGGCTTATACACGAGTATATACGGCAAGTGTTTAACCAATTTTTCTTTGTTGTTTGTGTTTGCATGATCTAATAACGTTTGGGTTTTATATATATGCTTTCCATATTGGTGATGAGACCCCAGAAGCATCTATACTTGATTAAAGCCTGATGTTACCATTGTACTACAATAAATTTATCACTTAAACATGAGCCGTGTATGAGGGATTCGGAGTTGGAGTCAAAGGAGTCAGAGAAATTCAGGAGTCGGTGGTTTGAATTAGGGTACGTTAAAGGCCACTTTACACACACAGTAACTTATCTGTCCAACGTCTGAACAACTTACTGGTTGCAGTGAAATCATGGACACATTGCTCCATTTTGTGGCTGTGTACAAATGTAACTATGTGTCCATGATTTCACTGCAACCAGAGATCTGTTCAGAAGTTGGACAGATAAGTTGGTGTGTGTAAAGTGGCCATCACACGTTGAGTATTGAGCATTTTATGCAGTTGCGCGTTTTTGCTTGCGCTTTGCGCAAAAAAGAGCAACTGCATTCACACGCTGCACATTTTGACCTGCGCTTTTCCTGAGTCCATGTTATAATGTAGGCTATGGGAAAAGTGCATGTAACAATGCGCAAATAATTGACAAGTTCATTCTTTTTGCGCATGCACTTTACAGTGAAAGTGAGTGCGCAAAATGACAGAACGCGTGAACACATTTCAGCATATCCAGTGCAGCGTATCACTGCATTTACACAAGCACTAAAAAGTGCTGCGTAAATGGTGAATTACGCAGCGTGTAAACGCAGCCTTACCGACTCCACAGCCCTGACTGTGGACCCACTGGGCTGAGGCATCAATCTTGACCTGGAGGAGCATATCCAAGTGGCTACAGAGTCATCTCTAGAGCCTTAGATGGAGAAGGTAGGCTCGTGCAGGGAGGTGGCCACCAGGTGTAACTTCAAGGAATCTTGGTACCACAATAGCTACATCCAGGCGTTGAGCTCCTACAGCAGGCACAATCTCTGGTGTGGACAGGTGCAGCAGGTACGGCAGTGGAACTGGTTAGGCTGGAGCAGTAGGTATGGCCGCTGGGCGGATACTGACTGCCACAGAGGGTACGACTGCAGACTGGCAGTGATGGTATGGAACCAGGGTGGCACAGATGATACTGGTGGACATAGTAGGACCAGGAACAGACATAGGTTAGGTAAGGCACAGGACTCCGGAACAGCGGGGATAACAGGGACTTGACAACTAGCAGAGTGTCTCCAAGTCTTAGATCACTTTGCTCAGGCACCTCCCAAATACGGAATGAGCCTTAAATACCCTGTGCTATTCAGCCATAGGCCGAGAAGCACGTCTTGGTGGGGCAAGTTGGCTCTTTAAGAAAGGTAGGGTATGTCGCACGCTCCCAGGAGACCTGTGTGGCTTGTGCAGGCAGAGGGAGCAGACAGTAGAAGCCGCTGAAGTCCAGGCAGATGCTGTGGGACCACCAGAGAGGTGAACATGCTGCAGCCGCCAGTCTCCCTGCTGTGCGCTACACCATTTCCCTTAAGGTACCGTTACATGGCTCAACATCGTTGCCGACATCGTTCAAAAGTGACGTCTGGAGCGATGTTGAAACGACATCATTATTGCGTCGTTGCATGTAAATGAAGATTCAACAACGATAGTTGGTCAAGTCAGAGTTGACAGGTATTTCAACATGTTGAAAAACCTGACAACTTTCAATCAACCAACCTGCTGCCTAACAACATCGCTCGCAAGATTGAACCGTGTAACGGGGCCTGTTACACACGGACTCTGTGTGCTCTGGTTGGATAGTGTCATTGTGTAGTTCCATTTCCAAGAGATTAAAGGCCCCGTTACACGGGTCAATCATGTGGACGATGTTGTTAGCGATCTCATGCACGCGCATTCGCTAACAACATCGTTCTGATCACTGGTGAGCTGTCACTCAGGCAGACTCACCAGTGATCAGCAAGAATGCTGGTAACCAAGCTACAATGGGTTACTAAGCACCGCGTAGCGCTTAATAATCCGATGTGTACCATGGTTACCATCTCCCAGTATAGCCTGTGCCGCTGAGAGATCGTTCATCACGGTGTCACACAGAACGAGGCTGCAGGTTGTTTGAGTTGAAGTCGTCAGGTTTCTCAACATGTTGAAAAACCTGTCAACTCCGACTTGACCAACTATAGTTTTGAATCATTCATTTACACGCATCGATGCAATAACGATGTTGTTTCAACATCGTTCCAGACGTCACTTTTGAACGATATCGGGAACGATGTTGAGCCGTGTAACGATACCTTCACAGAGACACAGATCAATGCAAGCAGTTTATTTTATAGATAAATATATACTAAAACAGAGGCAAGTAAAAAGTAACACACAGCATCGATCCGCTGATCATCTCACACAGCTGCGCCTACAGAGTGGCAGTTTTGGGGCAGTTTAACGCTTTATGCCGATAATTGTTCATAAAGCCCATCTGCCTGATAACCAGCAGAGCCTGTAATCTCCCCTTATTGTGTAGATAGTACAGCAGGGAGACAATAGCAGGGACCGCAGCGTCCACAGACACATATAGGATATAGGATTGTGCTAGTTGGATAACACAGGTGGCCGCAGGCTCTAACAATGTGGTCAGTGGGGGACAAATCGATTCCTCTACAAACATAACTCAATCAGACTTTCAGCACAATTTTCCCGAGGCTGGAAATAGCCTGAGCAATAATGCTGCCATCCTGCGAGATATGGGAATTATACCGGAACGACAACATAACTGACATTATTAAACCTGCATAGCACGATTGTCCAGACACAATAGGATAATGCTGCGGGAGACGTCTATGCATCACTGATAATAACCGGTGTGCGGATTACAGGCCGCGGGAGCAGCATAGGGCACCTCATAAATAGTGAACGACCCGCTGTCTGATAGGAGAGACCGGCACAGACTGTCTCTTTTTGGTCTGATTGAGTTTTTTCACCATTTTTATTTATTTGCACCATATCCACTTCTCCATTTGTATTTTTTTAAGTCAATGTTATCTGTGTTCACCTGTATTTTCTAATGTTCGTCATCATGGTCGAAGGTTTAAAGGTTTCCACATGTTTGACGGATTCATCATTTTCAACTTTTTGAAGACTGATAACATTGATCACAGATGTTCTCCAAATCCCCCCTGGACTGACTTTATGGAAGCCAGATATTTTGGTACAATTTATTTAGCAAACAGTGTTCCTCCGAATGATGTGTAGGCGCTATTGTGTTTAAAGTGAACCTTGTCACCTGGCTTTTCCCTTATAACCTGCAGCCACCACCACCGCACCAGTAAGCCCTTATATACAGCATTCTGGAAAACTGAATACAAGTCCAGCCGACCTGTATAATACAAAAAAAAACAGCTTTTATTATACTCATCTGGGGGCGGGCCAGTCCGGTGGGTGTCGCTGGTCTTGGTTCGACACCTATCTTCTTGTAAATGCAGTTCTCTTCTCTGCTTCATGTGGTGATGCGTCTGACATTACCCACACACAGTCTCCTCCATTGCACTACTGCACCCTACACTGGTGTTCCTTAACCTGTCACCGTGCCTGCACTTTACAGTACTTTGCTCTGTCCTCAGCAGGGCAGAGAGAAGTGCGAGTGTGCAGGAGCACAATGGAGGAGCTGTGTGTATGACGCAGGACATATCACCTAGAAGTAGAGAAAAGGACGCATTCACAAGAAGAAAGAGGGCGCCGGTCCTACACCAGTGACACCCATCGGACCAGAGCAACTCCCAGGTGAATAGAATAAAAGCTGTTTTATAACAATGTACAGATCGGCCTGGGGATTTATATACAGTATTCTAGATATAAGGCCTTACTGTGGTGGCCGCTGCTTATATCAGTAAAGCTGCTGGCAGGTATATTATAAGTAATCCAGATTACGACATGTAAAGATGTACAGGTAATGCAAACTGCACCTCAGCGGATAGACAGCACTCTTCATTTACGTATGCTCCCTTGTGGTCCAAATCACTGAGACCATCCTAAATCAAGCAAATGGGCTTCCCCAAGTCCTGCGAGTGAGAAGTGTTAATGGAGTAGTGCTCGCACATGCTCAGTAACAGTCTATAGGATTGCTGGCTCATACAGTAACACTTCATTCACTGAGAAGACTGTGGGGCCCCTGTACCTGGGATCAGTATCCGAACCCTCTGCAATCTGTGGCATTTAAAAGGCCTGACTACACGGCACAAAGGATTTGTTAAGATTGCGGGGAGCCGATAAAGCGACATGGCACCCAGGAGTATACTAAAGTGTACCTTTACACGCCACAACCAGAGGAGACATTTTTGGCGGCGATATTTCTCGCTGGAATGATCGGCGCCAAATTGCCTCCTTATTGCAGCGTGTAATCGGGAATTTGGCGGCGATAAATCCAATGTCGCCTGGTTTCCATTTTAAAGCACTGCTCTAAAATCGAAACCAGGCGACATTGGTTTTATCGCCGCCAAATTCCCGAAATACACGCTGCAATAAGGAGGCAATTTGGCGCCAATCATTCCAGCGAAAAATATCGCCGCCAAAAATGTTTCCTCTGGTTGTGGCGTGTAAAGGTACCCAACGAGTTGTATTTGGCAGTGGCACCATTTTGGGGCACTTTAACTAACTTACTAATTAAGCTAACTTTTAATAACTCTTTATAGGGAAAAATAGAAAAAATGATGAGTAATATCATGGCAGTAACACATTTTTAAAGTTTAAAAGGAATGTGCCACCTTTGGAGGTTATCCCCCATCCTTAGATAAATAAGGGATAACTCTCCCGATTGTTGGAGGTCCGAGCAATTGGATCATAACTGATCCAGAGAGCCCTGTGTGATGGCATGGAGGCCAATCCACTCCATTCATTCTTATGGCAGGGTCGGGGACCAGCCAAGTGCAGCGCTCAGCCATCTCTGGAGCGCCCATTGAGAATAAATTTAGCGGACGGGTGCATGATCGGCCTCTGCTCCATTCACATGAGGCTCTTCAGAACGCCTTTCTCAGGGTCGGTAGTGGTCCTGGTACTCAGATCTTGACAATCAATACGTTATCCTCCATCTTAAGAAAAGGTTACAACTTCAGATGTGGTAAAACCTGATTAATTCATATTTTATTACAATAAATACTGTTTGGGGAAAAAATATTTTGCCAGCATTTTCTAGGAGCCGTACACTTTTTCCTTAATGGAGCACGGTGACGGCTTATTTATTTTTTTTTACATTTTTACTGATGTCATTTTGAGTTTCACAATTGTTTTTCTTCAATTTTTGGGATGATCAAATAAAATAATATCTGGAATATATATTTAATTTTGATAGGTTGTTCATTGTGCAGCATAACTCACATGGATAACTCTAATCTGCAGGTCATTATTATTATGGTGATACCCAATATATACAGGTTTTATGTTCTACTTTAAGAGAAAAATCACTTGAAAAATTTCACAAAGTTATGTAAGGGCTTTGGGCTTATTTTCTTGCAGCATCACTTATTCAGTGATCGTACTACACGTGAATTACTTATTGCCAGGTTCCTACTGTAGGAGATCCCGGGATCAGACGATGCAACTCTAAGGGCCACTTTACACACACCCACTTATCTGTCCAACTTCTGACCAACTTACTGGTTGCAGTGAAATCATGGACACATTGTTCCATTTTGTGGCTGTGTACAAAGGAACAATGTGTCCATGATTTCACTGCAACCAGTAAGTTGGTCAGAAGTTGGACAGATAAGTTGGTGTGTGTAAAGTGGCCCTAAGTATTTAGACATTTGGACTATATGGCTTATCTAGGAGGTGAGGGGGAAAAAATGACTGAGCCTTCTTCTTTAATGGTCTTTAAAGGGCAACTCACCAGATTTCACACAACAAATGGCACACAATGTCAAATAGATCTTAGACCTGATGGGGCTGTTGTACTTACACTGAATGTCTGTATCAGAATGATGATGATAGAATCCTCAAATTAAAAAGCTAAATGTTAAAGGGAACCTGCCACTTGTTTTTGGGGTTCTAAACCCTGCCCACCTCCTTTAACATGATGCAATTGGTGTTCAGTAACCCCTTTATATTCCCTGACGTCCCCCTGCATACCTCAGAAACAACTTTAATGTGTCCCACGTTGTATGTAAATTACTTGTTAATGGTCAGATGGGATGCAGCACACTTCGGTCAGAGCCACTCTGCTGCATGCCAACACCGCCCCACTCCATGGAAAACCCACCTCTTTGTGTATGTGTAGTGAATGCAGCGACGTCATTCACAGCTCTCGCATCTGCGCAGTGGTGCGCCACACAGTGCCCGAAGTTTCATGAGATTTCACTGTGCAGGCGCAAGATTATGGGCACTGTGTGGCTTCAATAGGGCACAGTGTAGGTCACCACTGCGCAGGCGCGAGAGCTGTGAATTACGTTGCCTTGCATTCACTCAGGAATGGTGGGTTTTACATGGAGGAAGAAGGCTCTGACACAGGGCACCGCACCCCATCAGACCTTTAAAAACTCAAGTACATACAGCGTGGGACACATTAAAAGTAATTTTATGAGGTATGCATGGGAATCGTCTGTGGATATAAAAGAGGTTTTAGGAACCCCAATTACATCATGTATAAGGTGGTGGACAGGTTTTATAACCCCAAAAACAGGTGACATGTGTACTTTAATATTAAGATATTTAAATTTAGTACACCAGCTTTTTCCAAACCTGTTTAAAGGGAACAGGTCAGGTCGCTGTACCCCTCTAACCTATCTCTACTGTCCTTGCACCTACGTCGGTGTTCCTCACCATCCCTGTCTGCTCTAAAAGCCCCTATAAAGAGGGAGAAAAATGACTTGTATAGTTACCTACAGTATCCAGTTGGACACTGGAAAGGCAGACTCCGGGACTGCATTCCTCCTCCTTGCTTGGTCTCCACACGGCCGGCTAGGCGTCATTGTTCCGTCTCTTGATCTCCTCCTATTTTTGAAGTTGCTGCCTCTTTTGCTCCTATTAAGCACTGGCCGGAACGTCATATCTGCCCGGTGCTGCATTGTGGGGCTGATCACGTGGTACAGGCCACCCTCAATATGCGCACTGTGCATGCGACGGAGCCCGACCTGTGCCACGTGATCAGCCCCACAATGCACCAATACGGATATGACGTTCTGGCTGATGCTTAATAGGAGCAAAAGAGGCGGCAACTTAAAAAATAGGAGGAGATCAGGAGACGGAACAATGACGCCCAGCGGGAGTGCGGAGGCCAAGCAAGGAGGAGGAATGCAGTCCCTCTTTCCAGTGTCCAACTATATAAGTCATTTTCTCCCTCTTTATAGGGTGCTTTTAGAGCAGACAGGGATGGTTAGGAACAGCTAGGAAGGTGCAGGGACAGGTAGAGATAGGTTACAGGGGTACAGCAACCTGACAGGTTCCTTTTAAGTATGCATTAAGGTGATATCTAGTGACAGATCCCTCTTAAAAGGGGTTTTATCACTTTGTTGAACATGAGTGCTCTGCTTCTCTGCCTTCCACCTACCCGTTTGAGCATTAGGCCACGTACAGACAGGGGTGGACTGGCCCAGGTGGCAGGGGGGCAAATGCCCCTGGCTGGTGGTATAGCCCTCATGTAGGGCCGCACAGCCCTCATTTAGTAGCCCCACAGAAATGGTCCGGCAGCGCTTTGCGGCCGGCGCTGTGAGACTGCAGCAGACGCGGCGGCTGACAACGTGAGTGACCTCCGATAGTAAACTTCTCCCAGCTCCACAAAATCTCTGATAGCAAATCCCCCCCACACACGTTGAGAATTCAGTGAGTTTTTTACCTCAGTATTTATAGCCAAAAACCAGGAGTGGAGCAATCAGAGGAAAAGTCTAATAGAAACACGTCACCACTTCTGTATTTATCACCCACTGCTGGCATTGTCTACAAATCCTGAGGTAAAAAACTCACCAAATACTCAATGTGTGCACGTGGCCTTACAGTCCAGATCTGCGGCACGGCTGCCCCACTCTCATGCTGCAATCAGTGGCAGCTCATCAGACATTGAAGCTGGTCGGATCGGCCGTCAATATTGCTCTCTTATAATGGTTGTAAGCACAGCACATGTTCGGCCACTTCTGCTATGCTGTAGTGGTGGCCAGTAACCTCGTCATAACAAGTCATTTGTAGGTGTTCGCTTTTACAAGCACTTCACAATTTTGCCCATTGAATATAAAAAAAAGGAATATCTCAGCAGATTTTGCTACCTAATCTGACAACAACAAAATGTAGGCACAGAAGCTCTGAATCCAACGATCTATGTCATAGGTTACAGTCTTCAGCCTTTCTCACACAAGGTAAGAATTTAGTGTTACCAACACAGCAGAGCTGAGATATCTGCCCCCTCCCACACCAGGCTCAATACAGATAGTACATTGACGGTAAGGTGTCAATCACTGCAGGGGGCGTGTCAGACTGCCCTGCATGTGACATTTTGGTCCTGTAATAATAGTCACAGGGAAAAGCCCAAAGCCTGATAAGAGATGCATAGTTGATTTTTGTTTTATAACCCTTACAGCATGCTGTATTCATCTTAAATAGCAAAAACGCTTTGAACAATCCATGTGGGTCAATTGATTGATCACAGGATCTCCAACAGTAGTAACGTACAATAAAAACGGTAATCCACTTACAAAACACCTTGGTACTACTCAGAAAAATATTATAATCTGAGTCCTCAGTGGTTGATACCTTTAATAGTTAACTGAAAAGATGGTAATTAATAGCAGCTTCCCTGACTAGTCCGGTCAATTTCTTACAATGTTTTCAGTTAACCATTAAAAAGTATCAACCACTGAGGACTCTTATTTTAATATTTTTCTATCTACTGCCTAACACAGCACACAGATATAGTATTCCTGTGGATATCACCCAGTATTTTCATTACATAATAGTAACACTGCTCTTACATCACAAGTATGCCAGGAAACTTTAATGTGGTCATTAGTACAAAACAATGGCCTTCTGGTTCTCTCGGGTCAAATGTAACTGTAGATTCCCCAAATATGACATATGGATTACCGTAGATGACTATATTGCTGTACAGACAGGATCCTCGTAGGCAAAATATATGTATCTGTTAAATGGCGACCATATTGGTGTATGGTAGAGGTCACCACGGGACCTATCCTGACATTTTCATCATTTTCGTGACGCGTCCATTACAGTGATGCCACAGCTGTCTGTTCAGGAGCAGATGTGTGGTTCCCAGCAGCCATACAGAATAATCAGTGATTAGACTCGGTTATTACTTACATCTTAATAACAGCTGAACCTGTGGGGCTCGACATCTGACCCCACTAATCTCATGCTTATAACCTAAACGATAGGTCATCAATATAAGTTTCCCATCAAGATATTTAAGGTCTATCCTAAAGGCCCCATCACACGGGGCGACATCGCCGCCTATTACATAGGCGACGTAGGGGCGTGGCCTATTGGCGGCGACATCGCCCCTATGTCGCCTCATGTAAAGGGGCGACCGATCTGGGGCGATGTGCACACATTGCCCCATGTAACCAGCCGGCGGCGACCTGTCAGGCGATGGGAGCCATAGGTTCCCATTGTCCTGCATCGCCGCTGGGGTTTTCAGACACCCCGGCGGCGATGCCGCCTGACCGCTCGCTGGCACAGGGCTGGAGATGCCCACCCCGGTACGGCGACGCTGGCGAGGCGCCAAAAACATGCGTGCTCCCGCCAGTTGCCGCCAACATCCCTAGCCCCATCGCCAGGTGTGACGGGGCCCTTAGACTCCCAACATCAGATCTGTAGTGTCAACATAGCCATATGAGGGCTTCTTTATTCGGAATGAACTACACTTTGGAATGACATTCATTCTTCCATATAATGCACTGGAAAATGGGAAAAAATTCCAAGTGCAGTGAAGGTGGAGAAAAAAGTGCAAATACATGATTTTATTTACCATGTTCACTATGTGGTAAAATTGACATGTCAGTGTGATGCCTTGGGTTAGTACAAGTACACAGTTAAAAAAATACTACACATTACATGAGGTAAGTGGTGAAAAGAAAAATTCCAAAATTAACAAAATTAAAATTAAAATGTATTTAATGTGGTGTGATTTCAACTTTGTGTTTTTTTAAATTTTTTTATGTGTATTAAAAATTTTTGTTTTTAAACTTTCTCCTGTATTTCCTATTGTCTTTAGGGGACGTGAAACTGCAAACATCCTATCTCTTGTGCTATACGGAGCTGTGCATGAGGATCAGCCGAAATCACCATCTCCTGTGAATGGCGGCTGAGGGCCCAGAAATCACATCATAGGCGCGTGGATGGGAGCAGAGAATGATGCGTCCCCCAGCCATCATGTGTGGAGAAAGATGTGGGTCGGCGTGTGAGCTCACATTAAAGCCAAGGGACATGACACATGACATTAATATACGTCATATGTCTTAAAGGGTTAAGGTCACATGCACACACTGAGTATTTGGTGAGCTTTTTCCCGTCAGTATTTGTAGCCAAAACCAGCAGTGGGTGATAGAAACACGTCACCACTAGGAATGAGCGAGTACTGAAATATTCAGACTCGCTATACTCGTATCAAGTAGGTCACGATACTCGGTACTCGTTATAAGTATAGCGAGTAAAATGTAAGTCAATGGGGAAGCGGGGAAGCCGAGTAATTCCTCAGCTGCTGGACCCTAGAAAGAGGTCTGGCGGCAGAGGAAAAGGCTGCAAAGGCCCACATTGATTGTTTAAAACCCGGCGGTAAAAAGCCGCCGGGTTTTAAAGAATCATTAAGCCCCCTATTCGCTTCCCCGCCACCTGACAGCCCAATCCTCCACTACCCCGCTGCCTCCCCACCCGATCCTGAGTTAGAAGCGGGCGGGGAGTGAGCAGCAGAGAGCGGTGGGGAAGCTGGCGGTGAGAAGACATGAATTTCATGAAATAAAAAATAAATAAATAAAATAGTGGGGCAGTCCGCAGCCACCCCAGAAGATGGCATGTTCATTGAAGGGCCATCCTCTGGCGCTGTATCCAGCTCATCCAGGGCCCTGGTGCGGTGGCTCACTGGGTAATAAAGGGGTTAGGGCCAGCTTTGTGTTATCAGCCAATAGTAGACATGACCGCCATGAATTTCCAGTGAATTAAAAAAAAAAAAAAAAAAAAAAACACCTCCACCAGAGATATAGCAGAGCTCTGCACCCGGGCATGGGAGAGTTCATGTGAGTTCATGCAGGCAAGAATACACTCACATGAACCCTAACAGCACTGCTACTTCAAATGAACAGCTGACCAGAATCAGCTGTTCATTTGAAACCACCGGCGGGAAAGCCAACAGTGAGAAGACTTCACAGCCGGCTTTCTCCTTGGGTTCTGCGCTCCCCGCTGCATGACAGCCCGATCCTCCACTACCCTCGCCGCCTCCCCACCCGATCCTAAATTAGGACTGGGCGGGGAGCACAGCTCCAGGGAGCGGGAAGCGCAGAACAGAAGAAGAAAGCCGGCAGTGATGTCTTCTCACTGCCGGCTTACCTGCCACTCCCCGCTCCTAACTCAGGACCGGGTGGGGAGGCGGCGGGGTAGTGGAGGATCAGGCTGTCAGGCAGCGGGGAAGCGAGTAGGGGGCTTAATGATTCTTTAAAACCCGGCGTCTTTTTACCGACTGGCTTTTAAACAATCATGTGGGCCATTGCAGCCTTTTCCTCTGCCACCAGACCTCTTTATAGGGTCTAGCAGGTGAGGGATTTCTCACATTTCCCATTTACTTACATCGTACTCATTACTTAGCGAGTAATCGCAAGGAAACTTGCAGAGTAATGAGTAACCCGTGTACCGTACTATTCGGCGAGTACCGAATAGTAACGCATATACTCGCTCATCCCTAGTCACCACTTCTGTATCTATTATACTTTTCCACTGATCGTTCCATTTCTGGTTTTGGCTACAAATACTGACATAAACAAAATCATCAAATACTCAATGTGTGAATGTGGCATAAAGGTGTTTTCTGATTTCAAAAAATCCCTCCTCTACATCTGCAGTTTGTTTTAACCCTTTACCGACCCATGACGTAGGAAGATGTCATGGGCCGGATACCGGGGTTTGATGCAAGCTCCGACGCGGAGCTCACATCATTTCCCTGACATCTCAGCTGATCTCATTAGCCGAGATGTTGGGCTTACAGCACCGATTGGATCCGATTGGTGCTGTTAACCCCTTGGATCCCGCCGTCAATCACTGACGCTGTTGCCCGCCTGTACCGGAGATCCCGCGATAAGATTGTGGAATCTACAGTGCTTACAACACAGCCCGGGGTCCTTGATTAACCCCGGAAGCTGTCACGGAGCACTTCCTGTGAGTGGTTGGCAAGCGCTGCCAACCACTCACAGTTCGCACTTGTGGCATATCCCAATGTGCTACATCTCATCGGGACCTGTCCCAAGCGATCGGCTGGTGCAGCACTGTGGCGCCCTATGGGGCTGAGTAAAATCAAGAATTATTTGTGAAATAAAGTTTTTAAAATTATGAGAAAAAAAAACAAAAACTAAAAGTTCAAATCACCCCCTTTCCCCCCATTCAAAATAAAAGTATAAAAAAAAAATACACATATTTGGTATCGCCACATTCAGAAATGCCCGATCTATCAAGATATAAAATCAATGAATGAGAGCCATAAACTGTGTAACGAAAAAAAGGTCCAAACTCCCAAAATTATGTTTTTTTTGGTTGCAGCAACATAGCTATAAAATGCAATAACGGGTGATCAAAACATCACATCCACCCAAAAATGGTATCATTAGAAACATCAGCTCAAGAAGCAAAAAATAAGCCATCACACAGACCCAGATCCCGAAAAATGACAACGCTACAGGTCGCAGAACATGGCGCAAAAAGTGTGATTCTTTTTTACTTTTTTCAAACTTCTGATTTTTTTTTCACCACTTAGATACCAGTAAAGGTATACATGTTTGGTATCTGTGAACTCGTACCAACCTGAGGCATCCCACTGTCATGTCAGTTTTACCATATAGTGAACATGGCGAATAAAAAAAATAAACACACACGTAATTGCACTTTTTTTTTTTGCAATTTCACCGCATTTGGAATTTTCTTTCCCATTTTGCTGTACACTTTATGGTAAAATAAATGATTGCATCTGAAAGTACAACTCGTCCCACAAAAACAAGCCCTCATATTTCTATATTCATGGAAAAAAAAAATTATGGCTCTTGTGAAGCAGGGGAGCAAAATACGAAAAACAAACAAAAAATTCCCGGGTGGTGAAGGGGTTAAAAACAAACTGTGCTTTACTCACCCTTCTTGGGTCACGTCATGTGGACACTGGACAGCGCTGTAGTCAAAACCGGAGCTCAGCGCCTCTGCCCGGATTGATGGCACCATCCGCTGAGCTCACGGATCGGCAGTAGCGCTTTCCACGTGATGTTAGTGCTGCAAACTATAACAGACACCGAAACAAAGACTCTGCACTGAACCCGGGGCGAGCAAGTATAGAATAGTGTGTTTCTTTTCCTCCCGTAAATGGAACCCCCTTTAATATGAACTGGTGGAGAATTCCAATACCCTCGATGGTGGCGGTCAGCTTACCTGAATGTTGTCGAATTTCAAGCCCGGCATAGTCAGCTTCTCCTTGTCAATGAACACAGGGTTGAACTGTTGAGTGGCAACAGAAATGAGTATGTTCCTGGTGTCCTCGGAGGGCAGCCACGCGTCGTTTCTCCTGTCCATCTCACTCATGTTAAGAGCCGTGGCAAAGGGGTCATCACTACCAGCAAAACACACTATGAATCTGTGAGAATGGCTTCGGGGACTGGGGAACTTCCACTGAATTTGATTCAAGGGACTTGTTTCCCATAAACAAGCCAACAGCGACCGGGTCCTGGGAGGTGCTGGTGTCTGGAGATACGGGGGCCGGGCTCCGTTCAGGGGCACCGGGTGCTGCGTTTGGGTTACTGACAGAGATAAATGTGGATGATGTGGTGAAAGAATCGAAAAAGTCCACGGCAGAAGAATTGTTATTGACGTTATCAGAGAAGAAGTTGCTCAGGCTTGGACTTGGCTGGACGACCTGCGTCTGAGTCTTTATAGGGTTTCTCATTTCCATCCCAAAACTGGGCGATTTCACCATCTGAGACTCAAAGCCGTCATGGATCAAAAAGGACTGCTGGGAATTGGACTGGCTGAAGATGGTGCAGACCGGGATGGTCTCGTCTGCAGGGGAAGACTTACTTGCTGGGGTGACCAGCTCTTCTTTGTGCTCTCCTTGGGTCTTTACATCCAGATTTTCTTTTTCTATCTCTGGCAAAGTCTGCTGCTGGATGAAGTCACTGGTCAGAGTCATTATCTCTGCCCCAGAAGCTTCAGGACTGATGGTCAGCTCCGGACTACTGTCTACGTGTCCATTATACTCTTTATCGGTCACCGCTTGGAGTCCCAGAGTCCGGCTGCTCTCGATTTCATCCACAATGTCTTGTAGGCAGCCGACGTCTCCGGCATCGTCCTCGCTGATGTTGGGAGAGTCAGAGATGATGACACTTTCCATCATTTGTTCGTTTATTTTTTCCAGCAGGTTGCCCGAGTCTTCGGAGAGGGTGACATTGTCCTCAGATCCAAAGTTGTCTGCATCAAGATCGATGGTCTCATCCTGGAGGAGGATCTCTTCTTGTTCTTCGGGGGGATCACTTTGTGGGAGTCCCACGATTGTAGGAGAGCCTGATTCGGCTGAATTAGTGGGTAAGGTCTGCTCATTTTCAGAACTGGTACCGGGGATCTCCATATCTCCTGTTTAAAACAAAAGAGAGAAATATGTGACTTACATGTATGAACGATCCCGAAAGGGTACAAACATGTGTCAAAGAGGCAGCAGGATGCTCGTAACGATAGCAGGGTGTAAGTTACAGAATGGCAGGGGAAAGAAAATGATGGCACAATCAGGGAACGCAGAAAGACGCCACGATTGGTGAAAATATGACTCCAAGAAGTCCCGTAACATGTAGAATAAAAGTGCTAAAGGGCATTCCAGCCATAGACATTTATAAGCAGGGGGGTAGGGATGAAACTGCTACATCAATGGGGGTCAGATTGCTGAGACTCTGCTGATAGTGTTCTGACTTTGAATAGACTGGGAACCTGTCAGGAGGGTTTTGCTACTTCATCTGAGAGCAGCATGATGTAGGGAGAGGAGGGCACTGAAAACAACGAGGTGTCATTAGAAGGATTGTGGCAGAACTGCGGTAGATTTTAGATTTGGGTATGAAGAAAGGCTAAAAGGTTTAGTGCCTTAACCGCACCAGGCTCTGTACATACAATGTCTATAGACAGTGAGATACTAATCAGATGAGGAGACAGAGTAGGACAACATGGGATGAGCCACCTAGTTAAAGCAATGATAATGTCTTAGTGATAAAACATGAGTGTAGGTAAACAGCAGCTCAGGAGGTGACATAGTTGAATCTGTGTTATAACCCTCTATAGAATGCTGTCCTCAGATTACACAGCAAAAACTGCTGATGATTTCCTTTAATAGCCACATGTATGACAAGTTAGAAAAACAGATCCTCACACTTTCTAGATGAATGCTGAGCGCTGTCTGACACGTCGTGGATAACATATAATATCAGGTAATTGGGGGTCAGACACCCCCGACTGATCTGCAGTTATCAGGGGCCGGATGTGCAGAGTGTATGGGGCCGATATGGCCACTGTGCAGTGTACACAGCTGGACACTTCAGAGGTACTGCAGTTCCCGTTCAGTTGAAGTGAATGGGAGCGGAGCTGTAGCAGTGGAGAACGACCACAACACAGTGAAGAGAGGTGTACCGGCTCCGGACATCCTACACTTGGTAACCGCTGATCAGGGACCTATCGGACCCCACATTGATAGCCTAAGTCCTTGATAATGCCATAAAAGCTATTACCCATCTATACAAGAAGCGGTTACCTGGAGATCGCTGGTCAGCCCTCTGGGAGACTCTGACCTGCCCCTGGTAGTGGAGAAGGCGCCACTGATCTCTGGTCTTCCCCTGCATCCTGCGGAGGACAGAGCAGCCTTTTCCCATACAACATGACTTGAGCAAGCGCACACAGCTCTGCAGAAACAGCGCCGGCCTTTTCCCCTACAGCAGGACGGAGCAGGCGCACACAGCTCTGCAGAGGACAGCGCCGGCCTTTCCCCTACAGCAGGACTGGAGCAGGCGCACACAGCTCTGCAGAGGACAGCGCGGCCTTTTCCCCTACAGCAGGACTGGAGCAGGCGCACACAGCTCTGCAGAGGACAGCGCCAGCCTTTCCCCTACAGCAGGACTGGAGCGGGCGCACACAGCTCTGCAGAAAACAGCGCTGGCCTTTCCCCGTACAACAGGACAGGAGCGGGCGCACACAGCTCTTCAGAGGACAGCGCCAGCTTTTCCCCGTACAGCAGGACTGGAGCGGGCGCACACAGCTCTGCAGAAAACAGCGCTGGCCTTTCCCCATACAGCAGGACTGGAGCGGGCGCACACAGCTTTGCAGAAAACAGCGCCGGCCTTTTCCCGTACAGCAGGACTGGAGCGGGCGCACACAACTCTGCAGAGGACAGTGTCGGCCTTTCCCGTACACCAGGACTGGAGCGGGCGCACACAGCTCTGCAGAGGACAGTGTTGGCCTTTTCCCGTACAGCAGGACTGGAACGGGCGTACACAGCTCTGCAGAAAACAGCGCTGGCCTTTCCCATACAGCAGGACTGGAGCGGGCGCACACAGCTCTGCAGAAAACAGCGCCGGCCTTTTCCCGTACACCAGGACTGGAGCAGGCGCACACAGCTCTGCAGAGGACAGTGTTGGCCTTTCCCGTACAGCAGGACTGGAGCGGGCGCACACAGCTCTGCAGAAAACAGCGCAGGCCTTTCCCAGTACAGCAGGACTGGAGCGGGCGCACACAGCTCTGCAGAGGACAGTGCAGGCCTTTCTCCATACACAGCTCTGCTTGCTGTCAGTGAGTGGAAATGCAATATGATTCCAGCTTCTACATAAAAACTAAATATTAACATTTACTAACACAATCAGAAATCATACAAAAAGAGTAAAACTACACACAAAGCCATACGGCAGCACTGGACAAGGCTCATCATATGCAGGATACCTCACATCACGCGACTCACATCAGGACTAAACAGAACTACCCGCAGTGACAGCAGACTTCACCCACCTGACCTGACGCCCCGCACCGGGCTCTCCACCTCCGCTCAGATGATGCCGGTATTCACTACGCATGCGTAAAAGACACCTGACAACCCTGTATCACTAACGCGCATGCGTCAGTGTCCTTGTCAGAGGCTTGTACGCATGCGTGCGCTCCTGTACGCAAGCGTAGTGCTTGGAAATTCGAATTGAATCAACTTTATTTAGACGAGACAGTAGAAAACAGGAAGAGAAGTTAGAACGGAAGCCGCAGTGTATCAAATATCTCATTGACTGCAAAGCTGAAGGGATTTGTTGACAGGTGGAACCGGAATGGAGGACGATGCCCCTGTTATCTACGGGCTGGAGTTTCAGGTGTGTTTATCGCCATGTTCTCTTTTATGTATATGTACACTTACATGTAGGCATGATCCATATTAAGGTATGAATACAGCCCTATGGCAAGAGAAAGATTACTGTGCCTTCTGGTGTTTGTGTTTATATATATATATATATATATATACATACATACATACATACACACCGTGCACCTAACCTGCATTCATCACTCTTGTTACTGATGAATACCATATAACACCCATGTGACGCCTGTTATTATGGGATAGCCATTTTCCCATCATACACCCATGTGACCGCCTGTTATTATGGGATAGCCATTTTCCCATCATACACCCATGTGACCGCCTGTTATTATGGGATAGCCATTTTCCCATCATACACCCATGTGACCGCCTGTTATTATGGGATAGCCATTTTCCCATCATACACCCATGTGACCGCCTGTTATTATGGGATAGCCATTTTCCCATCATACACCCATGTGACCGCCTGTTATTATGGGATAGCCATTTTCCCATCATACACCCATGTGACCGCCTGTTATTATGGGATAGCCATTTTCCCATCATACACCCATGTGACCGCCTGTTATTATGGGATAGCCATTTTCCACATCATACACCCATGTGACCGCCTGTTATTATGGGATAGCCATTTTCCCATCATACACCCATGTGACCGCCTGTTATTATGGGATAGCCATTTTCCCATCATACACCCATGTGACCGCCTGTTATTATGGGATAGCCATTTTCCCATCATACACCCATGTGACCGCCTGTTATTATGGGATAGCCATTTTCCCATCATACACCCATGTGACGCCTGTTATTATGGGATAGCCATTTTCCCATCATGGCGCCACTGATGTAAGGACTTTACTTCCCACAATACAAATCACCAGAGCAAAGGATGAGTCGACAAGGAATGCTGGAGGATTTCAGCTCTGGAGGTGGCAGAATTGTGTGAATGCAGCGCTGTCCATGAGGAATATGACTTAGGCCCCTTTCACACTGGCGGTTTTGAAAAATGCGCCACCGGTCAGGTAAGCTCCATGCATTGTCTATGGGGCTTGAAGTCAGGTGCAGCAAGTGCGGTTCTGCCGGTTGCGGCAGCGAAAAAAACGCATCTGCCGCAACCAGCAAAACCGCACTTGCCGCACCCGACTTCAAGCCCCATAGACAATGCATGGGGCTTGCCTGATCGGTGCCGCAAGTGCGGCCATGAGGCGGCAGATGCAGTAATCCTGCCACATCTGCCGCATTTTTTCAAAAAGGCTAGTGTGAAAGGGGCCCAAGACCGGTTTCACATTTGCGTTTGTCAATGCAGCGTTCCAAACGCATGCGCACTGCGTTCCTATTTTAACATGGGAATGTATGGTACCTGCGTTTGGCTGCATTTGGATGCACATAATTAGTGCTCCTTCCTCCGCACTTCGAACGCACCAAATTCCATTTTTTTGTGTGTTCACGGGCACTTGTTTTATTAGCAAGCGAACAAACAATGCATGGAAGTCAGTGGATCCGCAGTGTCCTCCGTATGACAGCGCAGGAGAATGCTGCGGATCACATTGAAATCTCTCCCAGATCAGATTAGCCAGAGCAGCAGTTGATGTCCTGGGCATGGCCGCCGCTAATCTCCCGGCGGTGTCGGCGCGAGAGATTTGAAGAAACAGCTGATCTGACATGGTCTCTCTAAAGGCCCCGTTACATGCTACGATACCGTTAACGGTATAGTTGAAACGTCACGGGTTTTGTGACATGCCAACGAGGTTGTTGCGTGTGACATGTAGATTTGACCAACGATAAGTCGGCTGATTGTTGATAATAGGTTTATGAACCTGACCATAAATCAGTCGTCCGTCGTTAGTTCAACCTGCAACATCGTTCTGTGTGACACCTTTCCAACGATCTCGTTTATGACTTTGCCTATTCAGAAATGAAGCACCTAGGCGACCTAACGACCGCAAGTATCATTCGCTTGTCTCTGAATCGTTGCTTCGACGTTCAAGATATCTGTATGTGTGGCACCTCCGCAGCAATCACTAAACGATGTCCCAGTGATCTCGGCTAGGTCGGATCGTTGGGGGGATCGCTGGCACATTGAAGCGTGTAACGGGGCCTTTAGGCTGCTTTCACATTAGCGATTTTTGCCATTCTCAGCAGATTCTGAAGTTTTGCTGCTTCTGCTGTGTAACGGCTCACTTGCAACAAGTCTGCGTTCAGCCCAATTCATTCCTACGGGACTTCCGGTCATGTGTGGCACTTGCGGTTTTGCCAGATCCGGCACTTGTGGCAAGTCTAAAGAACGCTGCTAGCAGGCTTTGAAGACATGATGTTAGAGACAGCAGACAGACAATCACTGGTATTTTGTAGTAATGTGGAGGTGATGTCAGGAAAAGATGGGTGTCGTCAGCATAGAGATGGTACTGAAAACCAAATCTACTGATGGTTTGTCCAATTGGGGCAGTGTATAGAGAGAAGAGAAGGGGACCTAGGACTGAACCCTGAGGAACCCCTACCATGAGGGGAAGAGGAGAAGAGGAGCCAGTGAAAGATACGGAGAAGGAGCTGTCAGAGAGGAAGGAGTCGTGTCCCAGAGCCCAATAGAGAAGAGCATAGAGAGGAGGCGCTGGTGATCCACAGTATCAAATGCAGCAGAGAGATCCAGGAGGATTAACAGGGAGTAGTGACCAATAGATTTAGCTGTTAGTAGATCATTAGAGACTTTAGTGAGGGCAGTTTCAGTAGAATGTAAAGCGCGAAAGACAGATAGTAGAAGGTCAAGAAGAGAATTGTCAGAGAGATAGCGGATCACATGGGAGTGAACCAAGCGTTCCAGGAGTTTAGAGACAGGTCTGTAGTTAGCAGCAGAGTTCTGGTCGAGGGATTTTTTTTTCTTAATAATAGATATATGCTGGTGTGTTTGAAGGAGGAGGGGAAAGCACCAGATGAGAGGGAAAGATGAAATATTTGTGGGTTTTATGTGGGAGGTTTTTATTAATTTTTTTTGGGATGGTTTCAATAATAAAAAGTTAGAATATCATATACCAAAAAACTATGTATTTAAATATGTGATTTGATATGTTTCTATGTAGTTTGATGTGTGAAGATCTCTTATTTCAAATTTCAAGTTTTTTTTCTTGAAATTCAGAGACCTGTTATATGTGCCCCGCCCCAATTATCAATGCTATGTAGAGGATGTATAAAAGGGATTTGTATCTGTTGGGAAATGATGTACATCGGTGGTTTTCTCCTGATGAAGGGGCCAGAGTGCCTTGAAACGCGTTGAGAAATAAAAATCACTATCAACTGCAAAGAATCTTTTTATTTTTTTATTTTTTTATTTTCCATGGTAGCGCGGTCAAATATTCCAATATTTCTTTTTATTGTAATGTGAATCCAGGTCTCTGTAAAGCGGCGTCACACGTGTCAATATCGCTAGCGATATTGCCGAAAAGTGACGTCGCTAGCGATATTGCAAGTGCGTCGTGCTGTGTGACAGCGCGACGCAACTGCGATTTATCACTGGTCGCAGGTTGACAGGTTTACGAGGGTGAACGTAAACCTGTCAATCTGCAACAAGCGATTAGGCTGGATCGCGCTTTCTGACACCGCAAGTAGCGATGTTGGCGGCGATCCAGCCTATACCGCAGCTTGCTGTGGATCGCTCGCTGGGTTGATTCCAGCCCAGTGAGCGATGGCTCCGCCCACATCGCTGCTGCATCACCGGCAACATCCTGCCATGTGACAGCTGGCCTGCGATGTAGGAAGCGAGCACGCACCCGCACATCGCTTCCGACATCGCAGGCCAGATTGACATGTGTGACGGGGCCTTTAGAGCAAGGAAGTTAATGTTATGTGAAAGGAAAAAGTCATGGATGTAGGAGAGTTTGTTACATGCTGAGCGAGGGTTCCAAAGGGCACAGTTGAAGGAGACAGATGGCATGCAGGGGATATTAATTAAATTCCTGAAGTTTCTGAGAGTAGTAGGGAAGGAGTTAAGTTTATTATGATAAGAAGGGCTGGATTTGGTTCAATATCCCCTGCAACAAGGAGCTGAAGAATAAAGAGAGTGAGTAGATGGTTAACGGATTCGTGAAGCCGTCTCTTATGATGTATGGGTGTCAACTACTACTAAGGCTACGTTCACACTGGTGTTTCAAACTCCCATTTCTTTATTCTGTTTTAAGTAAAAAACAATGTTTGAAACAGATGTCTCGTAACTGATCCAAACGGAAGCAGAGAGGGAGCACTGGTTATTATGGGTACACAAAGCAAATTGGAGACGTTTATTAGCATCCTGAATAGGACCTGTGCACGATATATACCCTATGAGAATAAGCATGCTAGAAATGGGAGGAAACCACTATGGCTAAATAAGGCTGTAAGGGGTACAATAAGTGACAAAAAGAAAGCATTTAGTCAATTAAAGCAAGTAGGTAGTGATGAGGCATTAAATAAATACAGAAAATTAAATAACATTTGTAATAAGCAAATCAAGGCAGAAAAGATTGAGACACAGAGACTCATTGCCAGAGAAAGTAAAAAAAATCCCAAATATTCTTTAACTACATAAAAAGTAAGAAGCTAAAAAATGATTGTATTGGCCCCCTTAAAAATAGTCTGGGTGAAATGGTAGATGAGGATGAGGAAAAGCCAATATGCTAAATGACTTTTTTGCAACAGTATTTACACAAGAATATCCCATGACAGACAACATGATCAGTGATAACAAAAACTCTTCATTAAATGTAACCTGCTTGACCCGACAGGAAGTATGGCACTGTCTAAAAATCACTAAAGTTGGGATACACCCCAGAGTACTGCAGGAATTAAGTACCAACATAGATAAACCATTATTATTAATCTTTAAAGATTCCATAACAACAGGGTCTGTACCACAGGACTGGCGTATAGCAAATGTGGTGCCAATATTCAAAAAGGGGACAAAAACTGAACTTGGAAATTATAGGCCAGTAAGCTTAACCTCTACTGTGGGTAAAATCCTAGAGGGTTTTCTAAGAGATGCTATACTGGAGTATCTGAAGAAAAATAACCTCAAGACGCAATATCAACATGGGTTTACGAGGGACCTTACCTGTCAAACTAATCTCTTAAGCTTCTATGAAGAGGTAAGTTCTGGACTGGACCAGAGAAATGCAGTGGACTTGGTTTTTGTGGACTTTTCAAAAGCTTTTGATAGGTGCCACACAAAAGGTTGATACATAAAATTACAGCAATGGGGATAGGGGAAAATATTTGTAAGTGGGTTAACAACTGGCTCAGTGATAGGAAACAAAGGGTGATTATTAATGGAACATACTCAGAATGGGTCACAGTTAACAGTGGGGTACCACAGGGGTCAGTATTGGGCCCGCTTCTTTTTAACATATTTATTAATGACCTTGTAGGGGCATACAGAGTAGAATCTCAATATTTGCAGATGACACTAAACTCTGCAGGGTAATCAATACAGAGGAGGACAATTTTATATTACAGGAGGATTTATGTAAACTAGAAGCTTGGGCTGATAAATGGCTAATGAGCTTTAATGGGGATAAATGTAAGGTCATACACTTGGGCAGAGGAAACAAAAGGTATAATTATATGCTTAATTGTAAAACACTGGGCAAAACTGTCACTGAAAAAGACCTGGGTGTATGGGTTGATGACAAACTCACATTTAGTGCCCAATGTCAGGCAGCTGCTGCAAAGGCAAATAAAATAATGGGATGCACTAAAAAAGGCATAGATGCTCATGAGGAGAACATAATTTTACCTCTATTCAGGTCACTAGTGCAAACACACTTAGAATACTGTGTACAATTCTGGTCTCCGGTGTATAAGGCTGCCTTCACATTTGCGTATGTGAACGCAGCTTATGCTGCGTTCCCATACGCAGTCAAACGCATGCGCACTGCGTTCCTATGTTTAACATAGGAACGCATAGTGCTTGCGTTTGCTGCGTTCGGGTGCAGATGCGGACGATATCTGCTCCTTCCGGTGTCCAGCGTCCGCACCCGGGACGCAGCATGTTGCATTTTTTGTGCACTCAGGGACCTTGGAAAATCAGCAAGCGTCCCCAAGCGCACAAAACATGCATTGTCTTCAATGGGTCCGCAGTGTTCTGCGCTTGACAGCTCAGGAGAATGCTGCGGACCCATTGAAATCTCTCCCGGTGGCTGCCGGTGATGTCACAGGAGCTCACCGACGGCCACCGGGAGATCAGCTCAGCCTCTGCTGATCTCCTCCTCCCCGCCGCCGGTTATCTGCTAGCGATGTCGGCGGGGAGAAACAGCTGATGTGACAGCTGTTTGAATCTTCCCGCGCCGACATCTCCCCTCTGTGTCGGCGCGGGAGATTCAAACAGCTGTCAGATCAGCTGTTCTCCCCGCCGACATGTCCCGGAGCTTACTGGCGGCCGGGAGGAGGAGATCTCCAGTGCTGATCTTCGCCCCCGGACAGCGCTAATTGGCTGCCGGGCTGCACAGTGATGTGTCCGCAGGCGGACATTCTCCGCTGCGGACACATCAAAATGGCACTGCTTTGCACTGCGTTTGTGTCTGCATGCCATCAGCATGCAGACACAAACGCTAATGTGAAGGTAGCCTAAGAAAGACATAGCTGAACTAGAGCTGGTGCAGAGAAGAGCGACCAAGGTTATTAGAGGACTGAGGGGTCTGCAATACCAAGACAGGTTATTAAACTTGGGGCTATTAGTTTGGAAAAATGAAGGCTTAGGGTTGATCTAATAATAATGTATAAATATATGAGGGGACAGTACAGAGACCTTTCTAATGATCTCTTTACTCTTAGGCCTGAGACTGGGACAAGGGGGCATCCTCTACGTCTGGAGGAAAGAAGGTTTAATCATAATCACAGACGTGGATTCTTTACTGTAAGAGCAGTGAGACTATGGAACTCTCTGCCACATGATGTTGTAATGAGTGAGTCACTACTAACATTTAAGAAGGGCCTGGATGCCTTTCTTGAAAAATATAATATTACTGGTTATATATATATTAGATTCTTTGATAGGGCATTGATCCAGGGAACTAGTCTGATTGTCGTATGTGGAGTCAGGAAGGAATTTTTTTCCCCAATGTGGAGCTTATTGTTGCCACAAGGTTTTTTTTGCCTTCATCTGGATCAACATGTTAGGATATGGATTGAACTAGATGGACTTAAGGCAGTGTTTCTCAACTCCAGTCCTCAGGACCCACCAACACGTCGTGTTTTCAGGATTTCCTTAGTATTGCACAGGTAGTTTAATCACCTGCACTGGGGATAATTCAAACATCACCTGTGCAATACTAAGGAAATCTTGAAAATAAGATCTGTTGGTGGGTCCTGAGGACTGGAGTTGAGAAACACTGACGTAAGGTCTTCCTTCAACCTTAAATACTATGTTACTATGTTGCCTTCCACAACAGCATAGCAGGTTGTCTCCACACCCTAATGGGGGTCAGGAAGCACAGAGGCTAAAAACTCCTCCACCTCCTACACATCAGTGTCTTTCTTGTCCCACATGGGGCATGGAGAGGTGTTTCTTTTGTGCTGCATGGCCAGTGAACGTAGCTTACTTTATTCTGTAGGCGGGCAGAGGTGGTCTTGGGCGCTGCTCTCCTCCATCGTGCTGCTCCCGTATCCCTGCACTCTGCTGTGGATTTGGAACCTCCTGTGCCTCTGGGGTAAAGCGGGTTAGCAAGCCCCATAGCTGGAGGCCTCCTTGAGCTCTCCGGCTTCTTTCTTGTTCACGCCATCTTAGCCAACCCGGAAGTGACATCACAGCTGTGCATGGGTCACTTCCGAGTTTTGCGTTCAACTGTGGAATGCATGCACTTCCGTGTTTAGCATTTTGGTGTTCCCAGTCTCTGGATGACATGCAGAGCACGCTCATCTTGTATGTGGCCTGCTTAGGACCTGGAGGGGGATGAGGTAATACCCTGACGCTGGGGGCTTGGCTGTCTCTTGATAAGCCCGCCCAGAAGACATAATTAGGTAAGGAAAATCCCTTGGCATGGATGGTAAAAAAGACTTCCGCCCTCCTGATGCAGAGCCCAGTGCTGCCCCAGCCACAGTGAGTCTGATGGGGGGGGGGGGGTTGGGTCCTTGCGCAGATTTTCTGGCTTTTTTTTTTTTGAACCATATTTTTATTGGGTTTTTAACATTACATCGGTTACATAGTATTAGGATAAGCATATCCAACATAAAGTTACACTAAACAAAAAACTTTAACTGACAATGACAGCTTTTATCTAGTTGCATTTACGTCTCTTAACTTTCAATAAACCCTACCCCCCCACTTCGGAAATCATCCATTCTTCCTATCGTGTTTTGAGATCGCAAGTAAATATGAACATGTTATATAAAAAACAATTCAAGATTCATATCAGTTTTTTGTCCTTTTAACCATTTAACCATCACACCTCAGTCTGCCCAGTGTCCCTTCTAACTCCTTTTCCGCATACCAAATCGTCGAACGAAAGGGTAGCATAAATTTAGTTATGTCACCATCTGAGAATTCGTTTTCGATAAATATTTGCCATTTGTAAAAGAATTTCTTGGTCAGTTTAGTAGGGCTGCGGAGCGCGTCCATCGATTCAAGCGTCAGAGTATGGCGCATCATCAATTTGATCTGATTCAGGTCTGGGGGTCTGTCATTAAGCCAGTATTGTAGAAGGAGTCTTTTAGCTATTATCGCAATATAATGCCATAGGACATGTGGGTGTCTGAGAGCTCCAGTATCTGTCTGATAGTGAAAGATCCATCGCAACGGGTCTAGATCCTCCATATCCCCACATATCTCCTTGGCCCAAGTGACCACCTTTCTCCAATATTTTGTTGACTCAGGGCAGGACCAAAGCCCATGTTCAATGTCTGTCATCTCAAGTTTACACTTTGGGCAGTGAATCCATCTCTCCTGATTGGCTTGGGAGGGGGGAACATTAAAACCCTGGATAGTCCCATGCATAATCCTGAATTGGGAATCTCTCCATCTCTCGTTGCCAACGTATCGTCTCATAAGCCCCCACCCTTCTAGAATTTTCTGGGTGAGTTCCGGATCTTTAATGTGTTTTCGCCATTTGTTGAAGAACCCTCTCCTCCCTCGCGGGCGTAGTACTTGTTGTATTTTAGTATATAGCGAGGTGATTGATACATCACCTTCGTTTAAATTTAATATTTCGGACCATAAATTGTTATCAACCTCCCCAGAGAGGTCCCGCAGATGTGAAAGGAGGTGATAATTCAACTGGCGGTATTGTATCGCCTGAAATTGAGGTAAATTAAAAGTAGTTAGCACCTCTTTCTCCGTCATCCACCTCCGTTCCTCAAAATTTATGAGGTCTTCTAGTGTGTTGACCCCTTTTGCTTTCCAAGTTTTAAATAGAGAGTTGTCACGTCCCAACCCAAAGGCCGGGCATCTCCACGGATTGAGTCTTTTGGAGACCTTCCAAGCCAGTTTGAGTTTTTTCCTGACTTCTCTCCATGTTATGATGGTATCTCTATAAATTATTGTGTTTTTCAGGGTGGCCGGAAGGCAGGACAACGGAGAATGTAATAAAGCAGAGAGATCCCAGGGTTTAGCCCATTCTCCCTCCAGTTCTAAGTCTGTAAACTTACTTGTTCCCTTAATCCAATCTAGTACATAACGGAGGTTGCATGCTAGATTATATCCCCTAACATCAGGAAGCTGCAGTCCCCCCTCTTGTTTGGGTTGTATTAGCGTCCTAAAGGCTAGTCTAGATCTCCTTCCTCTCCATAAGAATTTTGTAAACGCTTTGTTAATTCTTATAATATCAGTATGTTTCATTAACATAGGAATGGTTTGGAGAGGATAGAGCAGTTTTGAGAAGCTCATCATTTTGAGTAAATGGCAGCGTCCTAGCAGAGACAGCGGCAGTCCCACCCATCTTCCCAGCTCCTGTTCTATTTTTGTAATGATCGGCAAAAAGTTAAGTTTATATGTCATCCCACTGGACCTGGCTAAGTGTATTCCTAGATATTTGAGGCTATGTTTCGCCACAGGTAGTCCGCAAAAATGGTCCCCCTTTCGTGCTCCTTCTTCTTGGTTTATAAAGAGGACTTCACATTTGTCTTTGTTTAAAGAAAAACCTGAATATCTACCCCATTTCTCTATGTCTGACAATATATCTGGAAGGTCCCTCTCTGGGTTCTGTACATATAAGATAATATCGTCAGCAAAAAGTGAAAGCTTGACTTCGGCATTCCCTATCTTAAAACCCTCGTAGGTGTTATGACGTTCCAGATGTAATGCCAGAGGTTCTATAGCCAAATTGAATAACAGGGGCGATAATGGGCAGCCCTGTCTCGTTCCCTTTTGGAGGATGAAAGAGTCCGATAGGAAACCAGGGGTACTAATACAAGCTTTGGGGTTGCTATATAATGCATTAATATATTGTCTGAAGGGGCCTCGTATACCCACGGAGTCAAGCACTTTACCCAGCCATGACCATCTGACATTGTCGAATGCTTTTTCAGTGTCTAGAGTGATCATGGCTGGGTTACCACCGTTAGTCTTTGTTTTCTTTCCCATCACGTCTATCATCAGTATTGCTTTTCTAATATTTGTAGTGGTTGACCTCCCCTTAACAAAGCCCGCCTGGTGTGCGGGTATCAGTTTGGGTAGGATCGCCGCCAGTCTGTCAGCCAGAATCTTGGAGAGGAGCTTCAAGTCTTGATTTATTAGTGAGATCGGTCTATAGTTTGCCGGGTCTGTGGGTGCTTTCCCTGGTTTAGGTATCAATTTGATATAAGCTAGATTCATTCTCTCCGGTATAGGAGCCCCACCTAATATTGAGTTAAATAGGTCGCATAGCACCGGAGTGATCTGCTCCCTCAATGACTTGAAAAAAGCCCCATTGTAGCCGTCTGGACCGGG
Source organism: Allobates femoralis (assembly GCA_033576535.1). Classification (NCBI taxonomy): domain Eukaryota; kingdom Metazoa; phylum Chordata; class Amphibia; order Anura; family Aromobatidae; genus Allobates; species Allobates femoralis. The sequence goes on from JARQOC010000001.1 coordinate 63,662,525, forward strand.
TGCTTTGCCCGGGTTTAAATGACGTATAGCCGATTCAATTTCGTCAGTTGTGATTGGGCTATTAAGAAATTGCACATCCTCCTGGGAAACAGCTGGCAGTGTGATCCCCCCCCAACCAGTCAAGGCTGTCTGGATTATCAGCGTTGATCTCTGTGTAAAGAGAGGTATAATATCTGCCCAACACTCTTGAGATGTTCTTGGGGTCATGCCAAGTGGTGCCATGGGTGTCCACTATCGCTTGTATTGGGGAAGGTTTATGTCTACCCTTAGCTAGCCTAGCTAATAGGCGTCCTGCCTTGTCTCCGAATTTCTGGAGCTCTAATTCTAAACGATTTTTATAAATATCTTCCCGCTTTCCCGCCCAAACATCAAAATCTCTCTTTGCCTGCATCCACTTATCTCTGTCAGGAGCCGCCATTGTGGATTGATAGCGTGTATATGCTTCTCTCACCACTAGACTGGTTTGAAGAAATTTGTCTTTAATTTGACGCTTAATCCTCATGCTATATGCCATGATATGACCTCGTAGCACTGTTTTTGCTGTTTCCCAGTATAGAGCTGGATCAGATCTATGTTCACGATTGTCAGAAGAGAAGTGTGACCACCATTCTCCAGTAAGTTAATGAAGTTTTCTTCTCTGACAAACGTGTCGGGAAATCTCCATAAATAATCGGATCCTTTCTCAAATTTGTCCCTGGTCTCCAACACCAACGGGCTATGGTCCGAGATCAGCATGTCCTCAATTTTAATGTCATTCATTTGTTGGATTATCTTGGGTGAAACAAAAAACATATCCAATCTGGACCACGACCCATGGGGGTGCGAGAAGTGGGTAAACTCTCTACCTAGTGGATTAACTAATCTCCAAGCGTCCAACAGTCCAGTTTCTCCCACTAGGTTTTCCAAAATACTATAGTCACCTGATCTACCCCCTGCATGCTTTCTCAAGTGAGTTTGTGAGGTCGTACGTCTATCCTCTTCCTCCTTCATGACCGTATTAAAGTCTCCACCGATTATTTTATTGATCTCATTGTCTAGGAGCAGAGTGTTTTGTAATTTTTGGAAGAAGGGTTTCTGTTTTCCGTTAGGGGCATAAATATTGTAGATATTAAAGGTGTCGTTATGTATTTGTATCTTTACTTGTATTATCCTACCTTCCTTGTCTTGCGAAGTAGATAGTATTGTGTGGGCTAGTGACCTATGTATCAGAATTATAACTCCCGCCTTTTTTTCTATTGCTCCCGAACCATAGACCTCCCCCACCCATAATTTTTTAAGGCGAAAGAAGTCCTCCGCGGCCAGGTGGGTCTCCTGAAGCAACGCTATGTCCACATGTAGTCTCTTAAGATGGCGCAGTATCATCATGCGCTTTGCCGGGGAGCGCAGTCCCTTAACATTCCAGGAGGCCCACCTAACCATCGGAAGCCTCCCCGCTCGGGTCCCAAAATTTTTTTATGATGAATATCAACACGTAGTAAGTTACATCTGGACTGACTTTGAGTGAGGTGTGACAGGCAATGATGGTATAACTTTTTAGAGACACAATACCAATTACAAGGATAATTTCCGTTTTTTCCTCCCTTTTCTTCCCACCCTCCCCCCCCAAATCACTCCAACATCTTTTAACATCAAAAAGTCTGCGACTTCACTTATGTCCTCCAGTGCAGCTCATACATTCAACTCCCCCCCGCCTCATCCTCCGCCACCTCTGAAAACATTTAAACAGATTATATTGTAACTCCAACGTTCTGCCCAAAGAGCATCAGTCTCCAATTGGCGATCTTCAATAGGAAGGTAGTTATATAAATCGCCCAAGGGTCAGTTCTCATGTTCACAGTTTATAAACAACTCACAACCCTTCCCCTGTTCTCTACCGTAATACGGATTCAGAGAGTTTCTGTAGTCGGTTTGAGTGGGGTTCATCCTGACATCTCCCTGGCCGGGTGTCAATATCAGATCGCCAGTTTGAATAAGGTCACCTTGAACACCTTAGCGCCATTATATCCATGTTCCTGTGGATTAAGCAAAAGTAAAGAGATAGAAGAGAGAGAGAGAAAGAGAAGGAGGAGAAAAAAAAAAAAAAGGTGGAGGGAGGAGAAAGGCTAAAATATCTTCTCCTCATCATCTCGTAGTGTATCTTCTTCCTCTCGTAGTATATCCAGGTCATGTCATATCGCTTTTTCCTTCAGGACGTCCGTTGCGTATCCGCCAGGTGCAAGAGCCATAAAAATTATGTCAATTAATGTGATCCTGTCTCATTTCTTCTTTTGCCATCTGCTTCCGGATTGTCTCTGTTGTTTCGGAGTGCCCGGCGTTGCTCCCTTTTGTGATCCATCATCCAATAAGGAGTACGATCTGAGTCTATAAGATCTCACCGAGGTTCTTTCCATTTCGTTTTCTGAGTCTGGAGCAGGCGTGGGTTTCACAGGTGATCTCTTACTGGTACAAGGGGGTGACTCGGTTCTTCTTGGGGAGTTGAGATTTTCTCTAACAGCGGCCATTGCCTCCTCAGGATCTGTGAAGGTCATCAAGGTACCCTCTCTAGATCTAAATCTTAAAGTTGCAGGAAAGTTCAGTTGGAAGCGGACGTTCTTTTTGTGCAGCAGTGAACACGTCTCACTAAATGCTCTTCTTCGACGGGTGACTTCCACAGAGTAGTCCGCAAAGACCAGTGCTCTATGTCCCTGAAGTATTAGAGGATGTTTTTTTGCTTTATAAGCCCGCAGGATTTCCTCCTTGTCTCTGTGGTTCAAAAATTTTGCTATGGCGTGCCTGGATTTATTGGGCTCCCTGGAGGCTGCATTCGGTGCTAGGCGTCTCGTGGTATCGGTCGTCTCCTGTACGTCTCTAGGGGGACCTATCCTATGGGCACGTTCGGTCTTGCATCTGTGTGTTAGACCTAGGGCTTTAGGTAGTTCCACCTCAAAAATTTCTTCCAGTTGGCTCACAGGGACAGATTCTGGGAGTCCCACAATTTTTAGATTACTCCGTCTCGTTCTATTTTCAATGTCCTCCAGCTTGTTATGTGTGTAATCAGCATGCTTTTGCAGGGCCAGTAGCTGTTCCTCAAGTTCCTGAATCCTGTCCTCTGCTGTACCTATTCTAGATTCAGCTTCTAGTAGCTGCTGTTCATGTGTCTCTACTTTCCCAGATAGGTCTCTAGTAGAAGCTGCCACCATCTCTGCCACTGTGACTTTAAATTCTTCTGCTAAGTGCACAGCCAGTTCTTTGGCTAATTTTTTGTAGTCCAGGGGCTGGAATCTCCAGCTGTCCCCTGTGTTATCATCCCAAGTATTAGAGATGTGTTGTTTTTGTGGTTTGTGTGTGTCTGGAGCCTGTAACTGGGCTGGTGTCTGGGGCTGATGTTGGTCACAGATATCCTGCACAGCATGTGGGCTCTGTCCTGGGGGGTTGTCATCCCCTCTCTCTGGGGTCATCTCCCGGGATCCCTCCGGTCTCTCTATTGAACTGTCCTCTCCCGGTTCCCTCTCTTTGTTCCCAGCTGATCGACCCTGCCCTTCATCCTGTGGAGAGCCCCGTGCTGTTTGTGTGCAGACCGCGCCATCATTGCGGTCTGCACATGGCACCTCATCTCTCTCTCCCTCCGCGTTCCTCTTGAAGTATTTGTCCAGGGTGGCCATGGCTGGTCTTACCGGGATCCCGGAGGTCTCCTGTACGATGATGGCTTATCAGAGGGCAGCTCCGGAGTCTGTAGTGAGCGGATGGCGGCGGATTAACCCGGCGGGGAGCGGAGCGGCTCTAAGCGCGTCCGCACATGGAGGGGCCGGAACCGGAAGTCGATTTTCTGGCTTTTAACAGTTACGGGATCACTAGTTACCCTACACTCTCCTTATCTCCATAGGGAGACCAGTCTACCCTTAAAGTAAAGGCCACAGGAAAGATGCCTAGATGCCTAGCAAGAAGCTTCCCCCATCTTTGAAAAAGAAGCTTTGCAACGGGTGTGCTGATATGGTGGTTAGACAAGAACATCCCTCACTTCTGGAGTAGTTGCGTTCTATAGTCACACAGGAGGTTCAGTGCTCCTTAGCCGCCTTTCCTCCTCCCTCAGGTCCATCTTCCCTTAAAAAGAGGACAATCCAGATTGAAGAATCTGGCTCTGACTTTGCAGGTTCACATATCTCTGTGTTAGAGATATGGGATGTAGCTTCATCCTCTAGGAAGACAGAGAGTAAAAAAAATATCTCCTTTTCTATTGAAGATATAGAGAAACTAACTAGTGCTGTGTGTAGCACTATGGGTTTGAAGAAGGAACAGGTACCTGACACTATTCAGGATGAAATGTTTAGGGGACTGAAGGTAGGCTGGTTTCCTGGTGCACAAAAACATCCAGATCCTCATATTACAGGAGTTGGAGTCCCCAGAAAACTGCTAAGCAGTCCCTCGGAGCTTAAGTTTGCCCTGGAGGGAGATTCATGCAGTTGGGATATCCCAAAGGTGGATGTGCAAGTGGCAAGGGTGGCCAAGAAAACTGCACTCCCCTTTGAGGATTACTCCCAGTTTAAAGACCTGATGGACAGAAAAATTGAGAGCCCGCTTAAGAAACCCAGGGAAACGTCTACATCTTCCCTAAACAGCAACATAGCCTCCACCTGTGGTGCTAGAACACTTTTTAGGTGATTGGGGCAGATGGAAACTCACCTGTCTCAGGGGACCCCATGGGAGGAGTTACTTGACTTTCTTTCTTTACTTAAAAAGGTTACAGGTTTCTGATCAGATGCATCAGCAGAGTCTGTACATATAGCTGCCAGATCCTCTGTGCTGTCCCAACTCCGTTAGAAAGGCTTTGTGGCTTAAAATGTGGAGTGGGGATGTCATCTCAAAAAGAAAACTCTGCTCCATCCCCTTTATGGACGATTACGGTATGTCTTTGAGTCTTCTCTTGCTATTTTGGAGAAAGACACTCCCAGCGCAAAGGTCAGCTAAAAAACACCTTTTTTCATTCCTCCCAGCCTCAGACCTCTCAATACATAGGTAAGGGGAAAACTGGGAGGTGGAGCTACCCTAAAAGTGAAGAACATTCTTGTCCCCCAGCAGGAACATCAACAGGAAAAGCAATGACTTCTAGTCAGTGGGGGGAGGGCTCCCGAGTTTTGTTCCACAGTGGCAGATGATAAGCAAATGCCAATCGGTCCTCAATGAAATCAGAGTTTTGAGTATCCCCACCCTCGGGGTCTGAGGGTCATTTTCCCTGATATTTTTAGGCAGCCCAGGATCTGCTAGCTGCAGGTCTAAGAGATCTGTTCAATTCAGGAGCAATCTTTCCCCGTACCGTTAAAGGAGTGCAAAAGAGGTCATTACTCTGCTTTTTCTGGTGAAAAAAAAAACCTGGGGATTCTCGGATTATAGTAAATTTGAAGAGTTTAAACCATCATGTGACATATCGATGATTCAAGATGGAGTCAGTGAAATCTGCGATTCCTCTAATAGGACCTCATTATTTGATGGCGACCATCAAATCTTATTTTCATGTCTCAATTCACCCAGATCACAAAAAATTTCTGAGATTTGCAATCCTCCAGAACCATCGGGTGAGACACTAGCAGTACAATCTAAAAGAAAAGGGGTAGACAAGGGCGCAATGGGTCTAAACTGTTTGTAGGGAGTGTATGTGCAGTGTAAGAACTACTCACCTTAGTCAGTTGTGTGTCCCACAACTGGTTTTAAAGCATCACCGCTGCAGCAGGATCCCCACCTCATGGATGGTCCTCAGTAACTCCAGAAACGGACAAAAAGATTTTTAGATCCGCACGGATCTAAAAATCTTTTTGTCTGTTTCTGGAGTTAGTACCAGTACAATGCACTCCCTTTTGACATTATCTTGGAGAACACCCTTGGTGCTGAGGGAATGCCAGAGGTAGTGACTTTCATCTGGGTACAGGTCATCTGCATTCTTCCTTACCTGAACAACCTCCTAATTGTAGCCCCATCTGCTCAGATCCTCAGTACCCATATTGAGAGTATCTAGAAATTCTACAATCTTTGGGCTGGCTCTCAAATCTCAAGTCAGTACTTCAGCCTTCTACAACAAGGCGGTTCCTGTGAGTTCTGCTAGATTCAGAAAAATAAATGTCCTTCCTCCCAGAGGATGATCAGTTAGACATAATGTCCAAGATCTCTGCTTTCAGAAAACAAAGGTCTCCTACCCTATGAGCATCCATGTCTGTCCTGGGGTCCATGACTTCCTGCAGACAGTATCCTGGGCTGAGGCTCACTCCAGAAATCTGCATGGTCACATTCTATCAAATTGGAACAGGGGTATGAACTCTCCAACAGAAAAATTCAGGTTCCAGGTCAAGTAACTCCTCTAATAAATCCTTGGAACCTTCGCAGAGGTGTAGCCTGGTCTCAGACACCGATAATCACAGTAACAACGGACACCAGCAAAAGAGGCTGGGGTACTGTAATATCACATACTCCCTTCCTAGTGCTCTTGAGTCCAGAAATAAGAATCAGGTCCTCCAACTACAGGAAACTGAAGGTGGTGGAGGAGGCCCTTGTGACAGCAGCCAATCTAGTCAACGATGCTCATGTCAGAGTCTACCCAGACAATATGACTACTGTAGCCCAATTTCAACATCGGGGGAGTACAAGGTTTGACAGTTTGAAAATAATTTTCAGTCTAATCTTTGTTGGGCTGAAAGACATCTGCTTTCTCTGACAGTGGTCCACCTAAATGAGTCCTCCAACCTGCAGATGGACTTTCTAAGCCAGCAGGACATACATCCAGGAGAATGGAGCCTAGACCAGAAGGTCTTCTAGATCCTAATGTCAAGATGGGGGTTTACCAGAGGTCAACCTATTCGCCACTAGCCTACATGCAAAGGTCGAAACTGATTTCTCTTTGAAACCCAGAGATGAATCCATGGGAGTAGATGCATTTGCCCAACCCTGGAACTTTCAACTTATGCTTTTCCCCTGTTAGAGACATGAGAAATTCTCCCTCTCAAGTAGCACTGAGTTCAGTTATGGATAGGCATCGGTAAACTGTGTATGGAAACACCAAACACAAAAGATGCAGGATCTAGGTCAGGGGTCTCAAACATGTGGCCCCTAGGGCTTCTTAGTGCGGCCCCCGACTCCGTGGACAGTGAATCATGCCGGCAGTCCTGTGCAGGGGGCTGCCGCGATACTGCTGTATTATTACTTCAAGCACCTTTATTGACACTTCACTGCTGCTTGCTCTGTGCCCTGCAAGTGCAATGCAAGCCGCCAGCCAATGAGAGGCGTATGACATCACCTGCAGGCCTCTCATTGGTTGGAGGCTTGCATAGGGTGCAGAGCAAGTGGCAGAGCGAGCGGCAGTGAAGTGTCAATGAAGGGGCCGGAAGTAATAATACAGCAGTATCGCGGCGGCCCCATGCACAGGACCGCCGGCTAGGTTAGTTTTACAAAAGAGTGTGTGTGTCTGAGACTGAGGGTGTCTGAGACTGAGGGTGTCTGAGACTGAGGGTGTCTGAGACTGAGGGTGTCTGAGACTGAGGGTGTCTGAGACTGAGGGTGTCTGAGACTGAGGGTGTGTAAAAAGAAGGTAGACCAAGTTGGGGACATCAGTACAAAAGGGGGACCAGGATGGGGACAATACTAAATTCTGGTATTACTAAAAATGTCACTTAGTCCTACAAGCAATGCTGCCCCCCGATAAAAAAAAATTTCTATGCCCAGCCCATCAACACAGCTGAGTTTGAGACCCCTGCTCTAGGTCTTTTCAAGAGTGTTTGTTTATTATAATATAGGTGGACCTTATATAGGGTTTTTGGAACATACAAAAAAAGATCAGCAAGTTGCATAAGAGGTGGGTGTATTTTGGAATATCTACAATAGCCGACAAGCAATATAATTATATTTCATGATCTTGGCTAAGTATGGACACTGGGTTATATGCTATTTCCACGTTTAGGAAACAATGATTGCAGGAAGGACCTTCATGACTCTGCTCCCTATGGTGATGGGGTTTGGAGCTACTCATGGCTTTGGCTCTTCTGCTCCCTATTGCAGGGAGTAGGGTAGACAGAGTTCATGGTGTGGAGGTCACTCTGCACCGATTCTGGCAGGAAGCCAATATATAACCAGCATGGAGGAGACACATGTTCAGCCTCATCACTCCTGGCTGTATGAAGCTTCAATCCTTTGTGGAGGCAATTAAACGTCTGGGAGCAGCAGTGCTTCCTCCCTCTTTTAAGATGTTTTTATTAGTCAACAAGAAAGTAAACATAACTACGTCGAGATGATAAAGTTTTCGGCATAAAAATTTACATATAGTATTAGCATATAACATATATTTAAGAAGGTAAACAAAAAGGAGAAAAATAAAAGACAAATTTGAGGAAAATAAAATAACAAACTATTTACAGTTGACACGATGATAATATGTATCAGGAAATCTAAAATCTCTCAGCTAATTATTTTCAATATAGACAATAAATGGAAACAATTAGACTAAACTAAGTCAAATGAAATGTAAGATTCTGTACATAAATCTGAACCCAACTCGCCCACTTCTCCATGTATTTTAATTTAACATGTGCGCCCCCCTCTAAGAGCAAACGTGAACTCACATTATGTGATGCTATATACCGTATATACTCGTGTATAAGCCGACCCGTGTATAAGCCGACCCCCCTACTTTTGCCCCCAAAACCTGGGAAAATTTATTGACTCGTGTATAAGCCGAGGGTGGACCCCAGCACAGGTATACAGCCCCCAGCAGTGTGGTATACAGCAGCCTCCCCAGTGGTATATACAGGCCCCAGCAGTGTTACAGCAGCAGCCCCAGTGGTATATACAGCAGCAGCCCCAGTGGTAGTATACAGCAGCCCCAGTGGTAGTATACAGCAGCAGCCCCAGTGGTAGTATACAGCAGCAGCCCCAGTGGTAGTATACAGCAGCAGCCCCAGTGGTAGTATACAGCAGCAGCCCCAGTGGTAGTATACACGCAGCCCCAGTAGTATATACAGCCCCAGTGGTAGTATACAGCCCCAGTGGTAGTATATAGCCCCAGTGGTAGTATACATACAGCCCCAGTGGTAGTATATATCCCCAGTGGTAGTATATAGCCCCAGTAGTAGTATACAGCCCCTGTGGTAGTATATAGCCCCAGTGGTAGTATACATACAGCCCCAGTGGTAGTATATAGCCCCAATGGTAGTATATAGCCCCAGTAGTAGTATACAGCCCCAGTGGTAGTATATAGCCCCAGTGGTAGTATATAGCCCCAGTGGTAGTATACATACAGCCCCAGTGGTAGTATATAGCCCCAGTGGTAGTATATAGCCCCAGTGGTAGTATATAGCCCCAGTGGTAGTATACAGGGCCCCAGCAGGGCCCCCCTCATAATTTGGCGCCCCCACCTCAGTTTCTGGGCCCCCCCGCATGCAGCGCTGCACATATACATTACGTGTCTAGCAGCTGTTACCCTCCGGTGGCAGATCGCGGCTCCCGGCTCCGGGCTCCATCTTCCTCGCTGTCTTCCTGCTTTGTGACTGGCGCGATGACGTCACATGACAACCAGGAAGACAGAGAGGAAGATGGAGCCCGGAGCCGGGAGCCGCGATCTGCCACCGGAGGGTAACAGCTGCTAGACACGTAATGTATATGTGCAGCGCTGCATGCGGGGGGGCCCAGAAACTGAGGTGGGGGCGCCAAACTTTGAGGGGGGCCGTATGACTCGCGTATAAGCCGAGGGGGGGACTTTTCAGCCCAATTTTTGGGCTGAAAAACTCGGCTTATACGCGAGTATATACGGTAATCCATAAGATTCTCAATACATGGAATCAAATCACTTTTCCATCGAGAGGCGATAAAATGTTTTGCCACTACCGTGTTTCCCCGAAAGTAAGACCCTGTCTTACATTAATTTTACCTCCGAAAGTCCCACCCTGTCTTACTTTCGGGGGGGAAGGGGGTCTTACATTAGCCCAAAAAAAGACAATTTTTTTTAACAAAAAAATTTACATTTATTAACATGCTGAACAGTATGGTAGTTATCACCAAACAGTAGAATAAAACAAATGTATCAAGAATATCTTGTTACTCCCGTATCATTACGGTATTTCCATGTATAACATGAAAAACAACGAACAATCTCAATATATTATACCGTGACACAAAACAAGATTTATTCCATGACAACCATGTCATCATCTTCTGGAACATCATCATAAACATCCAAACTCTCTGAAGTTCCTGTGGAATTTCTTGGGACTCCCATTTCCTTCTGAATCATTGGCCCATGTCTCTCATTGTGTAGCAACGGCACTGTCCTGAAATGAGCAGGTCTTGTCAAGGTAGCCTGCTCGTAGTGCATTTGCAATGCAAGTGTCAGTGATCTTCCCCCATGAATTCTTCACCCAATTCACAATCTCTGGCAGTTTAGGCTTCACAAAGTTTCCACGTTGATTCCTCTCCATTCTGTTTTCAATGTAATCATTGATTTCCACACGCAGATTGTCCTTGAAGGGCTTGTTAATGGCGATATCCAGAGTCTGGAGATAAGCCGTAATTTCTGCAGGAATCATTATTTGGTCAATTCTTCGCTCATGAAGGAAGTTTTTCATGTCTTTGGCGCGGTGTGTGCTGGCTGCATCCCAGATCAGCATTCCTCTTTGGCTCCCTCGCATAACAAGCGGCAGCGTTAAATCGAGCCACTTCCTTATAACCGCTTGTGTGGCCCAGGCTTTTTCAGTTTTCAGCACATAAATGCCAGAAACACGCTCAATCTTTTCTTTCTTGCCCTTTGAAATTAGTAAAGGTGGTACTTTAGTGCCATCAAGACAAATTGCCAAAATACAGGTAACCCGTGCACTTTCATAGGCGGTGGAGGGAACGTACACTGAGGAGGCACCTCGTTGTTCAATTGTTGTTTGAGCTGCTTGGCCCATAAACACTGCGGTTTCATCCATGGTGATCATGTTTGAAAGGTTGTATTTTGAGAAGTCAGTGTCATCAACAAACTTCTTGTATGCAAATGCGCGTTTCACAATTTCAGCATCTTCCAGCCTAAAGAGTGTTGTGGATCTTCTCAAAGACAGGTCATTTCGTTCAAGAAAGTTATCCACCCAGTGTTGTGATGCCTTGAATTCTTCAGGGTGAAATGTCAAGCTGTGGTGCCATTGCAAGGGCATATTCCTGAATCTGAGCCCTAGTCACCAAGTGGGTCTATCAGAGTCAGATAGGTGAAAACAAGAGGAAATAACCCCAAAAGAGGCCAATTTATCTTTAACAAACACGTCGGATACATTTAATATTTCTACTTTTCCAATTGTAGAGATTGAGGGAAGGACATAACCAAGAGAAGACATCTATCGGGAGCCAGACGGGGCAAGTCGGAGAGAAAATGGTCTTGGGTATTTGATTAAACATCCTCCCAGGCCTTCTAGAGGAAGTCTCTTTTTTTGGATGAGGAAGGTATTGAGCAATAAACAACGTGGATTCCCTTTTTCTCATAATAGACCATTCTATGTTTACCCAAGACGATGAGTGTTCATCACTCCACCATCTTGAAGTGGTTTGCGTTGGAATGGCAAAATAATAGGCCCTAAGATTAGGGACACCCAGTCCTCCATTTAGTTTGTTCTTTTCAAGAGTAGTAGCTGCAACCCTGGGGAATTTCTCTCGCCAGACAAATCTACTAAGGCCCCTTTCACATCAGCGTTTTACGCTGATCGCGGCAGTTGCGGTGAAAAAGCCGCAACTGCCGCAATTACCGCATAACGGGGGAATTAAATGTTTGTTTCTAAATGCTCATTGTTTTTTTTCTATGTACCGTATATACTCGCGTATAAGCCGAGTTTTTCAGCCCAAAAATTGGGCTGAAAAGTACCCCCCTCGGCTTATACGCGAGTCAGTGCGGGGGCTGCTGTATACAGCGGTATAAAGCAGCCCCCGCATCCCCAATAATGCAGGGCCCCCCCCTCATGCTCCGGTCACCTGTAAAGCAAATTATACTTATCAGTGTCCCGCTGCCGTCCGCGCCCGCCGCTGCCGACATCGCGATCCTCCATCTTCATGCATCTTCTTCCTGTTTCTGTGCGCGTCGCAGGCAATGACGTCATTACCGGCGACGCGCACAGGAAACAGGAAGAAGTCGCATGAAGACGGAGGATCGGGATGTCGGCAGATGCGGGCGCGGACGGCAGCGGGACACTGATAAGTATAATTTGCTTTACAGGTGACCGGAGCATGAGGAGGGGGCCCTGCATTACTGGGGCTGCATGTATACTACCACTGGGGCTGCTGTATATAGGGGCTGCTGTATACACCACTGGGGCTGCAATACCACTGGGCTGCTGTATATAGGGGCTGCAATACCACTGGGGCTGCAATACCACTGGGGCTGCTGTACATAGGGGCTGCTGTATACACCACTGGGGCTGCAATACCACTGGGGCTGCTGTATATAGGGGCTGCAATACCACTGGGGCTGCTGTATATACCACTGGGGCCTGCTGTATATCATTCTGCTGGGGCCTGTATACCACTGCTGGGGGCTGTATACCTGTGCTGGGGTCCACCCTCGGCTTATACGCGAGTCAATAGATTTTCCCAGGTTTTGGGGCAAAAGTAGGGGGGTCGGCTTATACACGGGTCGGCTTATACACGAGTATATACGGTAATCTGAGAGAACATGAAGAGGCCGTGAGGCAGCAGCTTTGAGTAGCCAAGATGTGAGGCAGTGACCCAGGCTCTTGACACATCCTGCACTAATAACTACATACCAATCTCTCCTTCATCTCTACTCCTGCCTTACCCCTTACCTCTCCACTTTTTTTTTATATAGTTTAAGGGTTTCCGCCCTTAAACTCTACAGAAACTGCCCTTACCAAAGTAACCAATGACCTGACGATAAAACGTAAAGGTGACCACTCTCTGCTTATCCTTCTTGACCTTTCTGCAGCTTTTGACACCGTTGACATCATCTCCTACTCTTCATGCTGCACTCCATTGACATAAAAGACACTGCTCTCTCCTAGTTCTCTTCCTATATTTCTGACCGCTCCTTCATTCTATCTTTCACTGGCTCCACTTCTCCTCTTCCTCTCACTATTGGGGTCCCTCAGGGTTCAGTCGTTGACCCTCTTCTCTCTCTACATGACCCCTGTTGAATAGTCCATCAGCAGATGGCTTTCAGTACCATCTTTATGCTGATGATACACAACTATACACTTCTTCCCCCGTCCTTACTGCTGCTGTACTGAAGAACACCAATGACTGTCTAACCTCAGTCTCCAATATCTTGAACTTCTTCTGCTTCCGCCCTCCACTAACCTCCCTAAATCTGACATCTCTCTTTCGGTATGTGGTACCACAATAACGCCTAGTCAGCAGGCTCACTGTCTGAATATTATGTTTGACACCTATCTTTTCTTCACCTCCTATAAACAATCTCTCGCCTGCTCTTGCCCCTTGCAGCTGAAGAACATCTCTAGAATCTGCCCCTTTTTCATCATGGAAACAAACAACCCTCACTGTGGCCCTGATCCACTCCTGCCTTAATTATTGCAATTCTCTATTATTTTGCCTCCCCCCCCCCCCCCCCCACTAGACTTTCCCCTCTACAGTCCATCCTTAATGCAGCAGCCAGGGTCACCTATCTGGCTGTTACTCAGATGCTTCCCCTATGTGCCAATCATTGCACTGGCTGCCTATACACTATAGGATCCAATTCAAATTGCTTGTTCCTACCCACAAAGCTCTTCACGGTGCAGCACCTCCCTACCTCTCTATCCTCACCTCTGTGTATCACTCCACCCGTTCTCTTTGCTTTGGGAGCGACTTTAGACAAATATCTGCACTAATTTGAACCTCCCACTTCCAACTCCAAGACTTCTCCCGAGCTGCACCAATTCTCTGGAATGCTCTAACCCAAGAAATGAGATCTATCCACAACTTACATAAGTTCAGGCTCTCCCTAAAAACACATCTTTTTAGGGTGGCCTATGATGCCCCCTAATCGAAGTCACTTAGACATAGCCTGTTTGCTCCACCAGACCCAAAAGAATCGCTGATGATCACTCATGCAGCTTTTATCTATTCTCCATTCCGTCAAGTTGGCTTGACCTTCTTTGTAAATAAGCACCTGTAATTTGTCTCTCCCCCACCTCATTGTAGATTGTAAACTCTTATGAGCCAGTTTATTATTTTGCTTTAATTTTTGTATTTTTATAACTGTTACTTATGACTGTTTGTACATGGACCTTTGAATTATAAAGCGCCGTGGAATATGTTGGCGCTATATAAATATTATTATTATCAAGCAGTATTTATTCACAAGTCCACACTACTTACAGATCTTTGGATTTGGAACATAGCCGGTACAGTCCAGTTATGATATGTTAGAGTCCTTGCATAAATCACTGTACTGCTTTGGGTTCCCTTCAAGGTCGGGTCCACTTGTGAGGACCAAGTCCACCGTGCTGGTTTATGTTGTCCAGCACACAGCCAGCTCACCTAACACATGCTGCTCTTGCCACTTGGCTCCAAATGAGACACACCTTGCTTTGCTCTTCAGGATTAAATGCAACTTGCTCGGACATGAGCTTCTTAGGGTATGTGCACAAAGTGCGTTTTTGCTGCGGTTTCTGCCTGCGGTTTACCAATGGTAATGTATGCTAATTTGTTAATGATATAAGGAAAATCCGGCACCGGACCAAATTCTTCAATACTTGTGCTTTATTTTTTAGTGCATCACACAAATAAAACAATCATTGTGGGACCACAGCCCCACCAAAGCGCTCAACGCGTTTCGGACATAGTCCTTTGTCAGCAGCATAAAATCACAATGACAAAGTCTGCTTTTTAAAACATTGAGAGACACACACAATTAATTACACACATGTGAAACATATTCTACTCATGACGTAGGTTGAAGACCTCCTACTCTGTTTTCATTTATTTATAGGAGCCAATCTGCTTTAGTTACACAGTTACATTTGTGTTGGGCTACAGGTTAAATATACATGAATTCCATTTTTTATTTTATTTTATTTTTCATTTTCATGTATATCCATGTATACTTCTTTCAAAATCCCCATACATTTTGTGTATTGAAAAAAGAATAGCCGAGCATATTGCATCTGCTACACCTGAATTGCGCGCAAGCCGCAGGGGAATGTCAAACCTTTCCAGACATTTTCTGGATGCACATTATGGAGATGTAAGTGATTTAATAGTGAAAGGTATTGAAAGGGTATAAAATCTAAGACGAGGTGGAGACAATGAGCACCGCGTATTGGACCGTGAGGCTCAGTGGATACTCAGCCTCAATACACGACAACCTAATGGGTTAAATTTACGAACAGACCTATCATACTTTTACTAAAAAAGATAATAAAAATAAACCTTACTAAAATCCATATCACAACAGAAGTTTAACTCCCATAAAGAAACAAAATGTATGGGGATTCTGATAGAAGTATACATGGATATATATGAAAATGAAGAATAAAATTTAAATAAAATAAAAAATGTAATTCATGTGTATTTAACCTGTAGCCCAACACAAATGTAACTGTAACTAAAGCAGATTGGCTCCTGTAATTAAATGAAAAAATAGAGTAGGAGGTCTTCAACCTACGTCATGAGTAGAATATGTTTCACATGTGTGTAATTGTGTGTGTCTCTCAATGTTTTAAAAGGAGACTTTGTCATTGTGATTTTATGCTGCTGTCGAAGGACTATGTCCGAAACGCGTTCAGCGCTTTGGTGGGGCTGTGGTCCCATGATATGATTGTTTTATTTGTGTGATTCCCTACAAAATAAAACACAAGTATTGAAGAATTTGGTCCGGTGCCGGATTTTCCTTATATCATTAACTACAAGGACTGTGGACGTCCATCCAGGCACTAGCCGGCTTCAAGGTATTCCAGTGAGAGCATATTCCCTATCCTTTCCCTTGCATCACCATGCTAATTTGTTCCTGCGGTTTTAATTTCTAGCAAAACCAATGTGTTTCACAAAAACGCTGTGCCCACACATTGGTTTTGCAAGTGTCAAGAACTGTCAAATCCCTGCAGTTTTGGTGCAGATGGGAAAGAATTGACATGTTCTATTTTTCTCCTTCGCCTCATTGGGGGACACAGACCGTGGGTGTTATGCTGCTGTCCACTAGGAGGCGACACTAGGCAGAATCTGCAAAAGAGTTAAATGCTCCTCCTCTGCAGCATTACACCCCTGGAAGCAGGAAGTGATTCTCCAGTTTTTGCTTAGTGTCTGAAAGGAGGCACACGATCTTACTCTCTCTCCATTATTTTTACTTTTTGAAGCTGCATTTTTACGTTTGAAGGGACATGTCGACCACAGATACCTCCCCAGACCCCACAGTTGTGACTCTGGGTCGAGCTATTTTGTCTGATATGGGCTATTCCTTCCTCGGCCCTCCACTGTTGGAGGTGCTGGGTTAAAGAGATGTCCAGACCTGCCGGTTCTGAGGCCCGCATTCCTCCCCAGTCCCCACAGTTGGGGCTCTGGGTCGCAGCAATGCTCCATGTCCCCACCGCAAGCAGCAAGATAGAGGGAAAAAGAAAACCGGCAAAGACGACCTCCACCTCAGCTCCCCACGTTTGGGGTGCTGGGTTACAGCAGAAGTGACCTCTGAATGTGGATGACAGCATTTCTCCCTAATTCCCCCTTCGGGGCTCTTAGGTCGAGACACCGCAAGGTATGGGGAGCAGCGGCACATAGTTGCACTGAAAAACGCTGCAGCATGCCTCGAGGGGTCCCCCCAAAACCAGCTCTGCTGCGTGAAGTCAAAAATGAGCTGTAGCATGCTTCCCAGGCAAAGATGCTGCAGCACATCTCAATGCTGCAGCACACACAGCCAGCTCAACTGCGTGACCCCCCCCAAAATGCCGCAGCACATCTTAATGCTGCGGCACACTTCATGAGCACAACTCTGCTGCATACTGGGGCCGGCACAGGTTGGACAGCAGGCATAGCCTACATGTCCACCGCTATTGTAATCGAGCACCAGGCCCTCAGCAGCCAATGCTTGCCCTTACAGGGGCCCTCACCGTAGCCTGTTGGGACGCAGCGTCCGGGAAGCGATCACTGTGCCTGGGGGGGGCCTCCGCTGTTCCCGGCCGCGGACCTCCGCGCCGGGCCTCCACCGCTCCCGGGCCCGCGAATCACGCGAGGCCCCGGCTTCGGCCTAGCCGCACATCGAGTGCTTCCCCGCCTCCCCGCCCGCCTCCGCCTGACGTCAGCACAAGAGGCGGGACAAGGCTACAGAAAGGGCGCCATTCAGCATTGCTTGGCGCGTCCCTTTCAGCTCCGCCCCCCTTCTCCTTGCCCGAAGCCATTACAGATCAGCGCTGTCGCCACTGTATAGCAGTGGCAGACAGCGCTTACATATGTGGGGGCACAGGCTGCCCAAAGGGTCACACAGCCTAAAGAGCAGAGTTTGCACACGTGGGGGCACTCTGCCAGGCGGAGGATCCGTTAAGGCACTCACACACAAATGTGCAGAAGCCTGCAGACAACTGCTTGACTGCAAGGCTTACACTTCAGGGGGCACAGTGTCAGGTGAATGGTGTGCTGCAGCACACACTAGAGGCCTGCAGTCACCTTGCCACAGCAGCGTGTGCGGATGTGAGCGCACTGTGACAGGCGGAGGGTCTGCTACGGCACACACTGTTGTGCAGAAGCCTGCAGACACCTGCTTATCTTCCACAGGGCTTGCACTTCAGGGAGCACAATGCCACTAGGGTACCGCAGCCTGCAGTCGCCTAGCCACTGCAGAACGTACGCATGTGGGGGCACGGCCTCAGGTGGACTGCCTGCTGGAGCACACACTGGGGTGGCAGAGCAAACTGACTCCCTTCTCGCCCCCGCTGCGTGATCCTTTTGCCCCTGTCTTCCTGGCAGGAAGTGATAGGGATTTAAGGATTATTCCTCAAGGACTGTAGCTCCGCAGCCACTATAGTCACTTCAGTGTCACAGCATCCGCTGTGCAGGGTACAAAGGGACTCCCGGAGGATAAATTCGGTACAGCCTCGCTGTGCAGCAGTCTCCAATAGCACAGGGATGTACCGTGCGGCAATCGCCCTCCTCCCTCTGCACACCGTGCAAGGAACATCGTCATACTACACAGGGCAGTACAACACGCCATATGGTCCAGCACTGGTTTTTTGTCCCTGCAGTAATACTGAATGTCCCTGATTCCCAATGTCGTCCACATCCCGGATCCTCGGAGTGGTACGGGCAAAGTCTCTACCGGACGCGTTAGGTTCTCCCCACCCTGCCAGATGCAGGTACCTGGAGGGAGCTGATAAGGGAAACACTAACATGTTTTTCCCTTCCGGCCCCCCAACGTTAGCAAAGCTCAGTTGTTATCAAACGTCTCAAAAAGGTCGTCCAATGTACCCCTCCCAGGGCCTCCACACAGTTGGCACATTTAGGTTGTGGTGGACTTCCTACGCGTTAAACCGACAGGTTCCTTCTCTGGGCCCCCACGGTGGAGAGCCCAGTCGACGGTGATGTAACCCGCAATTACCTGACAACCATAGGCGTCCCAAGTCTGTTCGCCAATCCTCAGTAAACCCCACATCTGGTGCTCCGGTGGGCGGTGACGACAGCCAAGTCTCACAAGACACAGGCTGAAACACCGTGATCCGCAGCGGCACGGGGAACTGAGCTGAGAGTCTCGGGAACCTTCAACCCATAGTATACTCCTTACTTGCCTTCCCACTGTTGAGGACTCGGGTTGAAGTTGCGACCGCACAAGGTCTACTCGACATCCATCCCCAGACTAATAAAACGAAACTCTAGGTTGCAGACTGTGGAACACAAGCCCAGCTGCCAATCTCCTCACTGCACCTATATTAGGTACTCGGGTTGAGATAACACACCCAATGCCTCTGCTCAGTCCGCTTCAAAGCAGGACCTCGCAGACTCACGAATGCATTAACCCAATGGATGGGCTCTCGGATCCCCGTGTGGCTGTGGTCCAAACCTTCTTCCACGCAGTCAGTCTCTTCGTCTCAGGAGTTAAAAGTGAAGACTGTGAGACCTAAAGCTCATAAATACAGCCTGAAGTTGGAAATGTCTATACTACATTCCAGGAGTCTCCCATATCTGGACGACTTATTCATCAATGCATGATTTTCGGAGTCTGCGAACGCTGCCGCTTCCACTGGACACGTTAAGAAGACTCGGTTGGCAGATCTCCCTCCATGAGTCTACCACATTGCCAGAACACACGTTGCAGCACAGCACACAAACTCAAGGAGTCCCTGCTCCGCTACGTATTCCTGATGGCCACATGCTGCAGCATCACATATGGAGTATCAGCCATGTGGTTTTTCCCGGACAAGGCGCGGATCTTCGTCTGGAAATCCGCTTCAGCGACCTCCTCAATCCTTCACAACGGCTATAAGAGTTCTAGACAGGATAGTGGGAGCATGGGAGGCAGTTCCATAGCCTCAGCTGCACCTACGGCCTTTTTTTTTCCACTATCCATGCTTAGACATGTCCCAGGAACAGGATGTGGTGCGATGTACTCCCATCACCAGGCACATGCCAATAGTCCCGCCCACACACGAGGATGCCCCTCAATCTACAAAGATTCGGCCAGTAATTGTAGTACTGAAATCAGTCACCGTCTGGCAGTCGGTCTTGCTAGGATGTAGTCAGACAATGCCACGGCCGTGGCATATGTCAACCACTAGGGTGGAAACCGCAGTCTCCAAGTGATGACAGACGTTCGCCACATCCTTTACCGGATGGAATCCTTGAACACTGTATTGTCAGCTGTTCTCATACCAGGCTAACCCGCCAAGGGACGGACTCAGGGAAGCAGGGCCTTCATCTAGATGTCCTGTGTCAAGACTGCCAGCGCCAGGAAACTACAGATGTGGACCTGACGGCCTCATGTCTCCATGCTAAGGTTCCATCCTTTCTGGCCAGGTCCTAGAACCTACAGTCATTAGGACAGACGCACTAGTCCTAGACTGGACATGTCTCAGTCTCCGCTATATTCTTCCCACTATCAGGATAGTGCGGAAGGTCAAACAAGAATGTCGCCAGATCTCCCTGTATTTTCAGACTGGCCCAGATGCGCTCGGACGGAAATTTCGCCCAACTCATACCAGCAGTACCAGGACAACTACAAAGATAGTTCAGACCTGCTCTCTCAGGGCCAGTTCTCGCTCGGAATTCCTCAACTCGAAAAATAGTTGCGTAGCCCTTAAGACCTGGAATTTAACCCATGGGGTTTTTTCCCTGTATGTTGTAGTGACCATAGTCACAGCAAGTACACAAGCCTTATCGACGATTAACCACGAGTGTAATCGTTTTTTGTTTTTCTTCATCTCCGAGCACCTCCAGGGGTCATTCCCCCTGGCCTTAGTTCATGCAAAGAACTTCCGTTTCTTCTACTCAGACCTAGACTCAGGTCTGTCCTTGAGGTCTCTCACACAGCAGGTTATCAGCCTGTTTCACCTTCTTCCAAAAACGTGTTGCCACCAGGTCTCTAGGAAACTCCTTCTTTCAAAGGGTCTCCCATTTAAGGGTCTCCATACAACAAGACTACTCCTGGGGGACCTGATCTTCGTCCTCACGGCTCTACAAGATCCTCCCTTTGAGCTTCTATGGGATATTACCCTTAGCACTCTCATCCAAACAGTATGTCTTTTGGTGTAATTTTTCTATACAGAGGTATCGGTATTTTTCAACGCTCTCATGTAAACCATTTTTTCTAGTCTTTTACCTCAACAAGACTGTCTTACGGCTGATTCCATCCTTCTTCTTAGGTGGTATACTCCTTCCACCTCACTGAAGACCTCTCTCTGTCATCGCTGCACCCAACCCCAGTCTGTCTGGTCGTAAAGGACCTACATATGCAAGACCTTCTCAGGTCCCTACCATCTAAGTACCCACGACCAGTGCCTCTATAACTGGTCGGATTCTCTTTCTCCCTTCTTCCAAAGGGCATAAATAATGACAAGTCAGCCTCTAAGGCTCCTCTAACCAGGTGGATTAGTCTAACCATCAAAGAAGCTTATACCGTCGGAAACGCATCTCTTCCGGCGGTGTCACGGCACATTCTACAACGGCCATGAGAGCGTCCTGGTCCATTTGGCCCGGGTGTCAGTGCAACGAGTGTGTAGACAGCAAAAAGGGGGTCAGCCTACACACATACTCAAGCCACTATAGGGCTTGAAGTGCCCTCCAGGCGGCTGCAGCCCGCCTATCGGTGCATGGTTCTTCACTAACCATGCTCAGTGTCACTAGTTCCATTGTTCTTTCCCACCCAGGGACTGCTTTGGGACGTCCCACGGTCTGTGTCCCCCAATGAGGCGAAGGAGAAAAGGAGATTTTTGTGTACTCACCGTAAAATCCTTTTCTCTTAGCCTCTAATTGGGGGAAACAGCACCCACCCTATTGCCCTTGTGGGCCTTTTTTTCTACAGTTCTCACATAGCTTCTCAGCTGTTATATGGTTAACATGTGTACACATGTTTGCCTATTATCACTCTGTTAACTGTTGAATGTTTAAACTTGTGCCTGTTTAGCTCCAGGCCTTGTAGTACTGTGAGCCTGTTTAGTTACAGGACCTGTTGTACGTTTATTGCTTCGTTAACTCTTCACTGATTTTCACATGCATCTGCTTAGTTACAGGCCTTGTGGTACTGGTATTACTCTGCTAATTCCTAACGGTTTACACACGTGCCTGTTTGGCTCAGGCCTTGTTACACTGTAATTACCTTGTTATCTGTCTTTGTTTGCACAGGTTACCTGCGTAGACTTCCTGTGTCACTGTTATTATCTGTTAACTCTCCTACTGCTTTAGCACAAAACTGGAGAATCCCTTCCTGCTTCCAGGGGTGTAATGCTGCAGAGGAGGAGCATTTAACTCTTTTGCAGATTCTGCCTAGTGTCGCCTCCTAGTGGACAGCAGCATAACACCCACGGTCTGTGTCCCCCAATTAGAGGCTAAGAGAAAAGGATTTTACGGTGAGTACACAAAAATCTCCTTTTCCTGCGTTTTTGCTGCTGTCAATGGAAAAAACACAGGAAAAACACAGCATCAAAAACAAAGTAAAAACGCGCAAAAAACGCAGGACCTGAACTCAGCAAATCTCCTGGCAAAGACTCTGGGATCCTTGAAACCAGTTCAGGTTTTGCTGCGTTCAAGACTGATCAAAAAACATCCTGTGGAGGACAATACCTTACAATACCTGGAGTGGAGGAAAAATCCGTACCTCTTCCATTCTTAGGCCTCTTTCACACATCCATGCCTCCGGCACGTGCGAGGTCCGTGCCGACTCATGCTGGGGGCACGGACATGCGTGAACATGTGATCCCCTATGAGCCCCTTCAGACGTCCGGTAATCTGCACAGACCATGTCGCCATGTGGAGCAGATGCTTGTCCGTGTGTTCCACATGGCAACATGTTCGTTCTTTGCCGGCACCACAGACTGCTTTTGGCCCAAAACGTCCATGCACACAGATATCATCCGTGTGACAACCGTGTGCATGGACCATGGCCAAAAGTTAAGTGTAAAATAAAGAATTTCATACTCTTCCCCCCTCCAGCCCTGCTTGTTCCTCTCACTTTTGTTGCTGCTCATTAGGCTCATGAATATTCACTGCACTGATAACAGCGGATCGGTAATGAGAGGAACAGCGTCGCTGGAGGCAGGTGAGTATGCAGTGACGTGCTTTCCATGTATAGCACACGGACAACACACATATGTCACATGGTTGTGACACCACAGAAGCACCACCTCCAAATACGGCCTGGCTCTAGTCCGTAGTTTCCACAGATGTGTGAAACGGGCCCTACAAATTCTCTAAAATAAAGGCCCTTCGCTGCTATTCCTAAAAATCCAGGTTGCATAGCTTGACCCAGTTCTTGCTCCTTTATCTTTGTGTTGTACTCACAGGGACAACTGTGAATAAAACACACTCTAGCAGGTCTTAAGCCCCTTTCACATCAGCGGTAATCGCTGATTGTGGCAGTTGCGGTGAAAAAACGCAACTGCCGCGATTACCACATAACGGCCGCGATCGTGGCACACTTGCGGCAAGCCCCATACAATGTCTATGGGGTTTGCGGTAAGTGTGCGGCAGGTGCAGAAAGTGCGGTTTCGGCAGGTGCGGCCGCGAAAAAAACGCACCTGCCGCAAGTGCCGAAATCGCAACTACACCACACCTGCCGCAAGCCCCATAGACATTGCATGGGGCTTGCCGCAGGTGAACCGCAAGTCCGGCCGTTATGCGGTAATCGCGGCAGTTGCGGTTTTTTTCACCGCAACTGCCGCGATCAGTGATTACCGCTGATGTGAAAGCAGCCTTAGGGCCCTTTCACATCAGCTTTTTTTGAAATTCGCGGCAGATGCGGTGAAAAAACCGCATCTGCCGCGTTTGCCGCATAACCGTTACACTTGCGGCGCGGTTGCGGTAATCCCCATAGAAAGTATAGGGGGACTTGCGGCAGGTGCGGCAAGTGCGGCTTTGCACTTGCGGCAGGTGCGGCCGCGAAAAAAAACGCGGCTGACTGCGGTTTTTTTCGCGGCCGCACTTGCCGCAAGTGCAAAACCGCACTTGCCGCACCTGCCGCAAGTCCCCCTATACTTTCTATGGGGATTACCGCAACCGCGCCGCAAGTGTAACGGTTATGCGGCAAACGCGGCAGATGCGTTTTTTTCACTGCATCTGCCGTGAATTTCAAAAAACGCTGATGTGAAAGGGCCCTTAGGGTAAGTGCACACTGGCCGGGTTTTCGGCGGTTTACCTGTGTAAACCGCCGTTTTGTTTACATTAGTTTTATGTTAATTTATGTTAATCCAAACCGGCGTTTGGATTAACATTAAAACTAATGTAAACAGCCCAAGGCTGTGCACACACCGGCGGTTACCCAGCGTCATCCGTTGCTAACCCGCAGGTTTCCCAGCGGGTTAGCAAAGAATGACCATGTTCTAAAAACCGGCGGTTCTGCAGCGGCTGCAAGCAGAATCATGTGCTGCTTCCAGCCGCTGCAGAATCGCCGCCGAGAACCCGCTGGGCAGCCGCCGGATACCGCCCGCACATACCCGCCAGGAAGCCGGTGGACGGCGCCGGAGCTTCCTGGCGGGTCCCGCCCAGCCGCCGCCGACCAACCCGCCGGGTAATGTGAACTTACCCTTAGAGGGCTTTTTGAACACATTTTAGTGGACACAAAGCAACTTTGATATATCACACCAGTCACTGCCTCACAGGGCAGAGACCTTGATACCAATGATGTATCACCTGCAAGGTTGTGGTTTTTTTATTCAGTAAAATCAGTGTTTTATTAGCAGGAGATTATCAATACAGGACTCCGTGGTTCAAGCACAGCCATCACTTATTAGCAGGTTTCTGTCAATATACAGTGTACACAGAAAGCTGTCGATCAGTAATGTAGATGGGGGTATACAGGGTTCAGCACTCAGCTCTGCCAGGTCAGCAGCAGAGAAAACTGTGATTCCATCACAACTGCGGCACCCAGTAAATTAAGTGACATGTTGCATCATGTGGCCGTCAGATTACATAGCTAACACCTGCTGATTGCTTCCTTTTAAAGGATGGGAATAAAAGTAGGGCAAACTGAATCCAAAGTTGCAGAATTTGTGTGCCTCGATGTTTCCATTGGCTTCCTCCGGGGCTCCATCTGAATCTTAATTTGTTGAGAGCTGCAGATGGAAACCTCTGATGGAGACAGGAGAGGCGGCTGAAACATGATGTGACACGAGTCTTATGGTGGGTTTACACGTCCCGATATCGTGGCGGTATCGTAGACAACGTCGCGGGAGTGCGCATTTTTTGAGCGCTTTTCCCGATATCGCATCGGAGGTTTACATGCTGCGATATCGGGAAACAACGTCACTACGATGTGTACGCCCACCAACCTAGTAACGACCATTTAACATGGGAGTTAATGGGTGAGTTGCGAGTACACATCGTAGTTGGATGTTTACACGCAACGATCCTGCTACAACGGCCATCCGATATCGGGCGGTTGAATAGCGCGCTCATTCAACCCCGATATCGTTTTGGCATCGTTCCAGGATCGCGTTGTACCTTCAAACAGTACAACGCGCGCCCGATATCGGGTCCAACTCGCGAACCACGTGACTTTTTGTCGGAGTTGGATCGGAGTTGGACTCCGATATCGCGGCGTGTAAACCCGCCATTAAATGGATCCCATATTAGTCTATGATTAACACCACTGACAGCTGTCACAGCCTTAATTTTCCATGTATATGGGAGGCTTTTCCCTACATACAGTTTAAGCTGAGTCAGAAAACACAGGGAACAGGGCCGCAGACATGTTGTGTGTCCGGTGTGCCTTTGCTTTGTCTTTCCAGCAGAAGCTGTCCTCATCCCATTCTCATCACATTGCTCTCCCGGTGCTATAACCGTACTAATTAACTCCAGATTATGAGACCTGCTCGTTAGGCGTCTCAGTATATCAAAATACACAGCTCAATATGGATCAGCTGCTTTCTAGGCAATTATTTTCCTCGGATTCATGTAGGGAAAGCTAAATTATTTCAGGTGGTTTATTAGCATCTTCATTTTTACCTATGAGATTAATTCTATAACACCTAGGGTGTAATTTTATCAGTCCCATAACTGAGCCTGTAATAAAATACCCGCGGTACACACCATTATTTGAGCGCGGTGTCGGAGAGGAGCTGTAAAGAAGCCAGACACTTCTGCATTGGAGTCTGGGATGGCGGCTTTTTTTAGTTACACAATCTCATTGTTTGCAATGTCTTGTTTACTGATAATTCCCACTTGACCCGTATCTTTGGGACTTACACTTGGATTGGTTTCCAGTTTCGTAAAACTTCACAGGAAAAGTTTGGGGTGATTAAGTGTCTACGCCAGCCTCCCTAATTGCTGCCTTTGCCCTCTCTTTGGAAAGATAAAATATGAAATTTCTGTCATTTTAGGAAACTCTTATGTGGTTTGTGTTGCCATATTTTTAATTTTCATGTCTCTTCTGTGACTGTGAGGGATGGGCTGAGATACCCGAGGCTGTATATTTTGTTATTGATTTTATCCAGGTCGTCGTAACTATAATTTAAAAGGGAACTGTACTTAACATAAATCAATAGTACAGATGAATGGGAGAACCTTGGTAATATATCTCGTCAAAGAATTCTGCCTCCTACTCCAATTATGAGACATTTCTCCTCTCCCCTCTCCACCCCCTGAATTGTCATTTACTCTGAAAAACCTGCTCAACTCTCTCTTGCTGTAGATAGATGGCCATCACAGTGAGGAGGCAGGTAACACCTCCTATTATACTCTATGGAAAGAGGATCGGGAGGAGCAGACTGAGGAAACAGGCAGAGGAGGCACAAAAATGGCACTGAGTTTTCTAACAAGTATTTTACCTCTCCCCAGTGCTGCATTTACCTATACACAGATTCGTACTGTTGTATTGTCTTCTATGCTTATGTCTGTGCTAAAAAGAAATAAAGAACAGTAAGCCATCTTCATATGCTGTGTTGTGTATGGGAGACATCATACCAACAAGTTTCTTCTCACCAGCACAGAGTCATTACGAATTGAGAAAGATCCTGAGGATGAGGGAAAACTGGTGAAAATACAGGATATATGCCATACAGTAGTACATTGACATAAGAGTATACCAACATACAAGTTTTTTCAAGATAAGAGCCTTCATACTGTTTCTTTTTTACTTTAATATGAGAGCACAAATGTGAGTCATAAGCAGCGGTTGCGTGATCATGTGTTCCCACTAATTAAACAACTGAATATTCCTCTCTCCCCCTTGTCCATCATCCTTGGCATGAAGAGCAGCAAATCTAGTATCCTGGACTCTGTATCGTGTGGTGGCATGGTGGGGGTTATATAATATATATATAATATATATATTATAATATAATATATCAGGATCAGGGTGCCATATACTAGGATAGGGGTACTATGCATCAAGTCGGTGGCCAAGTACCAGGTTGGGGGATCATTTATGCAGTTCCAAGATGGGGGGCCATAAGTAATGTCTGGGGCCGATTTAATAGAATTTCTATTAATTTTAATGGGGAAATTTAATTTGACATTAAAGCAAATTGAGTTAAGAGGTCAATCACAAATTAACTTGTAAGTCAAGGTATTTGACAAAAATAGTGTGTTTTTTTCTTAGATACACACAATAGTTTTTTTTTTTTTTAAAGTAACTTAAAAGTACAGTTCTTTCATGCTAGATGCCTCTCAAGGAACTAATTGAGAGATTGGGCATATTCTACTATATACCGTAGTTAAATTCATTGGGTCCTTTAAGACCGGTCAATCGAGAAATTGTGGACATTGCTTGTAAGTGAGTGGCGGCTACTGTACAGGACGACTTAAAAGTGCAAACTAATCTGTAATCAATACTTTTATTAGCTC
Source organism: Allobates femoralis (assembly GCA_033576535.1). Taxonomy (NCBI): domain Eukaryota; kingdom Metazoa; phylum Chordata; class Amphibia; order Anura; family Aromobatidae; genus Allobates; species Allobates femoralis. The sequence continues at coordinate 63,689,924 of JARQOC010000001.1, forward strand.
TCATCTACCTTTTGCCTTCTCCCTCTGTCACTCATTGCTTTAATTACTAAGGAACCCAAATTGTGTTCTGGATTGGAGGGTCTGGTTGACATCCTGAAGGTAGGGCAGCTGTGATGGTATCAATGAGCAGTGGTGCCCAGGTTATGGGCTATACACATATCATGCCGCCCTGCTTTATTTTACAAAATATTCATAGAATCATAGTGGTACCATTGGAAGGAACCTCAATGGCCATCGGGTCCACCTCCCTGTGAGTGCAGGTGTTCCTAAATCATCCCAGCTATATATATGTATCCTGCTTCTGCTTGAAGATGTCCATTGATGGAGAACTCACAAGTTCTAATGGCAGCCGGTTCCACTCGTTGATCACACTCACGGACAAAGTTTTCCTAATGTCTAATCTGTGTCTCCTTTCATTTTAGTTTCATCCCATTGCTTCTTGTACTTCCTTGTGCTAATGAGAATAGAGTAGTTCCCTCTGTGCTGTGACTACCTTTGTAGACCGCTATCAAGTCTCCTCTCAGATTTCTCTTTTTCAAACTAAACATTCCTAGTTGTTATATCTGGTCTTCATAAGACAGTTTTGCGATTCTTCTCCATCTTGTTATATATTAATTATCCATATGCAGAAAACAACATGGCACTAATTAGTGGCTGTGACTACGTGTTGTGAGCGCTGTTTCGATGGTCTACCATCTCAACTAGTTTATTTTCAATCCTGGTGGCGTAAACATTTTAGTAGTTATATGGTGCTTACCCGCCAAGCATGTTTGCAATCTTCTGCCTTGGTTACAATATATTAGTTCCATAGCCAGAAACAACGCCAGTGCACTTAATTAGTTTGACTAATCGTGAGGGGCGCTGTTTTGTCATGGCTGCCTCCCTAGTCATTATCATCAAGCCTTAAGGGGTAATATAGTGAAGTGTGATACCAGCATTGCAATCTGCTATAACATGCGTACAGTTAGAGAGCCTGGAAAAGTGTGCCAATCCCTTACATTTTGCATCTAGGGCATTTTATATGTCAACTAGCTACCCTATGCTTAATCATTAAAGACAATTACTTTCGCATGAGAGGGTGTTTAGCAAAGTGTATAAAGATGGCAATCAATACATGGTGCTGTTGGAGGCTGAAAAGTATTCATTTCCCTTTAATTTTCAGGTTTACATGAAACTGCTACCTCTATGTTGTTAAAGAATTTTCTGAAAGAGTAGAAATAGTATAATAGATGGTATGTGAAAAAAGTCTAACTGATTTTATTAGCAATTCAATTTCAGTTTTGTATGTTGAGGTAAATTCCCTGAAAATAGAACATTTAAAAAATGGTTGCGTTATATCTTAATTTGTACCAGAAAATCTGTTCATTAAAGGGTGCGTTTATAATAGAACAAAATACATGTGAGCTTGTGCGGTAAGAAGGTTTCCACCCTCCCATATTGTGTATGAAGATGTGCTCTTGGTGGATATTGTGGGGTCACGGTATCACCACAACTGATGCCAAAGGTCTAGTTCCTACAGATCGGACACAGACTCTGGTATAAAAGCAGTCCGGATGGCAGGATACAGGTGCAGCAGACCCGCTACAGGTGGTGGGTCGGCAGGTCCGGCACGGAAGGTGGGTCGGCAGGTCCGGCACGGAGGGTGGGTCGGCAGGTCCGGCACGGAGGGTGGGTCGGCAGGTCCGGCACGGAGGGTGGGTCGGCAGGTCCGGCACGGAGGGTGGGTCGGCAGGTCCGGCACGGAGGGTGGGTCGGCAGGTCCGGCACGGAGGGTGGGTCGGCACAGCTGAACTAGGAACGGACACAGTTTGGGTAAGGCACAGACACTGAGGATGGCAAAGGGGACCTGACAACTAGCAGTGTGTCTTTTATACATAGACCATGTTGCTCAGGCACCGCCCATCAGGGGAAGGTGCCTTAAATACTCTGTGCTTCTCATCCATTGGCTGAGAAGCATTTCCAGTGAGGGTCAGGGTGGATAAAAATCTTGATTTTTTTAAAAAAATCAAAAAAATCAGATTTTTTTGATTTAAATCAGATTTTTTTTATTTAAATCATTTGATTTAAATCAGATTTTTTAATCAAGTTGTACACAAGCAAAACTTTGTCTTTTTGCAAATCTAATTGTTTAAATAAGCGTATACACACTTTATTTTTACTTAAAGGACATGTGCACCTTTATTTTTTAAGGTGCAGCCAGTCACAGTGTGCACATGTCCTCCCCCCGCAGCTCACTTACCTCCGATGTCAGCGCTGCGGGGATCCGTGGCTTCGTTCTGCCCGTCCGCGAGCACGCCTCCATTCATTTCAATGGAGCGTGCGGCCCGCTGACGTCACGCCGCTGGATCACTGCGAGTAGGCCGCAACCGGAGGACGGGAGGCGGACGGTCAAAACGAAGCCACGGATCTCAGCGCTGCGGGGATCGGAGGTAAGAGCGCTGCGGGGGGGGACATGTGCACCTTAAAAAAATAAAGGTGCACATGTCCTTTAGCGTTAATTTTCTGTGAAATATTGCCTTAACATAAATTTAAATTCTATACTCCAGAACTACCAGTGCTAGAAATTTTTCTTTTCATAGACTTTAACCATCCCAGTAAAATGTCTGTTAAAAAAATAGGTTGTAAATTAATTGCCAGACTTACCACTAGTACTAGGCTCCTGGTGCATAAGAAGCTGTGGGGGTTCATTGACATTAGTTGTATCACTATCAACATCTTCATTTCCCTTCTGGTTGCAGTTTTCATAATGTGATTTCAAACGGCAAACAAGTCCTTGGATATCCTTTTGACAGTATTTGCACTTTGCTCTTGCACCTTTCTTTCCAAGATCTGCTGCTGGCATCTCAACAAAATGAACCCAAATAGGGTCTCTCTTACGACCTGCTGCCATGGCTCACACAGATCACTTATGAAGTTTGATTGTTACTACAGCCTGAGCCAAGCACTGCTGATGTTACTACAGCCTGAGCCAAGTACTGCTGACTATCCAACAAGTTTGGGCATGTCAACTGAATGCAGGGAAAAAGAAACTAAACCAAAACTGAAACCAAGCTAGAAGTGTGGAATTAAAGGGGCAGTATGAACAAAATGTGGAGGCTATTAATAGTTTATACAATTAAGACATGCTGCTTTTAAACACCTACCTATTGCCATATAGTAAAACAAAAAAGATTTTTACTTACTTTGGGGTCCCCCCTTCACCCTGGCGTTAGATCGTTGCCCCTAGTTTCGTCCGTGTAACTATGGGCGCACATGCACACTGCTCTCACTTCTCATTTTAATCGTGATTTATATTAAAAAAAAACCTTTTGATTTAAATCAGTGATTTAAATCATGATTAAAATCATGATTTAAATCGATCCGATTTAAATAGAAAAAAAACTTTTGATTTAAATCGTGATTTAAATCATGATTTAAATCGGCGTGATTTAAATCAATCCACCCTGGTGAGGGTGCGCTGACGCTTTAATAAACAGTATTGAGATGCGCGCGTGGCCTAAGCGCACTCCCTGGAGACCTGTGCGGCATGCGCAGGACGGGGGGAGCAGGAAGCAGTAGCCTAAGTCCGGGTAGGTACTGTGGGACCGCAGAGGTGAGATATGTATGCCGCGGCTGCAGGGTTTCCTGTGGTAGACATGCTAGTGGTGTGGCGGTGTAATAGAAGCTAGTCAGGGTTGATGGGAAGATAAATGATGCTAAATAGAGGACAATCCTGGAGGTAAATCTGTTAGAGGCTGCAAAAGACTCTAGATTTGGGCATAGGTCCACCTTACTGCAGGACAACGATCCTAAACATACTGCCAGAGCTACAGTGGATGGTTTAGATCTTAGCATATTCATGTGTGTAAATGGCCCAGTCACAGTCCAGACATAAATTCCATTGAGAATCTGTGACAAGAGTTGAACATTTCTGTTCATTGACGTCTCCATCCAATATCATTGACCTAGCGCTACACTGCAAAGAAGAATGTGGAAAAATGTCAACATCTAGATGTGCAAAGCTGGTAGAGAAATCACCCAAAAGACTGCAGCAGTAACTGCAGTGAAAAGTGATCCTACAACGTATTGACTCGGGGGGCTGAAAACAAATGCAAGTCACAATTTTCAGATATATAGTTTTAACATAGTTAGAAAATTATGGATCATGTCTTTTACACATCACAAATATATGCTTTGTGTTTGTATATCATATAAAATACTTTAAGTTTTCAGTTATATTGTGAAATATATTGTGGGGTGCCAAGAGAAGAGGTGCTAGATGGCAGGTATGTTTCCCCTCGGTTCCTCTCATATGCCTCCCTGTATTGAGGAGAGGGCATGCAGTCGGTGCAATGTCAGCACAGGAGGATGGCTCCAGCAGACGGAGAGTTAACCGAAATGCCTAAATCAGGTGCTGTAATTAGGAACCCAGGGAGAGGATGAGCTCAGTCTGCTGCTGAGCATCCAGGGAGGAGAGCTGCTATCACAGTAAGGCTACTTTCACATAACGATTTGAAGGGAGCCGATGCTGTCCGATATAATTCGGACAGCATCGGCTCCCTTCTGATGCCTGGAATCGGGTGCCAAATAGGCATCCGATTCCGGCATAAAATCCCCCCCGCCGTCTCCTGCCATCTTCTTGGAGGCTCCCGGTGGCTCCCGCAGGCTGCCGGTGTCATTCCTCTGCTGTTCAGGACCTGCGGTGATGTCACAGTCACGTGACCGCGGCTTCACCATGGTAACCCGCGGTCACATGACTGTGACATCACCGCAAGTCCTATACAGCAGAGGAAGCCCTTTGCTAACACCGGCAGCCTGCGGGAGCCACCGGGAGCCTCCAAGAAGATGGCGGGGGCTCGGGGGGAGGTGAGAATAACCTTTTTTTTTTTTTTTTTTTTTTTTAACCCTTGTGCTCCTAGTTAGGAGCAGTTTTACTGTACTGAGCATGCTCAGTACAGTAAAATCAGGTCCGAGGAGACATCAGATGTTTCCTCGGACCCTTCTCCATAGGGCCCCATGTTATAGGGATCGGGTCAGATCGGATGTGCACTAAATGCCATCCGATTTGGTCCGATCCGAATCTGTCAGATTTTATTTTCGGTGCAAAAATCGGAGCAGGCTCCGATTTTTGCACCGATAAAAAAATCGGACAGAATCGGATCGGACCAAATCGGATGGCATTTAGTGCACATCCGATTCGGTCCGATGCCCATAGGGCTGCATGGGGCCAAATTCGGATCCGATGCTGTCCGATTTTGATCGGACAGCATCGGATCTGAAAAATCCGTAATGTGAAGGCAGCCTAAAGCCTAGGTCTCACATAACGATATCGGTAACGATATCGTCCTATTTGTGACGTAGGAACGATATCCTTACCGATATCGTTGTGTGACTGCTCCCAACGATCAGGCCCCTGCTGAGAGGTCGCTGATCGTTACAAAGTGTCCAGGACCATTTTTGGGTCGCTGGACATCCCGCAGGTCAGCCCGCATCGGCGTGTGTGACCAGCGGGAAGAACGATCAGCGAGCTCACAGGCCGGTAACCATGGTTACACCAGTAACAATGCAGCGCGCGCTGCTTAGATACTTGGTGTAACCATGGTTACCAGCGGGGGGGCCACTGGGGGGGACTACTGGGGCCACTGGGGGGGACTACTGGGGCCACTGGGGGGGCTTGTGGAGCCAGCTTACCGCTGCCTCCACGCTCCTCTGCCGACGCTTCTGCCAGCGCTTGCTTCCGCGTCACGTGGCTGCATAAATGCAGCCGCGCGGCGTGCGGTCCTAGTGCCCGCCGGATACACACTGTGTATCCCGCGGCACTGAGGAAAGGTGCTGGGGTGCGGGAGGGAGAGGTGCAGGGTGCAGGATGACAGCCAGCTCTGTGCTGGCTGTCACCGATGTGGGGGGAGCTCCATGGTCCCTGGTCGCTGGTGAAGTCTGTCTGTGTGACAGCTCCCAGCGACCAGATTACACATGCTCCAACGATCCCAGCAACTCAGGATCGTTGCTGGGATCGTTGGAGCATCGGTACGTGAGACAGGACCTTAAGGAAGTGTGATTCGTTTGTTTTTCCTAGGTTTTGTTTGTAGAGAGGATCATTGTTTAGTTAGAGGCTAGACGGCCTAGTGTTTTTGTTTTTGTATTTACTGGTGTATCAGTGACTGCTAACTGTGCACAATTAAAGAACCTATGTAAAGCCTGCCGGTCGGCCCTTGTGTATGGTGTGATCACAGCCGCTCTGCTTCTATCAAGTCAGCGATCCCAGGAGCGACATCCCCTACGCCACAAAATATAAATATATGAAAAATATATTAATATATATATATATATATATATATATATATATATATATATATATATATATATATATATATATATATATATATATATATGTATGTACCCTGTTAGCCAGTAGATAAAAAAATATATAATAGGATCTGAGGGTCCTCAGTGGTTGATACCATCTTTTCAGTTAGCCATTAAAAGGTAGGCACAAGCAAACTTTCGAGGCCCTATGGTCTCTTCATGAGGTTTAATAATGACACAACTTCTGAACACACACATATATACACATATACAGGGTTGGATAATGCAGTAAATAATCCAAGTGAGGTGAAGCATAACACAGAACTTGGTCAGAGTTGGCAGGGGGGAGTAAACATCATAGTCCAGAGATGATAAGCAGATAGTTTTATGTTGTTTGTTCAAGATTTGGAGATTCCTCAATTAATGTAAAATACATAAATCCATGCGACACATTCATTCCTGCTCTGAATATGTCAAAGGTCAACATAAGTTTATATTCCCAGACTTTCCTGTCTTCCCAGTACTGTATCCTACTGCAGCAGCCTCCCATTATCCCAGTACCGTATCCCACTGCAGCAGCCTCCCATCCCAGTACCGTATCCCACTGCAACCTCCCATGTGTGTACACACAAACACACACACACACACACACACACCACACACTTTCACTTTCTTTCCTCTGCTGTGCTGCCTTGGTGGTGCACAGTGCAGGAGCCCTGGGCCAATCGCAGCACAGGAGCCCTGGGCCAATCACAGCCCAGGAACAATCAGAGGCTACTCACGTCAGCTGGCCCATGATTCCTGCGCTGTGATTGACGCAGGGCTCATGGGCGGAGACCGGCACAGAGCTCCAGAGCAGAAGAGCGGTACAGCGTGGCGGGCCCCAGACAGCGGGGACAGCGGGGAGCGAGACACAGATGCATGCCCCAGTCTTGTGATCGGTGGCATGCTGAGGAGGTACGCCTTATAATCAGGGGGGTGCCTTATATTAGGAGGTAGGGCTCCCCCAAGCATGCCTTACTTTCAGGGGGTGCCCTATTTTCGGGGAAACAGGGTAGATCCACTCTTTTATTGTGTGGCCATGAGAATTAATTCTTGTTCTAAGTTTCTGCCCTGTCTCTCCTACATACAGGTTCGCGCTCACTCATTTTGCACATATAATTAAGCACACCACATTGCTTGTGATGTAGCTGAAGTTACTTGGGATCTTGTAGTCCTGATCTGTGCTGGGAATCTTTATCTTGTGTATAAATGGACAGGTTTTCCACCTGTTCTGGTTGCAGGAAAGTCTGGAAATATAAACTTACGTTGACCTTTTGACACATTCAGAGCAGGAATGAATGTGTTGCGTGGATTTATGTCCTTTTACAATAATTGAGTAATCTCCAAATCTTGAAGAAACAACTAAGTTTTATGTCCTTTAATATCTGCTTCTTATCTCTGGACGTTGATGTTTACTTCCCCCTCCGAAGGCTGACCAAGTCCTGTGTTGGGCTTCGATCACACACAGCGCTTTTTTTGCGCAGGCTCTTTCTGCTGCTTTTTGCACCCGTGCAAAAAAGCCCCGTAAAAACAAAAATGCGGTGCATTTCTTTCCCAAAAGTGCAGGGGAGAAGTGATGTCACACAGGAGAGGAACAATCCTCCCCTGTGGGACGTGTTCCAGCCCCTTTTGGGTTTTGTAGTGTATCAATATACACTATGAAACCCAAATTAAACAAAGGCAAATGTGTTAAAAATAATACAAATTGAATACCTACCTCTTCGCCGAGTGTTCTGGGAGCCAGGAGATCCATAGGTATTGACCTTCCAGCACGTGGCAAGATCGCTGATTGGCCGCTCGCAGTCATGTGATACATGACGCGCTATGATGCGCATATCACATGACCGCGAGCTGCCAATCAGTGATGACAGATCCTGGAAGGACAGTACCTATGTATCTCTCTCGGCTCCCAGTATCCGGAACACTCGGCGGAGAGGTAAGTATTCAATCTTTATTTTTAACACATTTGCCTAAGTTTAATATGGGTTTCGCAGTCTGTATTAATACACTGCGAAACCCAAATGGGCTGTGACAGGCTAACATGGTACAAACGTTTTTTACCTTATCATAGTTGTAATGTGGAAAAGTTCAGAGTATGAATAATTTTTCAAGGCAATGTAGGTGATTACAACAATATAGTAAAAAATAAAACACAAAAAAAAAAAAAAAAACCCCAAGCCCCCAAAGCCGGTGGCGGCAGAACTGCTTGTAATCAATATTGAAATAGCCCCCAGTGTGTGCGGACCCCTCACTGTGCCTGTGTTCTCTGTGCAGCCTTCTCTGGAGATGCCGACTGAATAATAACGTGGAAATCAAGATTACTCGCGCTCATCTTGCCCTTTTGCCTCCAGCATAAACCCAGTGACCCATTAAAGAGAGCTCGCTCGTGTTATTTGTCAAAGAACCATCTATTTTTCTATGGTGAAAACACTTGTTGATTAAGTAGATGTGCTTCGCTGGTGATTGTGCCGCTTGCGCAGAGGTCAGGGATGTGCCGCCGAATTGATTGAACGGCTTCTTTCCTTGATTAAATTGCATAACAGACTAATATTTGATATGCTCGTGGGGCTTTTCCATCCCAAATAAAGTTTCACATTGTTCCTCTTTTAATGATGTTTTTATATCTCGCTCTCTGTTCATACTTGTGCGAATGTATTTATTTTTATTTTTCCAGCTTTTCATACATATTTTTTTTCCCAGAGTTAAAGAACAACTTTTGTTGTAAGATGAAGTGAAAAGGCTATGTGTCCACGGTGCGTTTTTGCTGAAGAAATCGCTTGTTTTTTTTATATCCCTGTAATTAATTTGCCCGTTTTTTGGGCTGCTTTTTCCCCATAGACGACATTCTAACCCAAAATAAGCACCGCAAACACATGGGTATTCTCACAGTCGGTGTGTGATGCTTTTTTAAAGGGATTTCTACAGCATTAATGCTGCAATACTCACCATCAATGGACCTTGGAAGGGTAAAATACCATAATATAAGAAATGGAGCAGGGTGCTCCCAAGCGTTTGTGGCACACCCCTTTTACAATGTAATCAACAGTGGGGAAAACGAGTACCCATTTTGCAAGTTTTCCCACTTATAAAGAATGGAGAGGTCTGTAATTTTTATCATAGGTACACTTCAAATGTGATAGCAGAATCTAAGAAAAAATATCCAGGAAATCACATTGCATGATTTTGACATAATTACCAGAATTTGCTTTTAATTGCATGAAATAAGTATTTGATACAATAGAAAAACAAAATGTAATATTTGCTACATAAACCTTTGTTTGCAATTAGAGGTCAGACATTTCTTGTAGCATTTGACCAAATTTACACACACTGCATCAGGGATTTTGGCCCACTTCTCCATGCAGATCTTCTCCAGATCTTTCATGTTTCAGAGGTGACTCTGGGCAACATTGAATTTCAGTTCCCTCCAAAGATTTCTATTTGGTTCAGGTCTCGAGACTGCCTGGGCCACCCCAGGACCTTGAAGTTCTTCTTCTTACGTAGCCACTCCTTAGTTGTCCTGGCTGTGTGTTTCCGGTTATTGTCATGCTATAAGACCCAGCCACCAATCTTCAATGCTCTTACTGAGTGAAGGAGGTTGTTAGCCAAAATCTCATGATACATGACCCCATCTATCCTCCCTTTTAATACGGTGCAGTTGTTCTGTCCCCTTTGCAGAAAAGCACCCCCAATGTATGATCTTTCCACCCCCAATGTATGATCTTTGGTGTTCTTGGGGTTGTACTCATCCTTCTTCCTCCAAACATGATGAGTGGAGTTGATACCAAAAAGTTCTATTTTGGTCTCTCTTGGCCACTGGACATTAGCAAACTTCAGAACAGCAGGGTTTTAAAGAAAAACTAACAGGTCTGTGAAAGCCAGAATTCTTGCTGGTTGGTAGGTGATTACGGTAAATATCTTTTTCATGCCATAAACGGCAAACTAATTATTTTAAATACATGATTTTCAGGCTTTTTCCTTTTTTAGATTTTCTTTAGCAGATGATGTGTACCTACGATAAAAACTACAGACCTCTCCATTCTTTGTCGGTGGGAAAACTTACAAATCGTCAGTGTATCAAATACTTAATTTCCCCACTGTATGAAAAATGGTAATGTTGAATTCTGCCTAATAGACTGAATCTTTATTTTTCTGCTTTAAAGCCAGATACTTTCGAAAAGATCATAATTTCTCTGACTACTGCTGTGATTAACATGCAAATGAAAGCACTCACTCCCATCTGCCTACAGTCTTTAGATGTCACACTTGACTTGGTAGACTGTCATGTGAGCCAACATTTGTGAAATCTCATGTGATCGCCAAGTGTCGTTAGACTTCATATTCTGTTAAATATGACCTCTCACCAGTACAAAATTGACTGTTTTTTACCATATTCCCCCTGCTCCACCGAGTATTTTGTTTTTCTTTTGTATATCCAAAATACCTTTCAGAGATACGACCTTTTATGTAGTGTTATTTTTTCAGGGAATGGGTCCCTCATGTCCCTAGCCCCACTGTACCCTGAGAAATACTCTTTAGAAAGCTTACAGATGAGATGTACATGTCGCCTGGGTGGGATCTGAATTAGAGGTTGTCACCGCTGACACGATCCTCCCTGCCTCCTCCTTGTTTGTTTTTCCCTCTCTATGTGTCTGCCGCCACCTCCTGGTTTGCTGGGTCTGCCCTCCTCTTCTCCTGTTGTTCTGTCAATCACGCTGCCGCACAGAGCAGCATTACGTGACGTCAGCAGCAGAGCCCGCCCTGTTTGTGCTTTATTCAAACAGCAGGGCAGGAATCTGGCGCTGACGTCACAAGGAGCAGGAGCAGAAGAGGAGGGCAGACCCAGCAAAACAGGAGGTGGCGGCAGAAACATAGAGGGGGGAGGAACAAACGAGGAGGCAGGGAGGATCGTGCCAGTGGCAACAACCTGTTATTCAGATCCCACCCAGGCGAGCTTATCTGTAAGCTTCCTAAAGTGTGTTTCTCAGGGTGCAGGGGGGCTAGAGACATGGTGGACCCCTTCTCTGAATGCAGCAGACATGCTGCATTCAGTGCTGCATTTAGTTAGCCAAGCACCAGGGGAATGACTGGTCCTCTTAAAGGACTCCCTCCGAGACCCGTCTAACCCCACTACCCCCGATGGTAAAAGCAATACAAATTAGCAATAAATAAACCCAAGTATCCTGGACAGACAGGCTATGGCCTTTGTAAGGTTTTTAAGAAACGAAGAGGAAACTCTTCTTTCTACTCAAAAATGTAAAACTCCTGAAAAAAGAAAATTGGCCGCTTTCCTCAACAAAAAACTCTGCTAAAATACTATGTACACATCGCCTATGGTCTAGTTACAAAACAAAATACCAATATTCGGGAGAGCAGCAGGACTTGAGAGCATAAATTGGCTACTCGGCAATGGGGACTGTTTCGAGTATATTTTTTAGGTTATTAGATTGCTCATATTTTTGGTTATTGCCTTATAATAAAGATAATAAATCCATTCTGAGTACTCATTAGATATGTCATACTAGAGTTTATTATTATCTATTCTGTACTTGCCTTTCTTTTCCTGTTCAGATTCCTGTTCCTCAATTCCCCTTTTATAAAAAGCACCCTCATGAAGGAAACATTAACATGGTGAAAAACAGTTATGCTCAAAAGTTTCCATACCCCGGCAGATTTTTTGGGTTCTTTGCCTATTTTCAAAGAATATGAAAGATAACAAAAACTTTTTTCCATTCATGGTTAGTGGTTGGGTGAAGCCATTTATTGTCAAACTACTGTGTTTTCTCTTTTTAAATCATAATGACAACCAAACACATCCAAATGACCCTGATCAAATGTTCACATACCTTGATGATTTTAGACTGATAACATGCACAGAACTTGACATAGATGGGTTTGAATGGCTTATAAAGGTAACATCCTCACCTATGACCTGTTTGCTTGTAATCAGTGTGTGTGCATAAAAGCTGAGTGAGTTTCTGGGATCCAGACAGACTCTTGCATCTTTTATGCAGCCACCAACGTTTCTGGATTGTGAATCATGGGAAAAGCAAAAGAATTGTCAACGGATCTACGGGAAAAGATAGTTGAGCTGTATTAAACAGCAAAGGGATACAAAAATATATCCAAGGAACTAATGCCAGTCAGCAGTGTTTAACTTGTTATTAACAAATGGAAAATCAGGGGCTCTGTAAAAAAACAAACCATGATCAGATAGACCAACAAAAATTTCAGCCACAACTGCCAGAAAAATTGTTTGGGACACAAACAAAAACACACAAATAACATTAGCTGAAATACTGGACTAGCGGTGTGGCTGTTTTAAGATGCACAATAAGGAGGCACTTGATGAAAAAGTGGCTGTATGGTCGAGTCGCCAGAAGAAAGCCATTACTGCACAAATGCCACAAAGTATCTCATCTACAATACACCAAATAGCACCGAGACAAACCTCCAAACTACTGGAACAAGATTATTTGGAGTGATGAGACTAAAATCGAACAAAATTTAGCCACAACCATAAACTTCACATTTGGAGACTTGTCAACAAGACCTTAGATGAAAGGAACACCATTACCACTGTAAAACATGGAAGCACCTGCATCAGTGGCAAGAGGTGGGAGGGATTATAGGTGTGGTGAGCTGTGACTATTCATTACTTTTAATAGGACGTACACTTGTTCACCTTGCAATCGTTCTGCAGCGGTTACCCTGCTCCACTTCCTCTCTTCCCCAGTGGGCCAGGTTCATCTGAATTAAGACTTGATTATTAAGACACTTCCTTCCCACTTTTTGGGGGGGGGGGAAAGTACATCTTATAGTCAAAAAAATCTAAAAATACAATAGCTAATTTTGCTCTCCCTATAATGGATGTTTATAAAACTTTACCACGTCCTTTATTTAAATCTCAATCCATTTGGCACACATGGACAATGGTAAAAGCCAAGAGAGGATAAGGCTATTTTCAAATCTTTTTGTTTAGGCAAAAACTGAGAATGTATATGAACAGGGAGAAATGGGCAAGTATTTCCTTTTTATTTATGTTGTTTTTTAGGTGTTGTGTTTTTGGTACTCTTTTCTATTATGCACTTTTGTATCTGTTGTCTATATAGACATCATCAGCCGTTACAACGTCTTAGGCCACCTTCACATCACATTTTTTGGGGATCCGTGGCTATCTGTTCTAAAACGGATAGCCACGGATCCGATTTGGTTCCCCATGTGTTCCTATGGGCATGGATTGGTCCTTAATGGCCATCCGTGTATGCCAGTTTTATCAGGGATCTGATTGTGTCCACTTTATCAAATACCCAGAATCTGAGACTGCTCCGATTTTGGGCTGCCTTCAAAAATGCAGACACAATCGAACAGAATCGGATCCAACGCTGTCCGATTCAAATACCACTGGGGTCTATAGAGCTCGGATCTGCACGAATCCGTGAAAAACACAGATCCGTGAAATGGATCTGATTTGCTGTACTGAACATGTGTAAAGGCTTCTCCCACCCTTATCTTTGCACACTGATGTCGGATCCGAGAAAAGCAAGGATCCGAGGGCATTAGTGGCATCTGTTTGCACAGATCGGTGCCTGTCCTTGAAATTCCAGGATCCACACAGACAGGCAAAAAACGCAATGTGAAGAGGGCCTTATGCGCATCGGATAGGTTTTTTATTTCTATAATAATAGAAAGGTTGAGTCTTCTATTCCTATATGACTTTTTTGTAGTGTAATTTCTAACTGCAGAGCCCAAGGCCAACATTGATCCATGCACTAGATCTGTGTGACCGTGTACTGAACATGTCCACCAGTGTCAATGATCTTGTTGATTCACATCCAGTTAACCTGTTGACCTTGATGATCCACCTCAAAAAAGAATAATATATATTATTATTATTTATTTGTAGAGCACCATTGAATCCATGGTGCTGTACATGAGAAAGGGTTACATACAAACTTAGTAATGTAACAGTTACAATGAACAAACTAACACTGACAGACTGACACAGAGGGAGAGAGGACCCTGCCCTTGTGGGCTTACATTCTACAGGGCAGTGGGAAGGGGAATAGTAGGTTGGGTCTGTGCGGGTGGTGGTGTAGCGCCAGATCCAGTGGTGGTGAGGTGGCACCGTGGTCATTGTAGGCTGTTCTGAAGAGATGGATTTTCAGGTTCCACTTGAAGGATATATGTACCTACATCTGCATTATGTGGTTTTGGGTTTAAATAGTTAATTAATAAACCACATTTTGTTTGTTAAAAATATAGTTCCTAATACAAATTCCATTTTGCCAAAATCCTTGGAGAGTTGCGTATCTAGTCTTGGACTCTACCGATAGATTGTGTCTGATATTCGGAACTCTCTTCTGTTTAGACTTCTTTATGGTAAAGAAGACGGTATTCTTTGTTAGAATAACGCTTCTTACCCAAAGGTCACATGCACTGGACCAACTGTGTTTCTATTGTTCTGATCTCACAAAGAATTAGAGAAAAGCCTGTTGTATGGAGATCAGTGCCCTCTGTACAGTACGACTGAATGGATGCTTGCATGTATCTAAGCCCACCATGTGTCCAATAAGTCAGTCTCTATATAGAGCGTAGATTCTCTGTCTGAGTTCTTCCTCCTCTTTTAAAAGGATACCGGATTGGATAGTTGGGTTTTCTTTATATTTTTTTTACTTAGGACTTGAATATCCTGTAGACATGAGTTTAAAGCCCCTTTTAATGCTTAATTAATTAATAATTAATTAATACCTTCCTTGTAGTATTTCATTGGAGCCTTTTTGAGCAATCCATCCATTACGTTTTTATTGCAACTGAAGTGGGGCGGACACTGGACTCCCAGTTTGGCTGTGCCACCCCTGTTCTCTACCCCCAGTCTTTGATTGACGTCACTCTTCTGTCGTTGACCTGCCTCAGCAGCAAAGCCGCTTTCATTGCCGAGGTTTGTTTCAGCAGAAGTGGCACATTTAAGCTCCTGATGATGTCGTGGGTGCCGGTACATTGATCTTGCAATGTATTGGACATCACTGTGCATTCACCACCCTGTCTGCTTAAATGATCCCAGGCAATGATGTCGCCTTTGCTGGGAAGACAGGTCACAGGGAAGAGTGATCTGTCTGGTCAACGGCCAAAGGCCCCGGTGGGCAGGGAAATGAGACAGCGCAACAGTGCTGACAGTGCAGTGCCCATACCGCAGCACTTACGATGAAAATTCAAGGATTTATTTCTCAAATCTGCCCCAACAAAATGCCACAAGCAACGTATGAATGTAATAAAGTGTTAAAAGGCTTTACACTCATGGCTTAAGTTAGGGATCAAGTATACTGCTGCTGGGTCCACTTTAACAATGGGTCACATTTAATAAGTTGACTTCAAATCTGTCTCCTCCTCCCTCAATTTTAAGATTGACAATAAAGATTAGAATTTAGCATCTTTTTTTAATATGTTGTATAAAACAGTAAAAATGTAGTCATAGGTAGATAAAGGTTTTTTTTAAAGTAACTTTGAATGTTATTCCTTATCCACAAAATGAGGTATAACTTGCCAATCTTGGGGGTCCAACTACTGGGACTATCACCGATCCGAGAATCAGGGCTCTGAAATGTGAACTGGGGGCTGTGGTTGATCATGAGCACTGCTGCTCCATTAATTGTTAATGGGAACATCAGAGATGGCTGATCGCTATGCTCGGCTGGTCTTTTGCCCTCCAATATGATTGGTTGAAGCAGCAATGCCAATGATAGACCCCGCGCTCCATTCAGCCAGGGCTCTTCAGTGTAAGTCCCAGTGGTCGGCCCAACCAGCGATTGGGAAGCTATGCACTATGCAATGGATTAGTAATAATTCATTTTGAAAATACCTCTTTTTACTGTTTATAACTGATCTGTAGAGCCGAATACTGTGAGAACATACCCTTTAGTTATGGGAGTAACAGAATCCCTTGGTGCAGAAATGGAGGACGAGAAAAAATAAATAATTGGGAAATTGAAAGAAATAAACATCAAGTAAGGAGCTAAAATTTCCCAAGCATTGAGCGATTTTCTAAAAATTATCTTACACAAATTAATGTAATGCATGAAACATTAAAAGATCATTTGAGAGTGTACAGTTGTGTTGCACAAATCAAAATGATGGCAATTTAGAACATAATTAAGATATTGAAAAAAACACGCACAAAAAAAGAAAAGGGTAGCAAAAAACAGAAAGAAATGTTTACCGATTTGACTAGTCTGGCTGAAACCAAACTATATTTTTTGCTTTATAAGACGTACCTGATTATAAAACGCACCCCCAAATTTGGTGAAGGAAAAGAGAGAAAAACAATTTTTAATGTTAAATGGGGTCCGTCTTATAATGCCAGTGTCCATCTAACAAATCATATAGGGTAAATGTCCCTCATAGCCCCCTCATCCTGGTACATTGTCCCTTTTCCTGGGATATAGCCCTCCCCATCCTAAAATTAGCCCCCTTAATCTGGATATGGCCCCCTTATATTGGATATAGCCCCCTTGTTGTGGCACACGTCACTCCTACTGCGTGGCACGCGTCCCCAAATGTATGGCACACGTCCCCTACTTCATGGCACACGTCCCCTGTTGCTTGGCACACGTCCCCTGTTGCATGGCACACGTCCCCTATGCATGGCACATGCTCCCCTCCCCCCCCCCCCCCTGTGTTGGTATATGGCCCCATGCTGCTGCCCATAGTAAAATAAAAATCTCTTTACTTACCTCCTTCGGCGCTGACCTCTTGGTGTTTCCCTCCGTGCTGCTGTGATTGGGCACGCAGAGATGATGCTGCTGCGCTCCACCACTTCCTGGATCTCGGTGCCGGTCATGTGATCGGCACAGCAGAGAGTGACATCATCTCTGCATGCCCGATCACAGCGACAGCAGGGAGACCGGGGAGACACCGGTAGATCAGCGCTGGAGGAGGTTAAGAAAGCTTTTTTATTTTACTATGGGCAGCAGCATGGGGGCCATATCTAATATATGGGGGGCATGTGTCATCACTGAGGGGGGCGCAGGCACATATAATATGCGCCGCTCCCCCAGCCCATCACCGCAGTGTGGTTTCAGCACCATGGTGATGGAGAGCGACATGCATACTATACGAGCGGAGCAGGAGATCTCCCGCTGCCTCCTGCAGCCTCCACCAGCCCGCCCCAGCCCCCGGACAGGCTCCGGAGCTGCCCCTCCTCCCCTGGGCCCTGCAGTACATAGTCCGTATATCGGATTATAAAACGCACCCCCACTTTCCCCCGAAATTTAAGGGAACAAAAGTGCGTCTTATAATGCGAAAAATACGGTATTTGGGTTGTATTATGTTTAACTTCTTTAAAGTTAACCTATCAGGTCGTTTATGCCTCCTCCCCCTCCCAGTTATCACTGTCTGTCCCAGCAGCTTCATAGTCCTATTCTAATCATCCCTGTCTGAGCTCATAGTGTAATGCTAAAAGTGAAAGCATTTATACACTTACATTTTCTTATGTAAATGAGGCATTGTATAGACACCTTGGAGGATGTAGTCACTCTGGCAGGTTAATAGTTAACATTTCTGCCAAATGTTGGAAGATACTGTGGCGCCCCTATGGCTAGGCGCCACAGGGAGGTATTACACTTTGCAAATGTATGTAGTATCTGTGTAGTTGTGGGTTTGGGTTCAACCTATGGAGTCTAGGTTCAGCACTCAACACTAGGTCACCTTAGTATAGAAGGACTGATTATTCAGTAGGTCCAAAAGGGAGTGGAGCCTAGGTTAGAGTGGGAGACTTAAGTGACAGTCAGTCAGGAGCTCAGTCAGCGTCAGGGACAGTGCTGGGAAGGCGGTGAGGTCTCGCCTGACAGCCCTCTGACAGGAGGGATCACCCATCTCCAGGAGGGTGTCCCAGGACAGAAAGAGACAGACCAGCACCTATTGGAGCCGGCTGGTTTAGTCTGGGGAACACCAGCAACACTTAAGCCGAGGCGGTCAACGGTTTATCCCTGGCCGCAAGCTGACAAGCTGCGGGCCCTCTGAAACCGGGTAGCCATAGGCGCCACAAGAAGGTACTTCGCCCCTCAGGCCCGAAATCGGTCCAAGATTACAGGAGTATCAGTCTGGATTCCGGTGGCGGGAGGTTTTGCTTGCTGTTACTCCTGTCCATACCGGTAAAGGAAACCCGTGCTTCACCGTAGGAGACCAGGGGACTGGCGGGAGAGCTCTGCATGGGTGGTAAAATAGATAGTCTCTCGGGTCTAATTCTGTCCTATCAGAAAGCAACATCTGGAGACTCCATAGGGGTACCCTGAACCGACAATTACTACCCGTTAAACCAGACTGTACCATGTTCTCAATAACAACTGCCGGTACCAGTAAAGTGGAGTTGAAGTTGAATCGGTCTCTGTCTTTCTTCCTGCCGGCACCCGGAGGGCCTCAGCATCACCATCGTCCCACCGGAGGGGTAAGAACAACTACTCCCCTTATCCCCTCATCCTCCTCCATCACTGCTGCCCTGAGGTAAAAACTCCACCTGTGGAGATCTGGACTATATTGAGCTGCACCCATCATCACCTCAGCGGCCGGCCTGCAGCTCCTGTACCCAAATTACCAGGATCCACAGGTGGGTCACGTACTCTTTATCCCTGTAAATATTTCCTACACTCCATCAAATGACAGCCAGGGCACGGAACTGGGAACCCGACCACCCGTGATTCCCTAGTTAAATCCATCAAACCCAGTCCTGGTGTCCGAGTACCACTTGCCCTGGGCTTATCATGACTGAAGGACCTGTGTGTTGTCACAATCATGTGACTATAATAGGCGGTGCTAAGTCACCATAGCCCATAATGATTATGCTTGCTTAGCTGCGCCCACTGTGGTCACATGATCGTTACATCACACAGGTCCTTTATACAGAGTTTTCAGTGCATTAACTATTAACCTGCCAGAGTGACTACATCCTCCAAGGTGTAGTCACTTCCTCATTCACATAAGAAAATCTAAGTGTATAACGTATATACTCGAGTATAAGCCGAGTTTTTCAGCACAATTTTTGTGCTGAAAAGTGCCCCCCTCGGCTTATACTTGAGGTCGTGTCAGGTCAGTGGGGAGGGGGGCGATGGTGTTCGGGGGCTGGAGGAGGCTGCAGAGTGAGAGGGAGGTCAAGTGGTCCCACTCATTAGTGTAATGTCATATGCACTGCATCCCTCTGTCCATCACCGATGGGGGGAGCGGCGCACATTACGTTACACTAAGTGATCTCGTCCCCCATCACTATATACAGGTGCCCTTGCTGCCGTACATAAAATAATAAAGGATTGAACTTACCCTCCTTAGCTATCCTCCAGGCACTGTGGCGTTCTCCCTCCGCTCTTCCTGCTTGTACCTGGCTTCTATTGATGTGACCGGCGCATCAGTGACGTTATCGTGATTAGAAACCGGGTACAAGCAGGAAGAACGGAGGGAGGATACCATGGTGCCTTTAGGACAGTGACTAAGGGTCAGTTCAGTCGGGTATTATTTATGTGCGGCAGCATGGGGGCCTGTATACCAGTGATGGGGGGCCTGCATACCAGTGGTGGGGGACCTGTATACCAGTGGTGGGGGGACCTGTATACCAGTGGTGGGGGGACCTGTATACCAGTGGTGGGGGGACCTGTATACCAGTGGTGGGGGGACCTGTATACCAGTGGTGGGGGGACCTGTATACCAGTAATGGGGGGGCTGTATATCAGTAATTGGGGTGCTGTATACCAGTGATGGGGGAGGGGGGCTGTATACCAGTGATGGGGGGGGGGGGGGGGGGGTCTGTATACCAGTAATGGGGGGCTGTATATCAGTAATTAGGGTGCTGTATACCAGTAATGGGGGGGCTGTATATCAGTAATTAGGGTGCTGTATACCAGTGATGGGGGCGCTGTATACCAGTGATGGGGGAGGGGGGCTGTATACCAGTGATGGGGCTGTATACCAGTGATGGGAGGGGGCTGTATACCAGTGATGGGGGGCTGTATATCAGTAATTAGGGTGCTGTATACCAGTGATGGGGGCGCTGTATACCAGTGATGGGGGGAGGGGGGCTGTATGCTAGTGATGGGGCTGTATACCAGTGATGGGAGGGGGTCTGTATACTAGTGATGGGAGGGGGTCTGTATACCAGTGATGGGAGGGGGTCTGTATACCAGTGATGGGAGGGGGTCTGTATACCAGTGATGGGAGGGGGTCTGTATACCAGTGATGGGAGGGGGTCTGTATACCAGTGATGGGAGGGGGTCTGTATACCAGTGATGGGAGGGGGTCTGTATACCAGTGATGGGAGGGAGCTGTATACCAGTGATGGGAGGGAGCTGTATACCAGTGATGGGAGGGGGCTGTATACCAGTGATGGGAGGGGGCTGTACACCAGTGATGGGAGGGGGCTGTATATCAGTGATGGGAGGGGGCTGTATATCAGTGATGGGGGCGCTGCATTCCAGTAATGGGGGGGCTGCATTCCAGTAATGGGGGGGGCTGCATTCCAGTAATGGGGGGGGCTGCATTCCAGTAATGGGGGGGGCTGCATTCCAGTAATGGGGGGGCTGCATTCCAGTAATGGGGGGGGCTGCATTCCAGTAATGGGGGCGCTATATGTCAGTGATAAATGCTATATACCAGTGATAAATGCTATATACCAGTGATGGAGGCACTATATACCAGTGATGGGGGAGATATTTACCATGATGAGGTGGGCTGTATACAGTAATGAGGAGCTATATACTAGGATGAGGGGCTATATATAGTGATGAGGGGATATATACCAGGATGGCGGACTGCTGCATTTCTCACCCTAGACTTATACTCGAGTCAATAAGTTTCCCTAGTTTTGGAGGGTAAAATTAGGGGCCTCTGCTTATACTCTGGTCGGCTTATACTCGAGTATATACGGTAAATGCATTTTTTTCACCTTTAACATGGACAGATTTAGCTCAGATAGGGATGATTAGAATAGTTCTATGAAGCTGCAGGTACAGATAGTTTATATTCCCGACAGACATCACTATCTCACAGGTTCCCAAACATTAAAGTGTTGTCCTACTCTTTGAAAAAAAAACAAGTGAGCAATGTGAAAGAAGAGGTGTTGTACTGCCGTATTTAAGATTTTTTTTCTGTTTAAGATTAGCCTGTACTGATTTGATGATCCTAAAACTAAAAGTTTTAAACTGTTGTGGCAACTAATCGGTTGAATGGGCGAGATTTAAGTCAGGTCTTCGGGCCCTTTTACACTCTGCAACTTTCCAGCTGTCACGACCATGATTTGACCTGGCCAGGATTGCTGGTGCGTCGCTACGTGGTCGCTGATGAGATGTCATACAGTCAGATCTCACCAGCGACTCAGCAACGATACGGCTGTTACTCTCGGGCGTAGTATTGAGATTGTCGGTCGTTGTTCCTGTCAAACACAGTGATGCATGCTGCCCAGCGGGAGCGCAACGACCAAAAAAGGTCCAGAACGATTTGTAACGATCAGCGATCCTACAGTGGGGGCCTGATCGCTGCTATGTCTATATCAGATTAAGACGGCATCACCACAGGCGTAGGTGCAGGCAGAACATAATAATATACTTACAGTTAGTTATCTGCCGCGACACTACTTTTTCATGATTAATGATAATGTGGATGAATGAGTGTCACTAGAACCAGGAGGATCAATGGATATAATGTATAGGTGAATTGCAGAAACTGCCTTATGCTAAATATGATAAAAACGGAGATCTTGGTTTTCAATAGTGATCACTAGAGAGTAAGCTTGGCATCCACTTACAAGGAGCCTCCACTGCCAAGTCCTAACACTAAACCCTGGTGAAATTGTGAATTGTGAATGGGTTTATATGCCCAAGGATATAATTGGAAATAATGAATAGGTGTGTGTAGGGCTCTCACAATGGTGTCCAAGTGTGGATACCAAACTAAGGAATGGTGGAAGGGGAATAATATAGTGGGAGCTCAGTCAAAAATAAGCAATATCTATATCAGATTAAGACGGATGGACACCATTGTGAGAGCCCTACACACACCTATTCATTATTTCCAATTATATCCTTGGGCATATAAACCCATTCACAATTCACAATTTCACCAGGGTTTAGTGTTAGGACTTGGCAGTGGAGGCTCCTTGTAAGTGGATGCCAAGCTTACTCTCTAGTGATCACTATTGAAACCAAGATCTCCGTTTTTATCATATTTAGCATAAGGCAGTTTCTGCAATTCACCTATACATTATATCCATTGATCCTCCTGGTTCTAGTGACACTCATTTATCCACATTATCATTAATCATGAAAAAGTAGTGTCGCGGCAGATAACTAACTGTAATGATCGCTGCTATGTGTCACAGATAGCGAGATCGCTATTACGTCACATAACCTGTAACGTTGCAGCGATGTCGCTAGCGATATCGTTGTGTGTGAAGTGCCCCTTCTCTTAATTGTTGCAGTGGAAGGGAGACCCTGTGAGATAAAGATTTTCCAGTCTTGCTTTCACCAAATAGTAGCAGATCGAGATCTTATAATCCGCTTCCTCTAAATATGGCTGAACTCCGATATCCACAACTTTATAAGCTTTAGTGGATTAACTGAGGCTGTAGAGTCGGAATCATGGAGTCTGTGTCCTTCTTGGTGGAGTCAACTTCACACCAGGGATGTAGAGTTGTAGTCTAATTTAGGGAAATTGATGAGTTGGAAGTTTTGCTTACCGACTGCACACCAGGGCTGTGATGTTGGAGTCATGGAGTCTGCGTCCAGTTTGGCAGAGCTGGA
The DNA here is from genome assembly GCA_033576535.1 of Allobates femoralis. Taxonomy (NCBI): domain Eukaryota; kingdom Metazoa; phylum Chordata; class Amphibia; order Anura; family Aromobatidae; genus Allobates; species Allobates femoralis. Next base: position 63,713,026 of record JARQOC010000001.1, read on the forward strand.
TTCCGTTAAAATTCAGGAGTCTCAGGTTTGGGTTTCCGACTGTACACCAGGGCTGTGGAGTTGGAGTCATGGAATCGGAGTCTGTGTCCATTTTGGTGGAGTTGGATTCCGGCGAAATTCAGGAGATGGAGGTTTAGCTTATTGACTTCACACCGGGGCTGTGGAGTTGGAGTCCAAAGGCCCCGTTACACGGTACGATATCGTGAACGATATCGCTGAAACGTCAGGGGTTTGGAGTCGTTGAAACGACATCATTTCATGTAACATTGAGATACGACTACGATAATTCGTTGGATCGTTGATCGCAGATGTGAGAACATGTTACACACACAGATAATTGTGCAGAGATTGTTCGCAGATCTCTGGTTGCAGTGAAATCATGGACACATTGTTACATTTGTACACGGCCACAAAATGTAACAATGTGTCCATGATTTCACTGCAACCAGACATCTGCGAACAATCTCTGCACAATTATCTGTGTGTGTAACTGGGCCTTTTAAGGTACCGTTACACGCTTTAAAGGGATCCTGTCGCCCCCAAAACACCTCAAAAGCTATTAAAAGCTGTCCCTAGAGCATATTCACACTTACCCTACACTCCTTTTAGCTCCTAAATGCAGCTAGTGAAAATGAAGATAAATGTTATTACACTACCTCATTAGTGATGATAATTAGTGACTATGGTATTCATAGTCACCCTGGCAGGCTCTCCCTCTTCATGATAGCACGCCTCAATAGGCGTGATCTTCAAATCAGATTCAAATGCGCGCCTCCCCGCTCTGTCCTGTGTCGGCGGGCTGCAGTGGGGCTGGGTGACGCGAATCGCGTCATTTCCGGCGCCGGGTGACGGTATGTACACCTGCGCCGCTCTGTTAGCTTCAAAACGCGCACTGCGTTTAAGGATGCATCTTATTTGAGAAGTGGAGATTATTTTATTATCTTTATTATGCTAGTTTATATAGAGTCAACATATCCCACTATTTTTTTGTACCAGATATTTTTTCTATCTTATCTAATCACACCGTGGTCTTGGAAGCATGACTCTCGATACAAGATGTTTTTAATCAAATTAGTAGTTAGTATTTAGCAGAAGTAACTAGAAACTGAAATGTTCTTGACCCAGTAGATTACGTGCAACATGTGGAGAGTTAAATCACAAAACAGAAAGGTAAGCATCCGTGTGCGGAGCCTCCATATGTTTGTTTGAAGGTGTTTTTTAGCATTGCGCCTTTGAGGGCTGTATAATTCTGCAGAGAACATTTAACTTGTAGTAAAAAGGAAAAAAGTAGACTTAGATTTGACTTTCATTTGTGCAGGTTTTCCCTCTCCTGGATTCTGTTGTTATCAGCAAATCTGTTGTTTAAAAGTAACTTGGCCTTTTCTGTGATCTACGGTCTTGTTACGGGCTAAATATGTGAATTTGGCTGACGAGAAGTTTTTCATGCCAAGCTGTTGTTCACCTGGTTCATACATGAGCTACAGGTCTTGGCGTAATAGATGAATTTGGGTTTTAGTTACAGAAAATATTGAATTAAAGGATTATTCTACATAAACAGCGCAAAAAATCACTGTGGATAATTAAAACACTATATAATTTATTATAGCAACAACCTATTCCGTGGCACCATACAATTCAGCATGGGCATGTGCAGACAATAAAGACATTACAGAGTAACACGTAGTTCAACACTTGCAGGAGGAGTGAGGGCCCTGCTATCAAGCTTAGGGTGCCTTCACACTGGCGTTCCCCTCCGCAGCGTTCTGCGGAGGGGAATCGCCATGTGTGCGCAGCGGCCGCCAGCTCTTATCTTTAGAATGGGAGCGCACGGTGCCGCCTGCGCACAGATCACATATGGGAGTGAATGGGTTGTCAAGCGCAGCACCGTGCGCTCCCATTCTAAACAAAGGGGCTTGCGGTGCTGCGTTCACATTTCGGATCCTCTCCGCAGAACGCTGCGGAGGGGAACGCTAATGTGAAGGCACCCTTACTGTCACGTATTGACTGCCTTTGCAGTCCTGGAGTGTTGCTGCTCTGCTATTTGAGTTTTTTTTCCTTGGTCTGCTGCAGTTGCTGAATGTGTGGTGGGCGGCTCTGCGGGTGAGGAACGAGTCATAGCTCAGGTGGAGGTGAAGGGGTGTGTCTGAGCTTTCGGCTCTCCACCCCCTCAGCCTTAAGTAGTTCTGCTTCCTTCCACCAGACATTGCAGATTCAGTTCATTCTAATCTTGGACCCATGTTGTGCAGACGTGCTGTTGGAGCAGCTGCTATCCCCTTCCTTTTGGAGTGGTGTCCTTTTCCTGGTGGAGGTAGGGGTTTTTAGCTGAGGGTAAGTTGAGGGATAGGGAGGTGGCCCTGACCGCCTCACCTTCAGAGGTACTTTCAGGAACAGGGTTAGTCAGGGACCCCAAGTCTAGGGCCAGACTAGCCTCCCAGTCGCCCTTGCCCGAAATCCCTTCCTGCTTTATTCCCCTCGTCTGCTACTCGCGTGACACTTACAGTCTGTAAAATGAACTGTGAAAAGAGGAGAGAAAGCGCAATAGGGTTTTATCTTTTTAACAATTTATGTCGCTTGAACAATTGTCACTGCTCACCTGGGATGGTTGTGCCACCCACAACCGGTGTGAAGGTATACAATGGTTGCCGCAGGATCCACACTCCACTTGCAATAGTGGTAACCAAAGGCAAAGACAAAAACAACCGGACTGTGCTCCTGGATCCGCATGATGAGATAGATTGGAGTACACAATAAGCGTGGAATAATGGCTTTTATTGCAATTCTTCCAACGTGTTTCAGAGTTAAACTAAAATCGGAAGAATTGCAATAAAAGCCATCATTGCACGCTTATTGTGTACTCCAATCTATCTCATCGTGTGAGCAGCGCGGATCCAGGAGACACAGTCCGGTTCTTTGTGTCTTTGACTTACAATCTGTAAGGATATGGGGGGAAGACACAATAGGTAGAATGTGCCGGTCAGGTATGGTCCAGCCATCGTTTTAATAAATCTGCATGATCCAGTATCTAAGTATAGTTACCAAGTGATATTGGGGGCATTGAGGGTGTAGAGACAAATGTTTAGCAGGGAACAGTTTCTGAAGAAAAATTAGATTAGTGAAATGAGGTCATATGCTTGTCTAAAGAGTTGTGTTTTTAAAGCACGCTTAAAAATATGAGGGCTAGGTATTAATCAGATTATCTGGGGTAGTGCATTTCAGAATATTGGCGCAGGACGAGAGAAGTCTCGGAGATGGAAGTTGGAGGTTTAGATTATTGACACTGTTAGTCTTACACTAACGAGCAAAAGGGTAAAAATGTTTAATGATTAGCTATGTAGATTCTTGTCGCGTTACTGCCTTGTTAATGTTTTGCTTCGTGTGTTTGAAAAAATTTTTTCTTCCTGTACACTTCAAATTACAACCTATCTCACGTTCCCTAATAGCTCAGTGTGTTATTAGGTTGAAGCGAAAAGTCACTAGATCAAATAGAGTAGCTATGAAGAAGGTTTCTGAAGAAAAGATTAACCGCATCATCCAGCTGATCCATAGTGGTCTCTTGGCCACGGAAATTGCCAAATTGCCATGGAAATTGCCAAACTGCATCTTGCAAAGCCTATCCATCCATTCAGAAGTCAAGAGGTGAATATCCAGACAAAATATTGGAGTTGGCTCATTACAAGGTCTATCAGTTCTGGTGTGACAAACGCAGCAGTGGAGGTGGGTCGTATGCTTCATAATAGTGAGATCAGACGTCTACATAAGCTCCATGCAACAGACGTTACACAAGTTTGGGATGGTGGCCCGAAAAAGGTGAAGCCTCATCTTCAATATAATCACGAGAAGCGTCAACTTGAGTTTGCTAAAAAGTATGAGAAGTTGACATTCGTAGATTGGAAATGGGTGATTTGGAGCAATGAGATGAAAGTCAATAGACTAGGCTTTGACGGATGTAAATATGTCTGGAAGAAACAAGGAAAAAAAGAGCCAACGGATCGAAAAGCTTAAAGAGGACCTGTCACCCCCTGGTGCCTGGCAATCTAAATGCAGCAATGAATGCAGCGTGTCTGCTGCATTTAGGGAAGGGCTCCCCCATTTCTCTAGCCCCCCTGTGCACTGAGATATACTCTTTATAAATTTTACATTTACTGAGTCAGGAGGGCATTCCTTATTCTGGAGTCAGCACTGGCACGGAGGTTTTTCCCTGCCTCTGCCACTCTGCTTGCCTCCTGATGCTCTGTTCCTCCTCCTTACTGTGTCCGCCCACCTCCTCACCTGCACCGACGTCTAATCTTCTGTTCTCATGTAGGTGCATAGCAAGGCCGTGACGTCAGCCGCCGGCTCCCGTCCTTGCTGTGCGCCTGCATGAGAACAGAAGGTTAGAAGTCGGTGCAGGTGAGGAGGTGGGCGGACACAGTAAGGAGGAGGAACAGAGCAGCAGGAGGCGGAGCAGAGTGGCCGGAGGCAGGGAAAAACTTCCGAGCCAGTGCTGACTGTATAAGAAGGAAGGCCCTCCTGACTCAGTAAATGTAAGATTTATAAAGTGTATACAGTTAGGGCCAGAAATATTTGGACAGTGACACAATTTTGGCGAGTTGGGCTCTGCATGCCACCACATTGGATTTGAAATGAAACTTCTACAACAGAATTCAAGTGCAGATTGTAACGTTTAATTTGAAGGGTTGAACAAAAATATCTGATAGAAAATGTAGGAATTGTACACATTTCTTTACAAACACTCCACATTTTAGGAGGTCAAAAGTAATTGGACAAATAAACATAACCCAAACAAAATAATTTTATTTTCAATATTTTGTTGCGAATCCTTTGTAGGCAATCACTGCCTTAAGTCTGGAACCCATGGACATCACCAAACGCTGGGTTTCCTCCTTCTTAAGGCTTTGCCAGGCCTTTACAGCCGCAGCCTTCAGGTCTTGCTTGTTTGTGGGTCTTTCCGTCTTAAGTCTGGATTTGAGCAAGTGAAATGCATGCTCAATTGGGTTAAGATCTGGTGATTGACTTGGCCATTGCAGAATGTTCCACTTTTTTGCACTCATGAACTCCTGGGTAGCTTTGGCTGTATGCTTGGGGTCATTGTCCATCTGTACTATGAAGCGCCGTCCAATCAACTTTGCAGCATTTGGCTGAATCTGGGCTGAAAGTATATCCCGGTACACTTCAGAATTCATCCGGCTACTCTTGTCTGCTGTTATGTCATCAATAAACACAAGTGACCCAGTGCCATTGAAAGCCATGCATGCCCATGCCATCACGTTGCCTCCACCATGTTTTACAGAGGATGTGGTGTGCCTTGGATCATGTGCCGTTCCCTTTCTTCTCCAAACTTTTTTCTTCCCATCATTCTGGTACAGGTTGATCTTTGTCTCATCTGTCCATAGAATACTTTTCCAGAACTGAGCTGGCTTCTTGAGGCGTTTTTCAGCAAATTTAACTCTGGCCTGTCTATTTTTGGAATTGATGAATGGTTTGCATCTAGATGTGAACCCTTTGTATTTACTGTCATGCAGTCTTCTCTTTACTGTTGACTTAGAGACAGATACACCTACTTCACTGAGAGTGTTCTGGACTTCAGTTGATGTTGTGAACGGGTTCTTCTTCACCAAATAAAGTATGCGGCGATCATCCACCACTGTTGTCATCCGTGGACGCCCAGGCCTTTTACAGTTCCCAAGCTCACCAGTCAATTCCTTTTTTCTCAGAATGTACCCAACTGTTGATTTTGCTACTCCAAGCATGTCTGCTATCTCTCTGATGGATTTTTTCTTTTTTTTCAGCCTCAGGATGTTCTGCTTCACCTCAATTGAGAGTTCCTTTGACCGCATGTTGTCTGGTCACAGCAACAGCTTCCAAATGCAAAACCACACACCTGGAATCCACCCCTGGCCTTTTAACTACTTCATTGATTACAGGTTAACGAGGGAGACGCCTTCAGAGTTAATTGCAGCCCTTAGAGTCCAATTACTTTTGGTCCCTTGAAAAAGAGGAGGCTATGCATTACAGAGCTATGATTCCTAAACCCTTTCTCCGATTTGGATGTGGAAACTCTCATGTTGCAGCTGGGAGTGTGCACTTTCAGCCCATATTATATATATAATTGTATTTCTGAACATGTTTTTGTAAACAGCTGAAATAACAAACCTTGTGTCACTGTCCAAATATTTCTGGCCCTAACTGTATCTCAGTGCACAGGGGGGCTAGAGACATGGGGGAGTCCTTCCCTGAATGCAGCAGTCATGCATCGGGGGGGTGACAGGTCCTCTTTAAGGAACTGACAAGTCCGATGGAGGAAGCCTGATAATATGGGTTTGTTTCACAGCCAAAGGTATTGAATACTTGACCCGGATTGATGATGATCTCAAAGCTGAGCTATATGTGAGTATCCTACAGGTGGATTTAATTCATGCCCTCGAGTACTATAGGTATGAAAAGGTTGACACATTCCTTGTAGCAGCGGTTGAGTTCTGGACATGGAGCAGTAGCTTCCAGCTTCAGTCTGTGCCCGTCATGTGACAGACGTTAGGACCGTGTTGCTGGTGTTCCTTCCATCATTCACCACCTATGACAGAATCGTTTATGCTGGATAGCCATCACTCACACTTCCACCCATGCATTAATCGCCTCAAACTGCAGCCAGGGGGACAAGGGTTTATCTGTAACTGGAAAACACATTTTTAGTCAAATAAAATTTTCCCCTCAAGGTGGCCACCCACTTTAATAGTTTTTAGTCGCGATCTCTATACCACCAGTATTTCAATGTAATGCTCTTAAATGCACACCCCCTTTAGGTTTAGAAGTGCTGTTATCGGGCTGTTGGAGGTTCCGTCTCCCTTCTGATGTCCCCATGATGACACATCACTGTCGGCCGCCTTTGGTGCTCTGTAGCTGTCTGTTGATGTGAGCTGCAGGGACAGCCTTGGCCTGGATGTCTGCATATTATTGCTTGTAAAAGGCGCGAGTCTGATATCCGCTGCACATTGAGGGTTTGCTGTTTATACCATTTTGTGTTTTTAATTTCCGTATGATTTCATAGTTCTGGCTAGCTCAGATTGTAGCCTCGTTATACCCCGCTCCAGCACAGTGGCTGTCTATCCCGCTCGATGCAGCTGTGTGTGCATCAGCATGTGGCATCGGCTTCTGCACGTTAATATTCTGCCAGCGTTTGCTCTTAGCGTGTCATGTTTTTGACGTGCAGTCTTAGACTGTGCAGGAGGATTGCAGGCTGCTCCCCAAAGCTTCAAGTCTGATACCACTTACGTGTCTCAGTAGGGTTCAGACAGCTTTTGTTTTTCTGATCAGAGGCTGATGTACAAGGAGTGGGAGGGTGAAATAGTGTGAGGCTTTGACAAGCCGTGTTGAGAGACCGTGCGTGCTACCTCCCTTTTTTTCCACTGTTCTTTTTATTATTGTTTTTTTTCCCTTTCTTTAGTCTCCAGGGTCTGCCGGTTGCAAACTCACATATTCGATTTATTTGCGGATTGAAGGGTTCTTCCTGATCCCTGATTTGTTTGCTTATGACCTTTTGTAGTAAAATGTATTCAATTTATTCTGGGATAACCTGGGTTAAAGTAAAATTACATGGAAGAGCTAGCACAAACATTAGGGAATATGTATTGGACTCCCTAATCCTTGTTCAATGACGTGGACAAAGTGCGGTCCACGGGTGACATGTGGCCCTGTGGCTACTCTGGCTTTATGCAGTGTCGGCCGCCATCTGCCCATCATCTCACTCTCACTGGTATCTATATTCTTAGGATGCAGATACTGGTGAAAGCGATTATGAAACACCCTCTGCCATCATTGAGCCTGTGTGTCTGAGAGCGCAGCAGGGGCGACGTGGTGACGTCGAGACACAACGCAGAACAGAGCAGCGGGGAACACGCTGAGAAACCCTACTGCACATTGGGGCTGTGTGGGGACAATATACTATCCATGGGGGACATCATACCATGCATGGGTGCTGTGAGGGGACATCATACTGTGCATTAGGGCTGTGTATCATACTGTGTATGGGGGCTGTGTGGGGACATCATACTGTGCATGGGGGCTGTGTGGGGATATCATACTGTGCATGGGGGCTGTGTGGGCACATCATACTGTGCATGGGGGCTGTGTGGGCACATCATACTGTGCATGGGGGCTGTGTGGGCACATCATACTGTGCATGGGGGCTGTGTGGGCACATCATACTGTGCATGGGGGCTGTGTGGGCACATCATACTGTGCATGGGGGCTGTGTGGGGACATCATACTGTGCATTGGGTCTGTGTGGGGACATCATACTGTGCATGGGGGCTGTGTGGGGACATCATACCGTGCATGGGGGCTGTGTGGGGACATCATACCGTGTATGGGGGCTGTGTGGGGACATCATACCGTGTATGGGGGCTGTGTGGGGACATCATACCGTGTATGGGGGCTGTGTGGGGACATCATACCGTGTATGGGGGCTGTGTGGGGACATCATACCGTGTATGGGGGCTGTGTGGGGACATCATACCGTGTATGGGGGCTGTGTGGGGACATCATACCGTGTATGGGGGCTGTGTGGGGATATCATACCGTGTATGGGGGCTGTGTAGGGATATCATACTGTACGTGAGGGCTGTGTGGGGATATATACTGTACATGAGGGCTGTGTGGGGTTATCATACTGTGCATGGGTTTTGTGTGGGGGACATACTGGATATGGAGGGCTATAGGGGGATATTGTACTTTGGGGGCTGTGTGGAGGACATACTAAACATGGGGGCAATAGGGGACATCATACTGTTCATGCGGGCTGTTTGGGGAACATTCTGGACATGGGGGCGATATGGGAGACACACTAGACATTAGGGTGTTGTGGGGGACATACTGGACATGAAGGCAGTTTGGAGGACATACTGGACATGGGGGCCATATCAGGGGCATCATACTATGTATGTGGGCTTTGTGCAGGGCATCATACTGTGCATTGGAGCAGTGTGGGGGATGTCATACTGTGCATGAGGACTGTAGTGGGCATCATACTGTGCATGGAGGCTGTGTGGGGACATCATAAAGCTAATGGGGGCTGTGGGGTGCATTATACTGTGCATTGGGACTGTGTGGGGACATATTGTGAATGGGGGGCTGTGTGGGGACATACTGTACATGGGGGGCTGTGTGGGCACATCATACTGTGTAAGGAAGCTGTATGGGAACATCATACTGTTTGAGGTGCTGTGTGGGGGCATCATACTGTGTGTGTGGAATGGGGATCCATCATACCATGTTGGGAGCTCTTGATCAGGACAAGGACTAACTATTTACTGATTTACTGCTTTATGTAAACTCTATAAAATGCAGTAAATATGGTATTGGTTTACTGCTTCAGGTAAGAATACATGGTACACTAAAGCCTATCATAAAATATATTATCAGTAAAAACTAGTCGGCATGCTTAATTCTGCTTATTGTTTTATATTAATTTTTATCACTTACCGTAATTTAGAGCAGAACTAAGTTTGGTGAGTTGTTGCAGCCCTCCAGAACAGTTAGGGTATGTGCCCACATAGTGGTTTAGTGACGTTCAAACCGTCAGTAAACCGGTGGAAATTTGCAGGAGCCTAGAGTTCTGAGCTCTGAAGTCTCCAGCTGTTTCCCAGCGTTTTTTTCAGCGCGTGCACAGCGTTTTTCAGTCGGTTTTTCCGGCGATTTTTTTATGGAGGATTTTGTTCATGAAAACGATCAAAAACCGCTGAGAAGAATTGACATGTTGTATGCTCCTAAACCGCTGGGAAACCGCTCAACCTCTGGCAGATCCGCTCACATAAACCCACTATGTGTGCACAGCGTTTTCTAAATTACATAGGGTTACTTGTAAGTCCTAACGCTGCTTAGGATTTACATAAATTTAAATAAAACCTATGCTAAACCGCCGGCGGTTTTCACTGCTAAACCAACGTTAAACCACTATGTGGGCACATACCCTTATAGTCTCACACGTGGCCTCTGTTGTAGACTGTGGGTCCCTGAATCAAATTCTTGGTAATTGGTCATACTATGTGACCTTACTGTTACTTGCCTTTATACCACAGTGATATGGCAAAGGTTTACTAATTTGAGGCACGACAGGGCTAGAGCTTTATGGTGTGTGGCACTCACACTAGGACCTAAAGTTGCCTAATGGCCAATCTGCTGCATTAGGGTATGTGCACATCGGACGTTTCTGCATCTTTGCAGACCGGCCGGGAACCGCTGGAGAATAGCAGAAACTGAGTTTTCTGACCTCGGCAGTGTCCCTAGTTTTGTTAGCGTTTTGCTAACGATTTGCGATTGGGTTATTAGCGTTTGGACAGCGTGTTCTTGGCGATTTCCCCGGCGTTTTTCTTAGCGAGTTCCAGACTGGTCTTTGGTGCACTTGTTCAGCTGGAACCGCTGGAAAAACGCTGAAAAGAAGTCACCTGCTCTATCTTTGAAAACCGGTGGAAAACCCGTGAATAAACTGAAAACGACCAGAAAAAAACCGTTCTAATGTAGACAGCGTTTTCTAAACTCCATTGACTAGCATGTTAATCCAACCGGTGGCTAGGATTAACATAAATTAACATAAAACTCAGCGGAAACCGCCGACGGAAAACGCTATAAAACAGCCCACAAAACGACTGATGTGCACATACCCTAAGAGAAATGGTGCACACTGTTGTGTCATGATATTTGTTTTAGCTGCAGAACTGTTTATTTACCACAGTTTTATGACATTGCTACATTGAAATGGTATTCTCAAGTTATTAAATTGCTTCAGTTAGTTAGCATGAAAATATGCATGTTTGCTATTGACTTGCTTTTTTTTATCTACTGTCAACCTCCTTCTATGAGAGCTTTTATCTTTCACAGTGTGCAGCTTGTTTCCATGGAGCTCAGCCACTAGTGTAGAAAAAAAAACAGCTGACCTTGTTTCAAGTTTCCATTTACAGAGCATGAAATCTGCTCTGTTCGGCAGGGTAAGGCTGCTTTCACACAGTGTTTTTGTGCTGTCCGAGGGGATCCGACTTTTTGAAAGACCCCTCGGACAGCAACCGGATCCAAACTGATGCCTGCAATTGGATGCCAAACAGGCATCTGATTCCGATATTTTGCAGGATCAGTTTGGATCCTCACCCTCTCTCCTCCTCTCCCCGCTCCTCCTGTCACCTCGCTCCCCCTCCTCTCTCCCTCTTGTCACCTTTCTCCCTTCCTCTCTCTGCTCCCTCTTTGTCCCCCCCCCCCCCCTATGTCCCCCCCCCCTTTGTCCCCCCCCCCCTTTGTCCCCCCCCCTTTGTCCCCCCCCCCTTTGTCCCCCCCCTTTGTCCCCCCCCCCTTTGTCTCCCCCCCTTTGTCTCCCCCCCCTTTGTCTCCCCCCCCTTTGTCTCCCCCCCTTTGTCTCCCCCCCTTTCTCCCCCTCTAAAAATAAAAAAAATCTTTATTCTCACCTATCCACGAGTCCCCCTGGGCGCTTCCAGCTGTCTTCTTCTGATCCACAGGAACTGGTGTGATGTCACAGTCACATGACCGATTACCGCGGTAACTGGTCATGTGACTGTGACATCACACCAGGTCCTAGAGGCATTGAACGCTGCAGGAATCGGTGGATCGCTGGACAGGTGAGAATAAAGTTTTTTTTTATCTTTAAGCCTTTCTTTTCACTAGATGTCACTTCTGCAATGTATGCATGCTCAGTACACTAAAATCGGGTCCGAGGAACGATCAGCTGTTTCCTCGGACCCGCGCTCCATAGGCCCCCATGTTATTTGGCGCGGATCAGGTCGGATCCAATTTGGTCCGATTTGATCCGCTGTGCCCAAAATCGCAGCAGTCTGCGATTTTGGACACAGCTAAAAATCGGACAGAATCGGATCCGACAAAAATCGGATGCCATTAAGGGCAAATCCGATCCGTGCCCATAGACTAACATGGGGGCCAAATCGGATCCGTGGCTGTCCATTTTACAACGGACAGCCACGGATCCCAGAAAAACGCTGTGTGAAAGCAGCCTAAGTATAGTCCCAGAAAAAAGAACATTCCAGCTCCAAAATAAATAAAATAGTAACAAAGCTTGAATAGTGCAATGGAATTAAAATCCAGAAACAGTACATGGTGCACCAAATCTAAAAAAACATTGGATCTTTCCTAGGGAGAGAGACCTGAAGACCAGAGAGAGTGTGGTACACGGCTGTGCATCCACAGTAGTGTATGCCAGTGAAGCTGCCATAATATTAGTATAAAAATAAATAATTGAAAAAAATGGTGTGGTGTTCCCCATATATTGATACTCAAAGCAGATAAAACACATGGCTGAAAGCTGCAGCCTCCAGCCGTGTGTGTTATATTGGCTGAGTATCAAAATACAGGGGACCTTAAAATTATTGAAATAAATCATTTAAATGGTGTGGGGTCCCTCTTAATTTTGATGCTCAACCAAGCTAAAGGACACAGCTGGGGGTTGGTATTTTCACCCTGGGGAGGTCAATGGTTATTGGGCCCTCCAGGCTAAAAAATACTAGCCCACAGCCATGCTAGAAATAGCGCACCCATTTGATGCGCCAAATTCTGGTGCTTTACCCTGCTACTCCTGATTGTCCTAGTGCAGTGGCAATCGTGGTATTAGAAGGGGTTAATTACAACTGTGAGTTCACAGCTGACATCAAGCCCTGGATTGGTAATTACATGGCTCTATGACACCTGCACATTACCAATCCTGTAAGCAGATAGTTAAAGGATTTTTGTCTTTTGTTTTAAAAAAAAAAAAAAATAAATAAAATAAAACATGCAAACACCCTCTTTTACCCATTTAATAACCCAAACATACCCTTGCAGCTTTGATGATAATCTTCAGTGTCCCTTGACAATGCTTACCGTCTCTGCTACAGTGCACTGAGCAGTGGGATTAAAGAGATTGCTCAGTGTGAGCACCACTCTCACACTGACTGCTCTGACAGCTACTTCTGTGAGAGCTGTTACATCATTGAGGTCATATGAGATCACAGCTGGGGTGCCTGGTACCCCAGCTGTGATCTCACTGGCAATGTGGAGGTCTCATTGAGATCTGTATATCAACAATCCAGGGTTTGATGTCAGATGTGCTTTCTAAATATCTATGTGTACAGTACACCCTAACCACTTTTGAAATTGGCTTTATTACTCAATACCCTACACATATCTTTATTTAGATCCATAAATGTGTTTTAACTGCACTTCCTGTGACGTTTCGTTTAAAAGGAGTCTCAGACGCGACGTCACAGGAGGCTGGAGCTGCACTCGCTTCTCTGCAACTTCTATTGCCCCTCATGAAACAGGACATTGTCAGGGGAAGCACTGCAGTTACATAGTAAGGGTGGAAACACGCTATGCGAGCACTACCATGCTCTGGTGCTTGGCATTCGTTTCGAGCCGTTGGGTGCTTTGTATGGGCACAGCTCGAGTACCTGAGTAGAACCATTTTTCCAGGAAAAGTTCCCAGAAAAATCCTCGAGTTCCCCATTTACTTTCATTACACTCGGGTACTGAAATTGCGCACATCCAAGCATTCAACCGCTTGCCACTAGTACCTCTATTTGTTTGGTTGATTTGTAGTTTGGTGCTACAGGGATAGGGACAACCTTTTTAAACTATGACCACTTTGGTATTCCTGCTACTTTCAGGATGTGATAGGTTTGGGATTCACTTCTTCTGATCTCTAAAACTTGTGCAGTTGCTCTTTTTTTTCTTTTGGATTTAGACATTTGCCTATTTTTAAACATATATTTACACGTGGTAGATTAATCTGTCTCGTGATCAAACCCTTTGATGGGAGATGGTCCAGAAATGCTCTACGCATCACCTGACAACATGATAGGTGGTAAATTATATTATTGTTGAAGGTCTTGCAGAGAACTGGGATCACCGCTGAATCCAAAGTCTATGAGATTTGTTAGAAATGCAAGATATACAGCTAGGTGACACCTTACTATTGTGATACAATCTCTTTAACTCAAATCTGTCAGCAGGTTTTTGCTATGTAAATGGAGGACAGCATGCTATAAGAGTTTAAAAAATAACTGTGCCTGTCTTTTCAGGCTGTGTGCTACTGTTTACTTAAAATAAAAGTTTTATTACCCTGACATTAACATTACAGGACTACTCTATGACGTGCACAGCAGTCAGACATGCCCCTTGCTGTTATTGACACCTCACTGTCACTGTCTATAGAGAGCCTGGTGTGTGGGGGCAGCTATCCCAGCTCTGCTGTGCTTCTAAAACTAAATTCTTTGATTGTGCCAGAAGGGCTTCAGTCAGTAATCTACACTAGTGCTCAAACGTTTACATACCACAGCAGATTTTTTACTTTCTTTGCCTTTTGTCAGAGAATATGAATGATGACTCATTAGCTTTTTTCCACTCATGGTTGGGTGAAGCCATTTATTGTCAAACTATTGTGTTTTCTCTATTTAAATCATAATGACAATCAAAAACATCCAAATGACCCTGATCAAAGGTTCACATACCCCCAGTTCTTCATACTGTGTATTGCCCCATCTAACATCAATGACAGCTTGAAGTCTTTTGTGGTAGTTGTGGCTGAGGCTCTTTATTTTCTCAGATGGTAAAGTTGCTCATTCTTCTTGGCAAAAAGCCTCCAGTTTCTGTAAATTCCTGGTCTTTCTAGCATGAACTGCACGCTTGTGTTTGCCCACAGTGGCTCAATGATATTGAGGACAGGAGACTGATGGCCACTAGAGATCCTTCACTTTGTTCTGCTAGAGCCAAGGTCGACTTAGCCTTGTGTTTTGGATCGTTGTCATGTTGGAAAGTCCAAGTAAGTGCCATGCGCAGCTTCTGGGCTGATGAGTGCAAATTTGCCTCCAGTATTTGCGGATATCATGCTGCATTCATCTTTCCTTCAACTTTGAACATGTCTCCTGTAGCTCACACGTTCCCACATCATCAGCAATTCCCCCTCCATGCGTTATAGTAGGAATGGGCCTTGTTGACACCTCTCCAAATGTAACGTTTATGGTTGCAGCTAAATTTTGTTTGATTTTGGTCTCATCTCTGTGCTATTTGGCGTATTACAGGTGAGATACTTTGTGGCATTTGGGCAGTAATGCCTTTCTTCTGGCGACTTGACCATGCAGCCCATTTTTCTTCAAGTTCCTCCTTATTCTGCATCATGAAACAGTCACACCTCTAGTGTTCAGTGAATCCTGTATTTCAGTTGATGTTATTTGTTGGTTTTTCTTTGCATCACATACAATTTTCCTGGCAGTTGTGGCTGAAATGTTTGTTGGTCTACCTGATCGTAGTTCAGTTTTTCTAGAGCCCCTGATTTTCCATTTGTAATCACAGGTTGAACACTGCTGACTGGCATTATTAATTCCTTGGATATCTTTTTGTATTCCTTACCTGTTTTATACAGTTCAACTATCTTTTCTCGTAGATCCATTGACAATTCTTTTGCTTTCCCCATGACTCACAATCCATAAACCTCAGTGGCTGGATGGAAGATGCAAGAGTCTGTCTGGATCCCAGAAACTCACTCAGCTTTTATGCACACACACACACTAATTACAAGCAAACAGGTCACAGGTGAGGATGTTACCTTTATTAGCCATTCAAACCCATTTATATCAAACTTCTGTGCATGTTATCAGGCCAAAATCATCAGGGTATGTGAACTTTTGATTAGGGTCATTTGAATGTTTTTGTTTGTCATTGTGATTTGAAAAGAGAAAACACGGTAGTTTGACAATAAATGGCTTCACCCAACGTCTGACCATGAGTGGAAAAAAAGTTTGTTATCATCATTCATACTCTCTGAAAAAAGGCCAAGAAACCAAAAAGTCTGCGGAAGTATGGAAACTTTGGAGCACGACTGAAAGTGATACATCGTTGAATTCAGGGTTTTTTTTGCTGTCAGATGAGGTAGCAAAAACCTGCTGACAGGTTCCCTTTAATTCTCCTCTTCACCCCCATTTCTGTATTCCTCCATTATAACCTCTTTAGCGGTACATTTTACCAGCAGAGTTTGTAGAGTATAATAAGAAGGCGTGTTGGAGGAGGGGAGACAACTGTTTGGCGGATCTTTTGTAGAAATGTTTAATTAATCAAAAAGAAAAAAAAGAGGAAAACTCGCTACAAAGCAAAATATTAAATTGGAAGCAACTCTCTAGAGAGCTGAGAAAATCCTGCATCCTGTGATTATGTCTTCCTATGCCGAAATCTTTAATTTTAGAAATATCATCAGTAACTTGGAAGTTGTTTCTTTTTATATTGATGCCAAGTTCCATATATTTACTTCAAGTAGCAATTAAAACGGGGTTAATCAGTTTTTAATAGAACGTGGCTCGCTGCAGGCTGAGTAGTTTTCTTAGCAAAACCCAAATCTGTTGAGATTGGAACGGGTGAGGCAGATGTCTGGGGATGTATGGCTGCCGAGCGGTAATGATGGTGGTACGGATTTAGCGTTTGCTCGGCCCAAGGTCATAGTATATCTCCCCACCTTTGAACATCATATAATGTAGTATTGAGGAAGTTCAGGAATGCTTTGCCATAGGTTTTTTATTATTTTTTTTGATCGCGAGCTATGCCTTCTCCATTGAAATTCTAAGCTGTCGAACTATTGCCTTCCTTCTTGCGGCATGACTTCATATCTCTCTACGGTAAGGTCGGTGTCTTTGAAGGTCATGTTCGGCTGTGCTGCATTAAGAGATGTAATTTCTCCCTCAGACATTTTTATTTAATGGTTCAAATTCAGCAAAAAATGATAAAAAAGATTCTATAGGATGCTGTGAAATCTGCTATCTGGCTGAAAAAGTCTAAAATGTAACTATGGATAAGAAAAGAAAGTGTTGTCAATGATGCGCAACCCTATATGAAGTATGAAAAATAGATGTTATTCTACGAAAGAACTATCATATATATAAAGCCGAAGCCATTCCGTCTTCAAGGGACAAAAATGACGTCACACGATGGAAGTGGCTTGGGCACTACACCCGCTCAGGGTGGACCAAGATGGCGGCGAGCGGTGGCGCTTTAGCGCCCACTGCGAGCCGCTGTCAAACGGCGAGCGGTGGGCGCGTTAGCGCCCACCAGACCCCCGAGCGGAGTGCCCACCATGAGCTGCTATCCGCACCGGACCCCGAGGTGGGCGCGAGAGCGCCACCGCGAGCCTCTATTCTGATTGGTCGCCGCGTTCAGCGCGGCGACCAATCAGATTAGCGGTGCGCGCAATGCCGCCATATTTGAAATACACTGTCTGTAGTCAGTGTATTTGAAATATGGCGCCATAAAGCGCGCCGCTATTCTGATTGGTCTGAATGCGGTGACCAATCAGAATAGGCGTGCTGTATGGCGCCATACTTCAAATACATTGTACTCAGTGTATTTCAAATATGGCGGCATAGCGCCCCAGCTATTCTGATTGGTCGGCGCGCTGAAGGAGCCAACCAATCAGAATAGCGGCACAGCGCAATGCCGCCATATTTGAAATATACTAAGTACAGTGTATTTGAAGTATGGCACCATACAGCGCGACGCTATTCTGATTGGTCGGCGCGCTGAACGCTGCGACCAATCAGAATAGCGGCACGCTCTAAGGCGCCATACTTCAAATACACTGACTACAGTGTATTTCAAATATGGCGGCATTGCACGCTCCGCTATTTGATTCATCGCCTCATTCAGCGCGACGACCAATCAGAATAGCGGCGGGCGCTATGCCGCCCTATTTGAAATACACAAAGTACAGTGTATTTGAAGTATGGCGCCATACTTCCAATACCCTGAGTACAGTGTATTTCAAACAGAGCCGCCTGTATACTCTGCTACCCACAGAGCCGCCTGTATAATCTGCTGCCCACAGACCCGCATGTATACTCTGCTACCCACAGACCCCCCTGTATACTCTGCTACCCACAGAGCCGCCTGTATACTCTGCTACCCACAGAGCCGCCTGTATATTCTGCTACCCACAGAGCCGCCTGTATACTCTGCTACCCACGGAGCCGCCTGTATACTCTGCTACCCACGGAGCCGCCTGTATACTCTGCTACCCACGGAGCCGCCTGTATACTCTGCTACCCACGGAGCCGCCTGTATACTCTGCTACCCACGGAGCCGCCTGTATACTCTGCTACCCACGGAGCCGCCTGTATACTCTGCTACCCACAGAGCCGTCTGTATACTCTGCTACCCTCAGAGCAGTCTGTATACTCTGCTACCCACAGAGCCCTTGTATACTCTGCTACCCACTGACCCGCCTGTGTCCACACAATTAATTTCACCGCACTCCTGATGCAATTGCACTCTGCCCTGACCACTGCACTCTGCCCCTGACCACTGCACTCTGCCCCTGACCACTGCACTCTGCCCTGAGGCAGACTAGGAGCCACTGAGCGTCCGTATACTCTGCTAACCACTAAGCCGCTGTATAGTCTGCTAACCACTGAGCCCCGTATACCCTTCTAACCATAGGCTAGAATAACCGATTCTTTAGAATCGGGCCGCCATCTAGTCATACATAAGACTCCAATACAGCTTGGATTAACCTTGTGTCACGTGGAATTTCACTCAAACTTTGTCAACTGTCATGGTGGCATTGGGCTCTGTTCAGATTTCAGATTCTGTCGCTCGGCCCGATGGTTGCTTTGTTGTTCTGGGGCCAACACAGGTAGATCTGCTGTGTGCTGATTCATAGACAGGCTAGCAAGAGTTAATTTCTGCTGGTCTGCTTGCTCCTTTTATCACATGGTGTGGGGAGGCCTATCACAGCAGCTCCCCTCCTGTTTATGCTGGTGGAATATTTCTATCCATGCCAGCTAAAGTCTATCCTATGTTGGTCTGTGAGGTGAGGTGTCTCAGACTTTCAGGAGAAAGTTGTGCTATGTACTTGATGTGGTTGTGGACGTTTTCCCTGTTCTGTAGCTCCTTTCCTGCTCTTGTTTTTCCTCCGTATACTTTTAGGGTCCGACACGATCGGCGATGTCAGAGCGGAGGCCCGGTCACTGCTACGTGTCAAACATAGTGAGGTCGCTGTTGCATCACAAAACCTGTGACGCAACAGCGATCTCGCTATATGTGATGGGGGCTTTATTGTCTTTACCTTTACGTGCATGCTTTGTGACTGAGTTTTGATTTTCCCTTGACTATCTTTTATCTATGGGCTTCATTACTCCCCTGTCATGGGGGAGAGGGAGAATCAGATCAGCAGTGGTGAGGAGCAGAGCTAGGAAAGGAGACTTTGGCCTCTCCACCATTAGGTATACCCCTAAGACAGGGATAGCACAAGCCTCCTAACTTGAGGGATAGATCAGGTGCCCTGGTTCTCCATTATCCCACGATCATCTTGACACTTTGACTTACTATTGCCAACATCGACCGATTCGGCCAACAATCTAACAATCTAGTGTGTATGGGGCATTGGCCGACTGATGGTCTTGGGGGCGTGATTTTTGCGCATTTCAGCCTGCCTATCACATTTTCTCCCTCAGTTAACCCCCAGCTGGCTTCTCAGTTGGTGATTTTCTTCTAGAGTACACATCAGTGCCCAACTGAATCAGCACTGATGTGCATGGGAGAGTCGACTGAGATGGTGTCGGTTAAAGCATCGTTTAGCTGTTGGCTATCCAATGGTATGGCGAGCTTTAGATACCGTGTATGTCAATGTTTGACCCTTTAATAAGCCTTACAACATGATTAGAGATAAATAAACTGAAACAGTTGTCTGTAAATGAGTTTCTGGCTTAGGGTTTAATCCTTGTCATGTTGCATGGCTCCTCATAGGGTTTAACATTGACTTCTAGGGTAGCTGCCTCTCCTCGCTGATCCTTATGAGATGGTTTCGACAATTCTGCGAGAGTTAATTGCATACTTGCCTCCCATGAAACATTGCCAGGAAGGCTCCATACTCAACTGATGTCTCTAAGGCAGCCGTCACACGCTACAATATCAAGAGCGATATTGTAAGCGATCACGTGCACGCGCGATCGCTAACCATATCGCTCACATCATTGATGAGCTGTCACACAGACAGACTCACCAGCGATGTGGACCAGCGAAATCGCTGGCAACTATGGTACACATCGGGTTACTAGGCGCCGCGCGGCACTTTAGTAACCCGACGTTTACCATACATACCATCTCCCAGCAAAGGCTCTGCCGCTGGGAGATCGTTCATCGTGGTGTCACACACCACGATGAAGCAGATTGAACAAGCGATTATCGCTTGATATGAGCTCCGGCTCCCATATCTGCGATGTAACGATCAAGCGATTTTACATTGTAAAATCGCTTGATCGCACGCAGTGATGCACAAACGATATTGCTTAAGCGATCAAAAAGCAGATCGCTTAAGCGATATCGTGCATTAAATTGAACCGTGTGACGGCCGACTAAGGAGAATCATCAGTTCACATTATTAGAAGTGATGGGCCAATAACATGCGTAGATTCTGGAGGGAATGGTTTAGGCTGTGTTCACACTGGGCGTTTTTGGGCTGTTTTTGCTCAACAGTTTTTGTAGCCAAAACCAGCAGCAGGTGATTAAATCCAGAAGTGGTGACGTTTTTCTATTAGACTTTTCCTCTGATTGCTCCACTCCTGGTTTTGGCTACAAAAACAGATGAGCAAAAACAGCCCAAAAACGCCCAGTGTGAACACAGCCTTTAGGCTGTGACTATACATTGACTTTGGCTACAGGACACATCATGTGGCCAAAAAGCGTTCTACAACGTAGCGGGATGCTGTTGAATGGGGTTGTGTTGCGACCCACAAGGTACTGTGACCACAACAAGCAAGTCGCAAAATATCCAACCGATTCCAGCTTTCTTAATGGGAACCTGATCCCTAAAAATCACCCCCTAGCCTTTCGATACATGTCCCTGCACCTTAATTAACCTATTCTACCTATCCCTTTTTGTTAAAATTGTGTTTAGTGAAACTTTCATAAAGTGCTTTTATTACCTTATCATTTGCGGCTTCTGGGCTCTTGAGAAGTTACACTTCCCTGTGCCTTCTTGCTGTTGCCTGTAGTGTAATTATTCACGCCCCGATGGACGTGATAATCCTTTTGCATATTCCTCGGCCCCCTCCATTGCAGTATAAGCCAGTATGATGCTAATCGCGTCATATCCGGCTATCATGACGTCGGTACACCTATTGGGTGCATCGAGGACCTCGTGATGCGCATTGCGCATGCGCGAGGTTACTTTACGACAGCTTCGCTGTGATGAGCACTACAGGCAGCGGCAAGAAGCCACAGGGAACGCCCTGTGTGACTTCTCAAGAATCCAGAAGCCGCAAATGATAAGGTGATAAAAGCACTTTTTGAAAGTTTCACTAAAGACAATTTTAACAAAAAGGGATAGGTAGAATAGGTTAAGGTGCAGGGACATGTATTGAAAGGCTAGGGGTGATTTTTTTAGTGGTCAGGTTCCTTTTAAACTTGCTTGTTGAAGTGGCAGCACCTTGTGCGGCACAAGGCGAAACTTTGACTCATCATTCAATGATTCAATGCGATGTAGTAGTAGAAAATATGGCACACATGACCTGTCATGGCCAAAATCTTCACACATCCTTGTGATAAAAGTGAACTCTGCCCCAATATAAGATGGCAAAAAGTAAGAAAAAAAAAGCTATTAGTCCTTACCAGTTTTTGGCTAAGACTAGTAACAACATTTTAAGGAAACCTTAAGGCTATGTTCACACTGTGTTTTTGCTGCTTTTTTTTTTCTTCAGGCAAAATCTGTTCTCTTGGCAGTAAAAATATGCATTTAAAATACCAATTTTTTGTGTTCTTTGTCTTTCATACATGTTTAATACATTTAAGTATGGTTTTTTTTCTCATTGCTATCTACGGATTTTAAAAAACGCTGCGTTTTTAGCATTTTAGTGCGGTTTTTCCCATGGACTTCTATCATATAGACCAGGGGTCTCAAACTCCAGGCCTCGAGGGCCGCACACTGTCCAGGTTTTCAGTATTTCCTTAGAATTTGACAGTTGGTCATTTGAATACCAATTGTCAAATTCTATGGATATCCTGAAAACCTGCACTGTGTGCGGCCCTCGAGGCCCGGAGTTTGAGACCCCTGATATAGACTATGAGAAAAACGCAGGGAAAATGTAAAGAGAATGGACATGTTGCTTTTTATTTTTCTGCACCAACGTCTGCAAGGAAAAATACCTCAAGTTGGGCATTGAACTTCAGAATTCTCATTGAGTTTGCTGACGTGTTTTCCCTTGCAGATTTTAGAAAATCTGGAGTTAAAAACGCACAAAGCCTTAGCCTCTCATACCAACATGCCAGACCTGACATGTCACTCTCCACAAGGAGTCATCTTACGTCTTAAGTCCCCCATCTTATGGTGGGTTTACATGCCGCGATATAGGCGTCCAACTCCGACCCAACTGCGACAAAAAGTCACGTGGTTCGGGAGTTGGACCCGATATCGTTCCTGCATCGTACTGTTTGAAGGTACAATACGATGCAGGAACGATGGTAATCCGATATCGGGGGTCGAATGAGCGTGCTATTCAACCGCCCGATATCGGATGCCTGTTGGAGCCGGATCGTTGCGTGTAAACATCCAACTACGATGTGTACTCGCATCTCACCCATTAACTTCCATGTTAAATGGTCGTTGGTGGGCGTACACATCGTAGGGACGTGGTTTCCCGATATCGCAGCGTGTAAACCGCCGATACGATATCGGGAAAAGTGCTCAGAAAATGCGCGCTCCCGCGCCGTTGTTTGGCGATATCGCCCCGATATTGCGGCGTGTAAACCCACCATTAGGCTACTTTCACAGTAGCTCTTTTTTTATATTAGGCACAGATCCAGCTTGTCTGCAAGAATTGGAAGCTGTAAGGAACCGGTTTTTGCTCATTCACTTTCAGTGGTGTCTGATAGTATCCGGTAGTCTCGGTTTGACATCGTTCGTGCATCGTATTGGACATTGACACCATACAACGCACGAACGATATCTGGTCCAACGCACGAACCACGTGACTTTTGGTCGGAGTTGGACGCCGATATCGGAACGTGTAAACACACCATAAGGCTGTATCACCTGTTTGCCTGCACTACAAACCTGCCAGTAAACCCGTTTAGAGATAAAGACTGTGTGGTTTACTTTATTATTTCCCCCTGACGAGCCGCCAACAAGGCCTGGTATAATCTGTCTCCCTGCGCGACATCAACCTCCATAACTGCCCCGGGGATCCCTCACTACCTACGGCGAGCACAACCATCTTGCTGCATCACCATCACCTCGGAAACCTGTCCCGCAGTGCCGGTGACATTACCGGAACCGTAGGTGGCGTCACAAGACACTTATTTTTATCTTTATTTTTTTTTTTCCTTTTGCAGCGACCACCAGGGCCACAGGCCCAGGCACAGGCCGCCTGTGACATCCCCCGTGAAACCAAACACCAAGACGGATACCCCACGGTGCTGGGGTGGGTCATGAGACTCCCACCTGATTATTTTCAGCAGTGTATCACCTGTATGCCCATATTAATAGATAGTTCAAATGTGGTGACAGAGTCTCTTTTACACCTCCTCACTCTGGCAGGCCAGACCTGACATCTACTATATAATCACGAATGGATTTCGCGCACCACACTCGCATGCGACTCAGCGTGGTCATGTGGATACGACCGAAGCATTGGCCGCGCAGCGGCCATTGCGAGCAGCTCTAAGGCGACTCGCTATGCCCGCGCAGCGGGCATGGCGAGTCGCCTTAGCAGCGCGAAGCATTGGCCGCGAAGCGGCCATTGCGAGTCAGAGACTCGCTCTGCTAGAATCCCGATGCATTGTGCATCGGGCACCCAGCTAGTATGTAATAAAGTAAAACACAAATAACATCTTGAATCCTGCACCACTTTTGCTTTTTTGGTCCCTTCAGTCCTCCAGTGATTTTGCTCTATTCATCAGTCACCTGACCCCTGTCAGCCATACACCGGCATCAGTAGTCACATGTTGTCCATGTACATGAGAGGCAGTCACCCCGAAACACAGAGTCTGCAGTTCGGGGTTCTGATGTGGCACAAATCCGAAGTCCTATTAAAAGACTCATTAAAGTGCTAATTTGACTTTAGGATTCTACATTTTTAGATATCCCTGAGAAGTGCAGGGAACTGCACGAACGCGTAGAAATAAAAAAGATACTGCACAAGATTATCTGCTTCCTGTGTTCTGGAACTCAGCAGCGCGCTGTACACACTGTCCAAAATTGTGACATATTGTTAGGCATTAGAACTTGTCTCTCCTCACTGAAGTGACAATTTGCATATACAATTTCCCAGAAGAGCATTGCGGACTGGCAGAATACTCTTCAGAAGGAGAATAGCTGTTCCCCCAGATGCTGTGCATGGAAATGTCACCACGAGACTAGTGATTGGCTGCATCGGTAACGGCAATGATGGACCAGATGCCATCTATGGATCGTGATACCTTTATTTTTATTCTTATAATCCCTACTTGGCAACTTTTGGAATATTTCAGTAACTCAGCATTTTCTATTTTTTTGGTTAGATCTGGATTCATAGTTTGAAGCATAATAGAAATGCTGTGTCACCATACGAAAGCGTCTTACAAATGGCCTCAAAATGGGAACAAAATGCCAAAATTGTTGCATGAGCGACCCTACCGATGCCGCACCATAGACTTAAAGCAGAGCTCCTCGAGGTCTGCCGAACAGCGGCGGGTAAAATAGTTTAGCACATAACTTTACACAGTGTGAACCGCAATGTTTCACCATCTTTCGGTCTCATGTGTCGCCCTTTTCTTTGCTTTTGCTTTATTCTTTCTTTTTTGCTTGCAGGCTCGAGCTCTCACCGCCCAGACAGCAGAAACAGATGCTATCCGATTTCTGGTTGGAACACAATCTCTCCGGTATGATAACCAGGTCAGTTACCTAAATGAAATATTTCCAGGTGGCATTTATTAAATTTACAGCTCCCCCTACCCATGTTAAAGGAATTAATTGCTTTGGCAGAATATCACTGATTGTAAAGTTTACCATAGACATCAAATACGCGATGTCAGGTAATGGCCATTGTTGGATTTGCTCTTTTTTACTTGTCCAATATTTGATCAACTTCTTTTGTGCGAAGTACCAAAGAGTGACCACAAATATAGTCTGTCATTCCATTATTCCTCTGGTAACATGCCTGTGCTAGTATGAGATTTATAAGAAGTCATTGCCAGACACTGCTTACTGAGGCAACAATGAGTAGTGGACTGGATGAAACCTCATCTGTTCATTGTTTCCCAACAGTCACAAAAAACCTTCAAATTTTTGCCTAAAAGGCATATCTAAATTAGAGTATAAAATAACCAAGTTTTATACAGCATCTCGACTTTATTATTACTTTATAAGTTACTAGCTATAATAAAAACATCATCATTGCCATCATTTTTCTACTGCACCACTGTGTGTTCCCTAACCCTGTTCGATATTCGCCTTTCACCGCCTTAATCCTTTTCCAGCAGCTCTCTGATCGGTTTGCGGGGTTTGTGATCTGCCAGCTGTGTTTTATGGAGCACGCCAGCAGTCACTTTTCAGTGCACCTCTTTGGGAGCCTCATTCTGGCCTCGTTCTGGCTGTCATTGAGATGCATTGAGTGCTTATGACATAACTTCTGACATCCGGACAGTCAGAAGCTATGGGCACAATTTGGCACTGCAGGATCAGAGCGAGATTGGTAAAGTGTGAAAATACCAGAAGGTGCATATAAGACACAGGGCTTAAATTCAAAGCCCCACTGCAGCGGTGAAACAAAAAACCCTGTTGAGGTTTTTTACAGAGAAAATATCTGACATTTTGCAATCATAACTCCAGCCGACAGCTTGGCTTTTAAAGCTGTCTAACCTAAAACTCAAGTGCTCACTCAAGTCGCAGCTAGACATCTCTGGTGATGGCTTTGCTGTTAAAGAAGAGAAGAATTGGCAGTCGGCCACAGTTGGGTGTCATTAGGACGTTGACTGAACTCCTCAGTATTTGAGGGTTTGGCCAGCATTATCCTAATGTGTATCTGGCCCTTAGTCTATTGTGAGGGTTAGTGGCGAAAGTGAAAAATTGCAACGCTCACGTTATACTAAAGGACCACATAGACAATAGAATAAACATTGGCCAGACCCAGTAATGTCAATAAAGGCAGAAGATGGGGAACACCAACTTTGTCCGATTGCTGACAGGGTCGGATTCAAGGGAAATTGAGGAGACAGAGTAGGAGTGTTTGGCTTTACTGACTTTCACAGCCATGAGTTGTGAAGTTGAAGTCGGTGTCCATTTTGGTGGTATTCTGAGTCAAATTCACGGAAAAATTGAAGAGTTCTGAGTTGGAAACGTTAGATCAAACACAGTGGGCACTAAAGTCATTAAGATCGTAGAGAATGAGACTTATCTTACTTATTTTTTACCATTTTTATAAACTCTCAGGGAAATTTATTGAGTTTCCGTTGCACTTCATGCTAAATAATCATTTATTACAAAACTAGTTTCCTATCAATTATGAGAACTTTCACATCAGCGTTTTTGCTGGTTTGCGGCACAACTGGTAGATTTTGCGCATGTGCTGCGTAACGGCTCACTAGCGGCAAGCTTCATTCATTCCCTATGGGACTTGAGGCAGTTGCAGTTTTGCTCGATCCGTCACTTGCGGCAAGTCAAAAAAACACAGCTTGCAGTGTATTTTTTTTGCGCTTCCGTAAGTGCCAGGATCTGCCGCCTCCAGCAAAACCGCCCTTGCCGCAAGTCCTAAAGGCATTGAATGGGGTTTACCGCAAATCAGTAGTTACGCAGGAGATATGGCAAAGCTACCAGATCTGCTGCAATCTGCAGAAAACGCTGATCTGAAAGCAGCCTTAAAGGGAACTCCAGTGAGAGAACTGTTTAGTACAATTCCTGCCCTGCTACATTATGAAGCAGAGCTGTACACTGCAGTTCTAGATCTATAGATCTCTTATATTGATAAAATCATACCTGCTCCTCAGCTCTGACCCCCACCTCATGGGACAGAGAATTTTCAGCTCAACAGTCTCCTGCTGCTGGTAAGAAGAGGAGGTGTGTCGGGGGCGTGGATGCTGGGAGCTGCAGTATCAACCTACATTCCAGCGTTCTCACATTTCTGTATAGGGAGGTGGGGTGGCAGGGGGCATGGCTGACAGCCCCATGCTCGCACATACAATTCTGTCACTAATTTACCATCTTATGTGACAGGTGATCCAGGCTTGAAATAGCAATCATGTCACCAAGCAGATAGAAATACATGCTGTGATCCTCTGCTGCATGATGATGCATAATGTGTACTGATATTGTGAAGCTGAGAGCACAGGCAAAGTACTACATTGATTGATTCAGATCTACATGGTCTCCCCTCCCCCATAGGAACATGATATCTTCCTTTCCCTCCAACTTTCAATGGATCATCATCACTCTCTGGAATGTAGGATGTTCCCGCAGCTCCCAGCATCCATGCACATGACACATTCCCTGTTCTCTGCTGCTGCATGAAGTTCTCAATTTTCTGTCCCTTGAGGGAGAAGGGAGATCAAAGGAGCAGGTATGATTTTATTGAATTATAAGAGATCTATAGATCCTAGAACTGCAGTGTACAGCCCTGCTTCATCATCAGGGACTGTAATAAAAAGGTTTCTCTCCCTGGAGTTCCCCTTTAAGGTAGTAAATTTTCCATCATTTTTCCGATTTCTCACTATTAGATAATTTGTCATATTTGATTTGTTTTTCTCCCTTCCTTAATGTTTATGTATAAGTTACAGCATTTTCATCACTTTTCCAGTTGGGACATATTAATGAATTCTGTTTCTTTGTTCATCTGTTTTTGTATTTCTAGTTTTTAATTTTTTTTCTCCCTGATGGAGGGGGTCTCATGAATTTATTCTTCCATATGTCTAGATTCACGTTATAGACTTTGACGATGAGAATAATATCATCAATAAGAATGTGCTATTGCACCATGCGGGGGAAATCTGGCAAATCTGCGCGAGCCCAGCAGACAAAAGTGTGCTCGCAACCTGCTACAACAAGAGTAAGTCGAGCTCATTTGCATCGTAATGAAACTGCAGATGATGAATTGTATTAATTTGGGATTATTCTAAATATGTACATGTGAGCACATCATGGATCTGTGGAAAGCAGTCTGTGGTTTTAAGGGGGTCTGTCAGGACTATTGACCCAATAAAACAACTGAAAATATTTGGGATACCTGGAAAGGTGTTTAAACATACCTGTAAGGCTGCTTTCACATAACGATTTTTGCCTTTCCGATGCTGTCCGAAAAAAATCGGACAGCATCGGACCGATTTTCGGACCCCATGTATCCCTATGGGGATCGGACCGAATCGGATGTGCACTAAATGCCATCCGATTTGGTCCGATCCGATTCTGTCCGATTTTATTATCGGTGCTAAAATCGGAGCATGCTCCGATTTTAGCACCGAAAATAAAATCGGACAGATTAGGATCGGACCAAATCGGATGGCATTTAGTGCACATCCGATCCGACCCGATCCCTATAACATGGGGCCCTATGGAGAAGGGTCCGAGAAAACATCTATGTCTCCTCGGACCCCGTTTTACTGTACTGAGCATGCTCAGTACAGTAAAACTGCTCCTAACTGGGAGCACAAGTGTTAAAAAAAAAAAATAAAGTTTATTCTCACCTCCCCCGAGCCCCCGCCGTCTTCCGCCATCTTCTGCCATCTTCTTCTAGGCTCCCGGTGGCTCCCGCAATCTCCGGTGTCAGCAGAGCGCTCCCTCTGCTGTTCAGGACCTGCGGTGATGTCACAGTCACGTGACCGCGGCTTCACCATGGTGAACCCGCGGTCACGTGACTGTGACATCACCGCAGGTCCTGTGTACAGCAGAGGTACACCTCTGCTGACACCGGCAGCCTGCGGGAGCCACGGGAGCCTAGAAGAAGATGGCAGAAGATGGCGGAAGACGGCGGGGGCTCGGGGGGAGGTGAGAATAAACTTTATTTTTTTTTTATTTTTTTGCAGCCCGGCGCCGATTTTATGCCGGAATCGGGTGCCTATTTGGCACCCGATTCCAGGCATCAGAAGGGAGCCGATGCTGTCCGAATTATATCGGACAACATCGGCTCCCTTCAAATCGTAATGTGAAAGTAGCCTAAGTAGAGTTTTAAATGAAGCTTGACTGAGAAAGCTGTTTTTTGTTTAGTCTTTTTCTTTTTCCTGCATGCACTGCACTACTGGCATTCTTGTGACATCCGTCCGAGGCTACAGGGAATCTCGGACAGACTAGACACAAGCTGCTCTGTTAGGCAGAACCATGAGAAACCCTGACACCCTTTTTAAACTAGAAGTCCTAGAAACTTTGAGCTCCCCTTGAAGTCCCGAAAGAGGGTCAAATGACCCTTAGTCCAAACTGAATAGAACTAACTAGAAGCTAAATGGCTAAACTGAATGGAAAACTACAACCTCCTGTGGTGCGACAGTAATGGCCTTAATTACAGAACAAAAGACTGTGATTAGAGGATGTTAGCTAAAATCCTTCAGGTCCCGTCTCTGGGTTCCAAAGGTAGAAATGTTAAATGACCCCTCTCTGGGACTTCTAGTGTTAACCTCTATACAGGGATCTGGATTTACAACAGGGTCCAGGAGATTGCTGTCTATGGAAGGGCTGCAGTCCAAAGACAGGAAAGACACCAAGCGGGGTCAGAGTCGGGAGGTCAGGAAAAGGACAAAATTCGGATCTAATACCATAGTCAGGGAGCCGGGTCAAAACCAAGATTGCAGCAAGGTACAACATCATGAAGCAGAAGCGTCCAAAAAAAGACTAGGTAAAACAAGAAAGCATTAATACAAACGGGAGACTAGCCAAGGGAACCAAAAGGCATTACTGGCAGCTTCTGGCAGAAGGCTGAATATATTAGTAGGGTGTGGTGCTTTCCAATAGGCTGAAGCTTAGGAATTAATGAATTCAGCTGAACAACACACACACACACACGCATCCACGCTGTCAGACTGTGTGAAGTACTGCAGGTCCCAGCCACTCTAACCTTAGTGGATGGACAGAGCCTGCGCTCTCCAGAGTTCCTCGCACAGACTTCTCGTCTATCACCAGCACCACCTACAGAATGAATAAGGTAGTGTCTGTGACAGAAGAAGATGTCACAGGAGCAGGCTCTGGTGGGGATGTGACAATCCTCATATACTGAGGAGCTCTCAGCAAGCAGTTCATAATTCCTCGCCTCTGGTGCTTAGTCATGTGTGTAGCTTCCATCCAGGAGCCCACCACAACCTTCACTCAAGAAATGGGAAAGGGCAGTTAGGCAGGAACTTTCAGGAAAGTGGACCCTATACATTCTTGAATGCCTAAAATATCAAAAACAGCCGGTACTCGCCTTCTCAGAAACTAGCTCTGAATCTTTGCCATTGCTTGGACCTTGGTGGCAGCATCGGTGACATGACATCAGCAGCACGCATCACCATTGTAGCCAGTCACTGAGTTAATTAGTTGCACCAATAGACTTCACGAGCCGCCAATCTCCATGACTATCTGCAGCAGTGAAGGGCACTGACAAAGTGATGTCGCTTCTGTAGCACCAGAGCAGCAGCGGGGAGCCTGCGCCAAACCTGGGGTGGGTCATGCTCTTTTCATTATTTTAGGTAGTCTAAAGCGTTTGAGGTTCATTATAAGTATTGGGGAGCGGCCACTGGACACGTGCAGTAGATCTGCACAGATTAAATTAACTTGCTGGGACAAAAATGGTAATAGATTCTTGTTGATATTAAAAAGAATACAGAAAAAAAGTCACTTCATATACCACTAGTGGTAAAGATTGCATGTGTGGTAGTTTGACCGTAAGCAGCAAACTTTGCCAAAGGCTATGAAAGAGGTAAGGATTGAGTTGCATTGAGTTGCTTTGACAAAAACATCCTGGTACTGAAATACTAATGCCTAGATCATTCTGTATGGATACGTTAATGGTGTAAAAATATATCTAGTAATGATATTAAACTACAAAGAGATAAGTGACACAGTCCAGTGTTGCAGCCATTTATGTCCTCGTGGTTTTATAGTCCTAAAAGTTGTCTCAGGACTGTGTCTCTATACTGCTGCCTGTTCCTGCATATTTGGTGCTGCCCAAACAGCTGCCTGTATGTATATTGTATAATGTACTGGCGCAGGGCTGCCATTAGGAATTTCAGGGCCCCAAACTGGCAACATTTTGGGGCCCCCTTGAGACTCTGCCCAGCCTCCACCACAGCTTACATATAATATATGTACATGTGCACACGCTTACGTATAATATATGTACATGCGCACACAAACAAACACACACACTAGAGACTGCTTTGGTGTGAATACACAATGGCTGTATACATAATAGCAAATACACAATGAAGACTACTGCTGGCTGTAGACGCAATAGAGTGCTTCTGGCTGTATACACAATAGAATGCTGCTGGCTGTGCACATAATAGAGAATAAAATAGAGAATACACAATAGAGACTGCTGATGGCCGTATGCACAATGGAGAAGACTGCGGGCCATATGCACAATGGAGAAGACTGCGGGCCATATGCACAATAGAGACGGCTGCTGGTTGCATGCACAATAGAGATGGCTGTGGGCCGCATGCACAATAGAGACTGCTACTGGTCATATTCACAATAACGACTGCTGGCCGTATGCCATTAGAGACTTCTGCGGGTTGCATGCACAATAGAGACAGCTGCAGGCCACATGTACAATAGAGACGGCTGTTGGCCATATTCACAATAAAGACTGCGGGCCGAATGCACAATAGAGACTACTGATTGTGTACACAATAGTCGGCTGCTGGCTGTATGCACATTAGAGACTGCTGCGGGCCATATGCACAATAGAGGCTGCTGGCTCTATATCTTGTATACACAGTACTATAATGCACACACAGATCCACACCATATACATAGAGTATATACAGACCTTGAAATGCAGGCTATAGTGTGGACCAGTATATACAATATGGTGCTGTGTAGAGAGAGAGACGCAGAAAGGCAGAGGGAGACCAGCACAGACAGATATCATACCACCAGCAGCAGCTCCAACGTTCAAATCCTGCCGGTACAGCGCAATGTGCAGTGACTTCCGGTTTGTACTGTGCATGGCAGCTTGTTAAGTGCATTCGCAGTACAAACCTGGCCGAGCCTGACGTCACTGAAAGTGTCAATCTTGGCCAGTCGGGTCCCCCTAGCTTCAGCAGCTCCGGGCCCTTCTTTGATATCACTGTCACAATTCTTGCATCCATTGAACTTGAGTTTCTGGAGAGTTTCTGCTTGTATTTCTTTGCATGATGTCAGAATAGCCTCCCAGAGCTGCTGTTTTGATGTGAACTGCCTCCTACTCTGATAGTTCTTTTGCTTGATTATACTCCTAAGGTTCTCTATAGGGTTGAGGTCAGGGAAGATGGTGGCCACACCATGGGTTTATCTCCTTTTATGCCTATTGCAGCCAATGGCACAGAGGTAGCATGAGATGCTTTGCAGCTCATGCTTTGCAACATGAGATGGTGCATTGTCATGCATGAAGTTGATTTTGCTCTTGAAGGCACGTTTCTGCTTTTTGTACTATGGAAGAAAGTTCTCAGTCAGAAACTCTATATACTTTACAGAGGTCGTTTTCACCCCTTCAGGAACCTTAAAGGGGCCTACCAGCTGTTTCCCCATGATTCCAGCCCAAAACATGACTCCTCCACCTCCTTGCTGATGTCCAGCCTTGTTGGGACATGGTGGCCATCCACTAACCATCCACGACTACTCCATCCATCTGGACCATCCAGGGTTGCTCGGCACTCGTCAGTAAAAAAGACTGTTTGAAAATTAGCCTTCATGTATGTCTGGGCCCACTGCAACCGTTTCTACTTGTGAGCACTGTTTAGGGGTGGCCGAATAGCAGGTTTATGCACTACAGCAAGCCTTTGTAGGATCCTACACCTTGAGGTTTGAGGGACTCCAGAGGCACCAGCAGCTTCAAATATCTCTTTGCTGGTTTGTAAGGCCTTTTTAGCAGCTGCTCTCCTAATCCGATGAACTTGCCTGGCAGAAACCTTCCTCATTCTGCCTTTATGTGCATGAACACATCTGTGCTCAGAATTGGCCACAAATCTCTTCACAGTACGATGATCACGCTTAGGCGGCCGTCACACGCTACAATATCGTGAGCGATATCGTTAGCGATCACGTGCACGCGTGATCGCTAACGATATCGCTCACATTGCTGGTGAGCTGTCACACAGACAGACTCACCAGCGATGTGGACCAGCGAGATCGCTGGTAACTATGGTACACACCGGGTTACTAGGCGCCGCGCGGCGCTTAGTAACCCGACGTTTACCATAGATACCATCTCCCAGCATAGGCTCTGCCACTGGGAGATCGTTCATCGTGGTGTCACACACCACGATGAAGCAGATTGAACAAGCGATGATCGCTTGATATGAGCTCCGGCTCTCATATCTGCGATGTCACGATCAAGCGATTTTACATTGTAAAATCGCTTGATCGCACGCAGCGATGCACAAACGATATCGCTTAAGCGATCAAAAAGCAGATCGCTTAAACGATATCGTTAGCAATATTGAACCGTGTGACGGCCGCCTTAGGTTTTCATGAAATATCTAATGTTTTCATCCCTTGTCCAAGGTCTTGCACTATTTGTTGCTTTCCGGCAACAGAGAGATCCTTTTTCTTTCACATGTTACTTGAAAACTGTGGCCTGCGTAATATTGTTGAACACCCAGTTTTCCTTTTATTGGGCTCACTTGTCAAACTAATTATCACAGATATCTGAGATTGATTTCAGTGATCCAAAGAACTCTGAGACACAATACCATCAATGGGGTTCATTGAAAAAAAAAACCTATGACACTTCAAACCAATTTGCATAATAATTTGGAACAAGGTGTAATATATAATTACCCTATAATGTCTGGACATCTGTTTTGTCCAGATGTGTCCGAATCCCACAATTCCAAGCGCCCGAAGTAGGCTGACCGCCATATTGGGATACCCAAGTAATGGGTATCTCATTATGGCGCTGGTCACCGACGCCTCAAACCCCGCCACCAACACTGCTGCGCTCACTCTCAGCCGCACACCTGCACCACATTGCTGCCGCGCGCACACCCACCTCCACAACCCACCCGACATCACCACCGCCCACATACCCACCTGCACAACCAGCCCACCACCGCCTGACATCCCCACCGCACCACTTACCGACATTGCCACCGCTGCCACCACCTGACAACCTTGCTGCACCGCTTACCGCCTCTAGGAAAGTCCGAGGCTGTGTTTGCGGCCTGAGGAGGAGATGAGGTGCGTGCAGGCGCCCCCTGGTTGCTACAAAGGGTGCTGTACCCAATCTCCGGCATGCAGGCTGCAAATACAGCCTCGGACATTACTAGCAGCTGTAAGCGGTGCGTGGACACACACACACATAGAGACACAAGCACATATACACACAAGCACATACATACACATGAACATACACGTACATATACACACATACATATACTTGCATACATATACATAAATACATACATGCACATATGTATAGTAGGGTCAGCGTAAGGGGAATAGCTGCTCAACCACAATTACTCACAGCTCCTTGGCTTCCAGGTGAAGTGGATTGGCTACCACTGGTCAACATGAATAGGAAATTTTTCCTGGAGCCAGACCCAAGTTATTCAGATCCTTCTTTATTCGGTGTAAATTTTATAAAGACATCACACAATCCCACATGGGGAGCAGAAACACCAGACGTGTTTCGGGGGAACCCCCTTAATCATTCCCCCGAAACACGTCTGGTGTTTCTGCTCCTTCATGTGGGATTGTGTGATGTTTTTTATAAAATTTACATCGAATAAAGAAGGATCTGAATAACTTGGGTCTGGCTCCAGGAAAACTTTTCTTTTCATACATGCACATGCACATGCATACATACACACACACACACACACACACACACACACTCATACACATGCACACACGTACTGATACATGCATACACACATATGCGTGCATACACATGCACACATCTATACATGCACAAACATCCATACATGCACATACAAACGCACGCATACATGCGTATACACATACATGTACATACGCACAAATGCATACACACAGACACACATACATGCACACACACAAGGACACACAAAAATACCTACGCATACATGACATTTTTACACAAGAACACTATTCTGAGAGCCATTACACTTCATTATTCCTATTTCAGATGCAATACCTGTTCTTGTTTTGTTCTTTGTTTTTTGTTTTTTCCTGGACTGGTTGACATTTCTTCTAGGGGCTTGCTCACATTGTGCATTTTTTATCCTTTTTTTTTGTGCTGCATATTTGGAGAATCGTCAGCAGGAAAACTGGATCCATTTTTGGGAAAAAAGCTGACCCAAAACATATCGCGGTTTTAAAGCTTGATTTTCATTACAATGGAGAAAACATTGGAGAAAACAAACCACTAATTGACGCTCATTCTTTTTCTGGATGTATCTTCTGCCCCAAAACTGCTCAGTAAAAATGCAGCTTCGGGCCAGCATTTCTGATAAATCATTGACTCTGCTGGTAATCACAGAAAGTGATCTGTTTTTCATGCAAAAAAGATCACAAATATGGAACAAGCCCCAATAGTTCAAATTTAGCTTGGTTGCAACTTTTTGTTTGAATTTTATTCATTTATTAGAAGACTGAACAATCTCCCCAACAATTTTGGCATCATTTTTGTTTTCTTACAGCTTTCACTATTTTGAGTTTTTACTCATGATAACTTTGCCTGTAACAACTACCGTGTTTCCCCGAAAGTAAGACCCTGTCTTACATTCTTTTGGGGGCCAAAAGTGGCCCCCGGTCTTACTTTCGGGGGGGGGGTCTTACATTGGATGCCCCAGCAGTGTGGCCTACAGGCCCCCTCCTGCTGGGACACTGCGGGAGCGGGTCGCACGTCACGTGCGCCCGCTCATTACATATGCACTGCATCCCCCTGTCAATCAGCGACAGGGGGAGCAGTGCATTATACTGTATATATGGGCCCCCTCCTGCTGGCACACTACCCCCCTGTTCTGAGGCCCCCACCGCTGCTGCTGCTGCAGACATCTTACCCTCCAGGGTCTTCTTGCAGCAGCCAGCGCGTCCGTCCTCTGTCCTCGGCTGTCTCCCGGATCATGTGACCCGTTGCAGCGCATGACGTCATCGCGACTGCGACCGGCCGGTCACATGATCCGGGAGACAGCCGAGGACAGAGGACGGACGCGCTGGCTGCTGCAAGAAGACCCTGGAGGGTAAGATGTCTGCAGCAGCAGCAGCGGTGGGGGCCTCAGAACAGGGGGGTAGTGTGCCAGCAATAGGGGGCCCCATATATACTGTATAATGCACTGCTCCCCCTGTCGCTGATTGACAGGGGGATGCAGTGCATATGTAATGAGCGGGCGCACGTGACGTGCGACCCGCTCCCCCCCCCCTCCGCTAGGGGCCTTACATTGGCCCCCCCGGTTGTAAGGCCTTATAATCGGGGGAGGCCTTACATTAGCAGGCCCCCCCTTTACCCCTAGGCGGCCTTACAATCGGCTGAGCCTTACTTTCGGGGAAACACGGTAAAAAGCTTCAATGTACAGTGCGTTGTGAAAGTATTTGGCCCCCTTGAACTTTTCAACCTTTATCCACATTTCAGGCTTCAAACATAGTGGGACATAGTCCTGAAGTGGAACAAAATTTATTGGATATTTTAAAGGGATCCTGTCACCCCCAAAATACCTCAAAAGCTATTAAAAGCTGTCCCTAGAGCATATTCACACTTACCCTACACTCCTTTTAGCTCCTAAATGCAGCTAGTGAAAATGAAGATAAATGTTATTACACTACCTCATTAGTGATGATAATTAGTGACTATGGTATTCATAGTCACCTTGGCAGGCTCTCCCTCTTCATGATATCACGCCTCAATAGGCGTGATCTTCAAATCAGATTCAAATGCGCGCCTCCCCGCTATGTCCTGTGTCCGCCGGGCTGCAGTGGGGCTGGGTGACGCGAATCGCGTCATTTCCGGCGCCGGGTGACGGTATGTACACCCGCGCCGCTCTGATAGCTTCAAAACGTGCACTGCACATGCGCAGTGCGGGTCTTGAAGCTAACAGCGGCGCGGGTGTACATACGTCACCCGGCGCCGGAAATGGAGCGATTCGCGTCATGCAACCGCACAATGCAGCAGTCCGGCTGGCATAGGACAGAGCGGGGAGGCGCGCATTTGAATCTGATTTGAAGATCACGCCTATTGAGGCGTGATATCATGAAGAGGGAGCGCCTGCCAAGGTGACTATGAATACCATAGTCACTAATTATCATCACTAATGAGGTAGTGTAATAACATTTATCTTCATTTTCACTAGCTGCATTTAGGAGCTAAAAGGAGTGTAGGGTAAGTGTGAATATGCTCTAGGGACAGCTTTTAATAGCTTTTGAGGTGTTTTGGGGGTGATAGGATCCCTTTAAACTTTTTTTAACAAATAAAAAACTGAAAAGTGGGGCGTGCAATATTATTCGGCCGCCTTGACTTAATACTTTGTAGTGCCACCTTTTACTGCGATTATAGCTGCAGTCTCTTGGGGTATGTCTCTATCAGTTTTGCACATCGAGAGACTGAAATTCTTGCCCATTCTTCCTTGCAAAATAGCTGGAGCTCAGTGAGGTTGGATGGAGAGCGTTTGTGAACAGCAGTTTTCAGCTCTTTCCACAGATTCTCGATTGGATTCAGGTCTGGACTGTGACTTGGCCATTCTAACACCTGGATACGTTTATTTTTGATTCATTCCATTGTAGATTTTGCTTTATGTTTGGGATCATTGTCTTGTTGGAAGATAAATCTCCGTCCCAGTCTCAGGTCTTTTGTAGACTCCAACAGGTTTTCTTCCAGAATGGTCCTGTTTTTGGCTCCGTCCATCTTCCCATCAATTTAAACAGTCTTCCCTGTCCCTGCTGAAGGAAAGCAGGTCCAAACAATGATGCTGCCACCACCATGTTTTTACAGTGGGGATGGTGTTTTGAGGGTGATGAGTTGTGTTGCTTTTACACCAAACATATAGTTTTGCATTGTGTCCAAAAAGTTCAATTTTGGTTTCATCTGACCAGAGCACCTTATTCCACATGTTTGGTGTGCCTCCCAGGTGGCTTGTGGCAAACTTCAAACGAGACTTGTTATGGATATCTTTGAGAAATTGCTTTCTTCTTGCCACTCTTCCATAAAGGCCAGATTTGTGCAGTGTACGGCTGATTGTTGTGCTATGGACAGACTCTCCCACCTCAGCTGTAGATCTCTGCAGTTCATCCAGAGTGATCATGGGCCTTTTGGCTGCATCTCTGGTCAGTCTTGTCCTTGTTCGAGATGAAAGTTTAGAGGGACTGCGGGGTCTTGGTAGATTTCCAGTGGTCTGATACTCCTTCCATTTCAATTTGATCGCTTACACAAAGCTCCTTGAGATGTTTAAAACTTGGGAAATCTTAAATATCGGTTGATGGACTGAGAACGACTGATCTGGCCAGTGGGTGGTTTTTGTATAATATTCAGATGCAAGTTGTATTATCTCTGACTCTAATCTGATCTGTTATGTCTGAAGATCAGTGTATTTCCCATTACGACACCATGATGTGGAATTGTTTGTATTTTCTATTTGATATAATATAAAAGATTAAAAGAAAGAATTATAAAAAAAAAACAAAACTTGGGAAATCTTGTTGTATCCAAATCCGGCTTTAAACTTCGCCACAACAGTATCTTGGACCTGCCTGGTGTGTTCCTTGGTCTTCATGATGCTCTCTGCACTTGAAACAGAACCCTGAGACTATCACAGAGCAGGTGCATTGATACGGAGACTTGATTACACACAGGTGGATTCTATTTATCATTACCAGTCATTTATGGTGGGTTTACACACACCAATCATTGTATCCAATCTCTGAACCAATCTCTGGTTGCAGTGAAATCATGGACAGATTGCTCCATGTTGTACATTGCCACAAAATGGAACTATGTGTCCATGATTTCACTGCAACCAGAGATTGGTTCAGAGATTGGATACAATGATTGGTGTGTGTAAACCCACCATTAGGACAAGATTGGATCATTCAGAGATCCTCACTGAACTTCTGGAGTGAGTTTGCTGCACTGAAAGTAAAGGGGCCGAATAATATTGCACGCCGCACTTTTCAGTTTTTTATTTGTTAATTTATTGCATATTTTAAACTTTTTTAAGTTCCACTTCACGATTGTGTCCCACTTGTTGATTCTTCACAAAAATATTATAATTTATGTCTTTATGTTTAAAGCCTGAAATGTGGCAAAAGGTTGAAAAGTTCAAGGGGGCTGAATGCTTTCACTTTGCCCGCAGTGTTTTCCTTGACTGGTCTCCCTGAGATCAGTGAGTGCTTTGTGATGTTGGTCTACCAGGCATTCCTCCCACCTAGCCAGAATCCTACTCCACACTGATGAGGGGCAACACCCCGAAACAGCTGTCTGTGGATAGATACCTGGCTCTGTTAATTCCCTTGTCATATCCTTAACTCGTAACTGAGTGGGATATTGACTAAAAGGGCTACTTAATATGGTGGTTATGGTGGTCTCCGCAAGGCTTCCACCCCAGGGCTAGGTCCTTCCCTGGAGAGATATCTGGCTAGTCCCGTGTTTGAGACTCTTAATCGAGGCTCCACGGACTTCATTTGCGTAGTCGAATACTTTCACAAGGCACTGTATATACATAGGGGGCCGAATACTTTCACAAGGCACTGTACTACTGATTTAAATGTGTGCTTTTTTTTTTTTATTTTAATAGCATTTTTATTTCAACTGTTTTTTTGTGCCCTGTGTGTAGTAGGCCATAAGATTAAGCATTGACGTAAGAGCTGGGCTTCAATCGCCCATAAACCAAAGATGGACCTGATCAGCGGGAGATAGCCCCTGTGTTCTCAGCAAGATTTCTACAAAAATTGACTGTTTCAGGATCATATAGAAAATGTTGTAGACTAAGGGGGCCCTTATCCTGGGCCCCTTCCTAGTATATATGTTCCTTATCCTGGGCCCTGTCCTGATTAGTAATGAGCCAACATTTTAAAGTTCGGGTTGGGGCAGTGCAGCCAAACTATTTGGCGCATTGTTCTTGACCTCAAACTTGACCCAAACCTCAATGGAATTCACTGATTTCAGTTCAGCTCTCCTCCCACTTGCAGTGTGCAATAAGTAAAACCTTCCGGTGATGGTAGGCCAGGTTTCCCACCCAAAATTAATTTTAGACACACACTACACCAAAAAGCTGTGTAAGTTTTAAGCCCAAGGTGAGTCGATCAAACACTGCATGGTTTCTGCACCACAATACATTTCCTCTGAATGTGCGCCAGGCCTCCTCTGCCTGGAAAGATACGGGATCAGTTTGCGAGCCCACAACAAAGTCAGGGAGGCGACATGGGACGTACGAGTACCTCATATGTAGGTAAGATTTTAAGGGAGATAACACAGGGATTGTAAGGACATGGAAAAGTTAGAGTAATTTTGCCAAGTGACTTGGCATTTCCCCCACATTTGTAATAGTGAAGTTTGCGCAGTGTTTGAGGGTAATTAGCGGAATAGAGAAGCTCAAAGTTTGCGGTCACCTTGATGTCTAAGTAATCAAGCTGTCAGTGGCCCTTTGAGAAGAAAAATTTAATTTCGACTAGGTTACAGGATAGGTAGAAAGGGGAATATTTAGGGGATGGGATTTTGATTGACTGATCTCAAGACCGGATGCTA
Organism: Allobates femoralis; assembly: GCA_033576535.1. Taxonomy (NCBI): domain Eukaryota; kingdom Metazoa; phylum Chordata; class Amphibia; order Anura; family Aromobatidae; genus Allobates; species Allobates femoralis. Next base: position 63,753,843 of record JARQOC010000001.1, read on the forward strand.
ACTCAAACAGATAAAATCCATAGCAGGATGCGAAATGAGGTTTATGGTGAGGCAAATAAGAGTAGGAAATCCTCAGCAAACCTCGTTTATGCTAGTGCTATGTCAACGCTCTTCTTTAATTTTATTTTTGTGCATTTTCTGTATTCCTTTGAGAACTTAATGTAGATGAGCGTGGTCTGTAATGAGGTCGAGGCTTTCAATTGCATCTTATCCTAATTATTTTTTATAAATTATGTCTGACCAAGCTTCTTTCCGCAGACTGTTGTAGACGCAGACACCTTAACCCCTCACCGACATTAGGAAGTGAATTACCATCCAGGAACACGGTCCGAATGTGCGGAGGGGGCTCAGGAGCTCTGATTGATTTGTTTATTTTTTTCATCATATCCATAAAAGATAGTTGTAATTCTACTGACCCGGAGTATCCTATTGGTCATTTTTACTGCACAATGAGTCCCGAGAAAACAAATGACCCCCCCCCCCCCCACCACCACCCCCCAATAAAAAAAAAAAGACGGAATTGCATTTTGTTCACCGTTTCATTTAACTTGGATTTTTTCCTACTTTCAGTACATAGCCACCATCCATTGTGCCATGCAATCAAACCAAGGACTCGTACCGCACAAAACGAGCTTCATTTGTCTGTGTCAGCCGAAAAATATAATAGTTCTGCCTCTTGGAAAGAGGTTAAGGAATAAATGAGAGCACAAAAAGTAAAAAATGTCTCAGTCATTTAAAGGGTTAATCTCTTTAGCGTGCCAAGATTAGGTATTTTTTTAATTTTTTTTTTATCTTGGCCTTTTGGTTTTCCTTCTCGTATTGTTTTACTTTTATATGCCGGCACATATTGCAGTATCTAATATTCTCTTTGAGCTTTTAATGGGTTTTTCTCCCTTTTTTCTTTCCATTGAGGTTATGTGAGCGCATAGAATAGCCACCGCATAATGACGAGGAATCTCTTGGCGTAGACAAGAAGCGAGATGGCCCGAGCGAGTGCAGGAGAAGTTTTGTGACAGATGAGGTCAATTTTGCCAACAGCCTGAAAGAATATTTCACCTCAGTATTCATGAGGCAGGCCGGATTTAATATCCCACTGACTAGGATAAATTATTCAGTCGAGGAAGGTGAAATGCCAAAAGGACTGTAGATCATTCCGAAATGGAGTATTTAGGAAATTAAACAATGAGACTCAGACGACGCCTCGAACCAGGAGAAACAAAAAGTTCCTTTTTTGCCTTCATGGCTGTAAAATTGTACTTTTCAGACGTTTTCCGGCTACGCATTATTCACAACATACAGTAAAGTGTTCCTTTACTAGAAAAATTCTTGTAATTTATTTTTTATGTTTTTCGAGTGCAATATCCAGATTTTAAATATTTTATCCATTGTTAACATTTGTATGAATTCATTATTGCTGCTGTATGTATTATTGTCATGTTCCTGTCCTTAAAAAGGTTATCCTCTACTGGGATAATTCCTTCTCAATCACCATGTTTGCCCCCGCCCCATCCGCCGTTATAATAATACTTGTACTATACTCCGATGCCGTTACATCATTGTTGGCACTCGTTCTTCCAAGGCTAATGTAACATTGTTAATCATTGATGGCTTTTCTCCTCTCGTCTTTGGACAAATCGAACCTCAAGAGGATGTCTGAGCTGCGGCTGGTCGCTCACTCCATATTGATATCTCATATGTTTGAAGGCGGAGAGAGTGAAGCCATCGGTGATTGGGGGCTGGGCTCGAATGGGGTAACAACATCCATGGGAGAGCAAGTGCCCACATCGCTGGAACAGCACCAACACCGGAGATTAGTACAACCATTATTATTTCAATGGGGGCAGACATGCTGGTTTAGAAGGGTTTGTGTCACGATTGGGAGGCCAGGGTAGCAAGGAGCTGGACGTAGGGGTTCAGGGGAGCCTACTCTGGCCCTGATACTGGGGTCCCTGGCTCGCCCAGATCTTGGAGGTACCTCTAAATGTGAGGAGTCCTAGCCACCAGCTCAAGTCCCTAAAGCTGCTGAGAAGCCATAAGCATAAGCCCCTACCTCCACCCACGGACCACGGAACCCAGCAACCTCCAAGGGAAAGAAAAACAGCAGCTTCGGATCAACATCTGCACTCCACAGGTCACAGAGCAGAAGTGAACTGAATCAGCGACATCAGGTGGATGTGAGCTAACCTATTTATGGCCCAGGGGTGGGGAGCAACCAGCTCAGACACCCCACAGCTCACCTAACCATGAGTCATATCCATCACACACACCTGCAGCAACCTCACTTGCAGAGCCGCATACTGAATAGGGAAAAAAAAAAAGTTAAATTCAACAACAGCAACAGCAGCACCCATGAGCATAAGACAGTCATATGTAACAGTTTGTCTGTGTTATGCACAAACCCTCTAAATAGAACCTGTCAGTAGGTTTTTGTACCCCAATCTAATCTTATGTAAGTAAAATCACTGTAGTGCAGATTAATTTTATACCTTTATTGTAGAAAATCGGTTTTCTGTTTTATCTTAGTCCCTTGCTGAAGTTTGATGCTTATGAAAAGCAAGTGCAAGGGGAATAATATTGCACTTCTTGCTTTCCTGCCTGTTTTTCTCCACCCGCCACCGGCCTTTGGTCACTGACTAATAAGTCACTCTTGTCCGAGTAATCTACCTTCTCATGCCATTACTCCCTTGGACGGCACATGCACAAATCAATAGTATGGCTCTAGTAAAGTCATCAGGACCTTACTGTGCATGTGCTGCCATAGGGAATTACAGAACATTCGTGAGATCTTTTGAGATGAGTTCCCAATCTGTCCATGTATCGGCTTTGGCGCCATTTTACTGTAGACCGATGGAGGTTAACCTGAGCAAATGTGCTGCCTCCGGCACTGTTTTGCTGGAGAATGATGAGAGATAAATATGCGCAAGCGCCACCCAGGGAAATGACTGTGCTGACTTGAATTTTAAAAGGAGGAGGCTCATTCAAAAGTGGAGTGGCCATGGCAGAGCCGACTATCCACCCCACAGTCTCACCCTGATGCACATAGAGGCTATTGCACTAAAACGTCTAAGGTGAATCAAACATGAGCCAGGTGTCACGCGCTTTGGATCCTGCTGTGTGTGTTTATGTTTGCTTTTCTTCAGGAGCTGCATGAGGTTCGGGTGTAAAGGTCTTTTGCTCAGCTGCTAGTTGATGTGTGGCTTGGGTGTGACTCACCTGCAATCTCATCCCGCTCACCTTTAAATGGCCTTCCCTCTTCTCTGTCAGACGCTGTTGATAGAGTTATTTACTCTTGGTCTCTGTGCTGTGAAGTTGCTTTGCTGGTAGGCTGAATTCCTTCCAGGAGTTCCCTTGTCTTGGGAGTAGCTTGGTACCTGATCCGTGGGTGGTGGTAGGGGCCCTCAGTGTAGGGCTAATCAGGAGCTTAAGACGAAAGGGTGGCGACTTGGACCTCCTCACCGTGAGAGGTACCTTCGAGATCAGGGCGAGCCAGGGACCCCCATTCTAGGATCAGATTAGTTCCCCCTGAATCCCTTCTCCCATCACACCATCCAGTCACCTGAGTTCCTCACCACCTAAGCGCGGCAGCAGGCTATGGAGATTTTCACCATAGGTATCCATTTTGTCAGTAAAAAAAGGCTATTATGGCAATATCTTTACTTTAGCAGGTTAAATCGTGATGACAGGTTCTCTTTCTACAAAAACAGGGTGGGGAGGGAATATTATATATATATATATATATATATATATATATATATATTATTAGTGTCAGTTTTGTTGTAAAAGAAGTAATCAATTTGGTCAACTTCTGTTTTGTTAGAAGTGATCTATTTGCTATTTTTCATTGTTTTAACAACTTTTTTAAAAGAGGGCGTAATTTGGCCTGGTGGGCTATGCAGATAAGATTTATGCAAGATTTAATATATCTAATTTGTAACAAAAATTAATAAATGACTCAAATTCGCTCCATTTCCTACATAAGAGAGTTTGAAATATTTTTAAATTTTTTTTGAAAACCTATAAATCTAGCTTAAATGAAAAAAAAAACAAAAACAGAATAGACAAAAGTATTTTTTCTTTTGAGTTGAGGAAAATGTCTTCAGCTTCAAGGTTTTCACTAATATGATATTGATTAGCTATCCGTAGAATAATCAGAAAAGAAAAGTTCATTTCGCCATATTCATGGACATTTACCGCTGAACCACGGCACAGCTGGCATATTAAATTACAAAAAACAAGAGATCGTATTATCCTAAATAAAATCTCTTCTTTATTTCATTATAATAAATCACATAGTCAACTTGGGAGGCAGATCCATTGATGCATTTCGACCTTGAAAGTCTTAGTCACAATTAAATAACAAGAAATTTAGTTTAGATGATAACGGATCTCTTGTTTTTTAATATCCTTGAATAAGTAATTACTATAAATTTGTTGGAGGTCAGACACATGGTGCCCCCACTGATCAGCCGGTGCCAGCTTTGGCGACACCTGACACAGTGTATGGAGCAGAACACCACAGCGCCGTGCTCGCCTTAGTGGCACTCCTGGGTACTGCAGATCAGCTCATATGTTAAAAGTGCTTAGCAGCAGAAAATCCTTTAAAGGAATTAGTTTTTTTTCCCTCTGTGCATCCACACTGTGCTGGTCATTGGCATGCGATAGCCGTGTTTTTGGCCGATTGCTGACAGATGCACAAACAGCATTCTTGGCAAATATCCATGCAATTTCAGCAAGTGGACAGTGGCGGCTGTAGACTGCTGCTGTCTTATTTTAGCTGAGTCAAAAATATTGGGTTAGATAATTATCTGAAATTATAGATTTCAACCTGTTTCCACCAAATTGAAAATATCTGGGTGACAAAATAAGGTTTTCTTTGATGGATTCAAAGAAAGGAAACCTTGATCTGCAGCTGATGCCGTCTGGCAATGAAGCCTTCGCTCAATATTATATGGCAACCTGTATTTTAAATAGCATTGTATGTGACATATCTAACCTAAAATTCTAGATTTCACTCCCAAATTTTTTGATTTGATGGAAAAGGGAAACTTTGTATTGATTTGGTCTTCTAAATAGAGGTGAACTAAAGGCCCTCATCACATACTCAGTCATACGATACACAATAGTAACCTGAGACCAGTACAATAGATTCCCATATTATTCTGTATATAGCCCAACAATTCATGTCTTTGGAAATTGTAGGCTTTCTCCAGACCTTCATTGAAGATTCTCTTTAGCTGGTAGCTTAATAAATGGTTGTCATATTTTAGAGGTTTTACCAAAGGGTTGAGCGTGTGATCATTTCACTTCTTTAAATTAGTACATAACCTCCCATACAGCAAAATCCTTCAGCAAACTCCAATACTGATATTTTTGTAAGGTTTCTTAGGATGAAGCCAAAGATGTAACTATTAACTTATTTAGTGGCAGATCTTCGACCATCAAGGGTGGAAAATATTTTTCCCAGAGGGGTCACTTGAGAGACCATGACTATAGCCAATAGGCTAAAATTTATTTTGCTCAATACTAATATTAACATATTCGTTATAATCATTATTTTCTTCTCGCCACGACAGCACCCACTTGAGAGACGGGATCTGCACATAAGGACAGGAAACCTACAGATAAAAAGGGGCTGTCCCCCTCACCTCCTCTGTTGTTTTTTTGTCCTTATGAGAATCTGCAGTAAGGAGACATACCTGGGTCCAAGCAGCCTCTGTGTCAATGTCTGAGGGAATGACAGGGTCTGGAGCACCAGAAGCAGCATCGGAGGAGCCCTACCTGACAGACTCGTCTGGCGATGGATGGCACAATGTCGGCTTTTGGAGGGGCCGCCTGACTCGTGTGGAAGGCAGTGAGGGAACAGGCTGCACTCATTCCGGGGCGCAGGGTGCGGGCTTCACTGCCCTGCATGTACAGCAAGCCGGGACTTCCAGGTTTCGTCCTCCGCGCATGCACACTGGCCAGTTTGCATTCCGAACTTGGAATTAATGCATTCTGCTTCTTGGCGAGACAAAGGAGGTGTGCTCTGGTGTGGAGAGGTAGATGGGCGGGCTGCAAATTCAAAAACCGGCATTCCTCTACAGCCTGTGTGCCCGCAAGATGTTTTCTCCAGAAGCTTCTGAGGTGCATCCACCAGAGATAGAGTGCAAACACACAGCAAAGCAGAGCAGCAGTGGACGCTCCAGAGAGGGTGACTCCACTTATAGAAGTGAACGGAGTAAAGCTCTCTTATTATTTTGTACCTGGATGATTTTCTAGTAGTAGGGAACTCTGCAACACAATGTAGGGTTAATTTTACTAACACAGTTCCATCTGTACAAGCTTTGGGCTGGATAATTAATGTAGACAAATCCTGACTGGTTCAGCTACAGGGATCGCATATCACGTTCCTGTAAGACAACACTACATCAGTCGCCTATATCAATCGGCAAGGTGGAACTTGATCAAGGACTCTGATGTGTACCGCAGTGGAGATCTTTGAGCTTGTAGAATCCCACTTCCTGTCCCTCTCGCCCTACACAATAGGGGAGTGAACAACCTCAGAGCAGACTTCCTCAGTCGTCATACATTACACCAAGGAGAATAGGGCCTAAATAACCTGATCTTCAGAAAGATAGTAGACCTATAGGGACTCCCATAAATAGACCTGTTCATTACCAGAGCCAGCAGACAGGTCAAGAGTTTCGGCTCCCTGAACATGACAGACCAACAAGACTTGATAGACTCTCCAGTCTCCGTGGCGATTCTATATGGCTTATGCGTTCCCTTCCGATGTACTTGCTTCCTTTAGTCATCAGAAAGATCAGGGAGGAGGTAGGAGGGTGATCCTCATGGCTCCCCTTTGGCCCAAGAGGCCTTGGTTTTTATGGCTCAGTGCCATGTCCATCTCAGATCCCTGGATCCTCCCATCATATCCAGGACTGCTTTTCAGGGTCCATTCTGTCATCCTCAGGTGAGGGACTCTACTTGACGGCGTGGAACTTGAGAGGCAGTTACTGAGACTATGGGTTTTTCTGAAACCTAATTGATTCCCTTATTCACAGTAGAAAGGAATCCACAACCAGGATATACAGTAAAGTGTGAAAAAAATTCCTGGAATTCCATATTGCCCCCTTCTCCAATGAAGTACCAATTTCATGTGTCTTGGAATTCTTACAAAAGGGTAGAGAGTCATGTCTGTCTGTTAGTAGCCTGAAGGTTCAGGTATCTGCCTTCGGGGCATTATACGGCTACTACATTGCTGGAGATATGTGGGGAACATGGTTTTTCACAGCATGTGAACGTAGCACACCTGTATATACATTATTTGCTTGCCCCTTGGGACTTGAACCTGGTCCTTGATACCTTGATGGGTTCCCCATTTGAGCCGTTTGGTTCTACCTCTTTAAAATGCATATCACTGAAGACAGCTTGTTAGTTGCCCTAACTTCTGCTACGAGGGTTGGTGACACACACGCTCTATCTATAGACCCCCCCTCTTTTCTTTCAGGGTTTCCTGATAGAATACTGCTAAAACCTAATCCTGCCTACCTTCCCAAGGTTGCTACCAAATTTCATAGAAGCCAAGAAATTTTCCTTCCGTCTTTCTTTCCTAACCTTCTACTCCTGATGAGCATAGATTCCACACTTTAGATGTTAGACGCAATTTGCTACACTGTCATCACCATCTACCTTTTACAACCACTATAGACTTGACTTATTGTTGATTTGGTTTTTGGGAGATCTGTCCTCAATATCGTGGTGTCAGGATTTCTGAAAATCTCTCAAGTTGGTGCTGTCGTGGCAAGAAGAAAAGACTAAGTTACTTACCGGTAATCGTGTTTTATGGAGACAATGACATCATCCACTCACTTTCCTCCCTTAATATTCATTAGTAGCTTCACTGTGTGTGTGCCACCTAGGGTGGTGGTTGTATATATGTACATTGTTTAATTGTTTTGAGGATTATCTTAATTTTGGCGGTTCCGCTCATGCTCTGTAACCCAACTGAGGAAGCGAGGGGACCACCCCTTTTTATCTGTAGTTTTCCTGTCCTTATGGGCAGATCCCCTCTCTCCAATGGGTGCTGTCTTGGACTCCATAAAACACAATTACTGGTAAGTAAGGGTGCTTTCACACAGCGTTTTTCTGTGATCCGTGGCTGTCCGTTGTAAAACGGACAGCCACGGATCCGATTTTGGCCCCATGTTATCCTATGAGCACTGGATCACATCGGATTTGGCCTTATTGGCATCCGATTTTTGTCGGATCCGATTCTGGCCAATTTTTTGCTGTGCCCAAAATCGCAGCCTGCAAATTGGATCCGACCTGATCCGCGCCAAATAACATGGGGCCTATGGAGCGCGGGTCCGAGGAAACAGCTGATCATTCCTCGGACCCGATTTTAGTGTACGAGCATGCTCAGTACACTAAAATAGCTCTGTGCCATCTAATATCACTTCTGCAATGTATATTCATACATTGCAGAATTGACATCTAGTGAAAATAAAGGGTTAAAAATAAAAAAACTTTATTCTCACCTGTCCCGATCCAGCGTGCCTCCAGCGCTCTCGATGCTTCTAGGACCTGGCCTGACGTCACAGTGCAGTCACATGACCGGTTACTGCGGTAACCGGTCATGTGACTGTGACATCACGCCAGGTCCTGTGCATCAGAAGAAGAGAGCTGAAGCACCGCGGGCCTCCTGGATAGGTGAGAATGAAGATTTTTTTTTATTTTTTAAGGCCTGGAAAGAGGGGAACAAAGAGGGGACAATAGGGGAGGGGGGACAAAGAGGGGCAAAAGAGGGGACAAAGAGGGGAGACAGAGGGGACAAAGAGGGAAGAGAGAAGAGGGGAGAAAGGTGACAGGAGGAGCAGGGAAGAGAGAGGATCCAAACTGATGCTGCTAAATATCAGAATCGGATGCCTATTTGGCATCCGATTGCAGTCATCAGTTTGGATCCGTTGCTGTCCGAGGGGAGCTGCAAAAAGTCTGATCCCCTCGAACAGCACAAAAACGCTGTGTGAAAGCAGCCTAAGGGTATGTGACACTGGCGGTAGGGCCGGTTTAGAGGATAAGCCGGTGGTTTAACATAATTGCATGCTAAAATTATGTTAATCAAACGCGTTGATTAACATAAAACCTATGTAAACGACAGGTGACCACCAGGTTTACACTGCATCCAGTTGCTAACCGCTGGTTCCAGCGGGTTAGCAACGATGAGCATGTTTCATTAACCGGCGGTCTGCAGCGGCTGCAAGCAGATCATGTACTGTCAGCTGCCGACACGCCGCGTAAGCCGTCACCCGCACATACCCAATGCGTGACGGCTGGGCTTGGGGGTGACCGCGAAAGGCATGCACATATAAGTGGTCTTTAATCAATACTAGCTGTAGAGCTGCATTGCAGGCATAGTAGCCAATTGTGCTTAGTTATATCAAAATAGAATGATTATTTTGCACATAAAAGTATTTCACATCATATATTCAACACTACAGATTTGTAACACAAATTAACTAAATGATTAAGTAATATAGTATTTAATTTGAAACTTATTCAAGAGCCTTTTGATAAACAACATTCTTGTGTTTTTCTTCTGGTACAAAGATGAACAGATTTTTGTCAATTCCAACTCTTGCACAGGTCACATGAAGGGAACATAGCCATACATACACATACATCCAAAAGGGGGTGGGGTTATAAAGGAGGCAGAGCTATGAACAGTGTTTTTCAGCTGCAGGGACAGGACACCTGGTTGCAATTGAAGGAAAAATGAATGCAGCCAAGTACAAAGATATCCTGGATGAAAACCTCTTCCAGAGTGCTCTGGACCTCAGACTTGGCAGAAGGTTCACGTTCAACAAGACAATGACCCTAAGCACACAGCTAAAATAACAAAGGAGTGTCTTCAGAACAACTCTGTGACCATTCATGACTGGCCCAGCTAGAGCACCGACCTGAAACCTAATTGAGCATCTCTGGAGAGACCTAAAAATGGCTGTCCACAAATGTTTACCATCCAACGTGATGGAACTGGAGAGGATCTGCAAGGAAGAATGGCAGAGGATCCCCAAATCCAGGTGGAAAAACTTGTTGCATCATTCCCAAGAAGACTCATGGCTGTTCTAGCTCCAAAGAGTGCTTCTACTCAATACTGAGCAAAGGGATTGAATACTTGAGGCCACGTTACATGTAGCGATGTTCCACCAACGACCCGACCTGGCCGGGATCGCTGAAACATCGCTGTGTCAAACAGGCAGATCTCCTCAGCGACCCGTGTAATGACACCGACATTGTGGAAAAGAATATAAACTATTCTTTTCCACGATGTCAAGGCCCCTCTACTGTATTCTGATAGGCTGGGGTAAGCAGGAGAATGCTGGTAACCAGGGTACACATATCGGTTACTAAGCAAAGCGCACTGTGCTTAGTAACCCGATGTGTACCCTGGTTACCAGCGCACTGTGCTTAGTAACCCGATGTGTACCCTGGTTACCATGGAATACATTGTGTTAGAGGGGCGTCACACACGCCGATGTATGCTGCCCAGCGGGACATCGAGGTCACTGCAACGCCACAAAACCTGTGCAGCGACATCGCTACGATGTCGCTGAGTGTAACCTGGCCTTTATGACCGTATGATACCAGTTTTTCTTTCTTAATAAATGGGGTGCAGAGTGTACATTAACCAGAATAAAATGAAATTTTTTGAATTACCAAACTGCTTCAATGAAACAAAGAGTGAAAAATTTAAAGGGGTCTAAATACTTTCCTTACCCACTGTATAATGACTAGAGATTAGTAAAGACCAACAGCCACTTTGTTAGTCTGTGACTTAAGCCTAGTGAACCTCAGTATTTGTAGCCAAAACCAGGAGCCGGTGATAAAATCCAGAAGTGGTGAGGTGTTTCTATTAAATTTTTCCTCTGATTGTTCCACTCCTGGTTTTGGCTAAAATACTGAGGGAAAACTCCCCAAATCCTCAATGTGTGCACATGGCCTAACAGTCCATGTCTTGGTATCTTCACATACTAATCATCACTGCAACACCTCTTGCGATGGCACCTATGAATGTGTCATCCTAGACTACCTGTGCTATCTGAATGGGGAGCAATAGTATATAAGAATCAGTCCGGATGGATAGAGAGAATAATTGTCTGTGGGTAACACCTGCAAAAACAATCCGCATTAAGTCTTCCTTGCTGTTGCCTCTCCAATGCACTGTTCTCACTTTAATTGGCACCAAAGCGGATGAAAGTGATTCACAATCTCTTAAAATGTAACTGTCATTTCAGGAGAACTTGCAGCAGAATATCTGTCGGCCTCCAGCTCCCCTCTGATTCACCTGACTTATGAGCAGCAACTGTCATCTCCTATCTCAGCCGAACACGTCTAGTAGGAGTGTGGCCCGACAGTCTGCTAATCTCATACTTGTGTTCATGTGATTGCTCATTTTTGCCACCAATACCAGAGAATTCTGACAACGTTCAGTGGGCATAGGGTGATTCCAGATTTTTAACATAAGATTGGAGAACCTTTTAAGCCAATTTAAATTGTCGAGATAAGAGCTATAACATAATTCTTAATTACTTATTTACAAATGCATTATGTATTGTATGTGTTCCCCACATGTATGCTAAACCTTCATTTCTTTCCTTTTGCTTTGCCTGTGTTGCCTGTGACTTATTAAGCTACTGAAAAAGGTAAGGCAGCACTTTATCCAGACACTACAGAACAAGGAGAAGCTATAGGGAAAAACGTTACATTCGATCAGTTAACTTCAGAGTGATTCTGCTAGAGTGAGATGTGATCTGAAATCGACACGGTGCGCATGAAACCACGGAGCTTAAAATTAAAGCATCTCAGGAATGCGGTATGACCGTCAGTGAAGAGAAAACCTTCAGCTATGGATTACTTCCTTTAAAACTGAACGTAGTAGCTGTGTTTAGGGACTTCAAACTGATCAACATTTATGATCTAGTTTAGAAAGAGTCTAACAATGGCGCGTTTATTTAACCCCCTTAATGATGTATAATTTCATCATATGTAGTGATGGGCTAACCCAAACTATACAGTTCGAGTTCCATATCAGATATGTAGTGTCCATGCATGGACCCCGATCACTGACTACTAAGGGAAATCTGTGTTACTGTTTGTGTTCGACCATCCGGATAATGGACTAGGGGGCATAAGGAAGCATAATGAGGACAACTATACTTACCGAGCTTCCGCGCTGTTGATACACTGCTGCCAAGTCCGCTCATTAAACCTTATGCATATTCACCTACTCCCCGCCCACTCTCTGTGACAGCGCCTGTGGTTGGTTGCAGTCAGACTGCCCCCCCCCCACCCTCTGGGTCCCCAAAATGAAAGAAAAGGCAAACAAATAGTAATAATTTGAAGTGATGAGTGAGCACTACCATGAGCAGGCGCTCGGTACCCGTAATGACCAGTCAGACACTCGGACGGGCTTGACTCGTGTATGATGGAAGTCAATGGAAAACTCAAGCATTTCTCCTGAAGATCTTCTCAAGTTGCCCATTGACTTCCATAACACTCGGTACACGAGTCGAGCCCGTCCGAGCGCCTGACTGGTCATTACGAGAACCGAGTACCCGCTCATGACTACAGATTACGAAATTAGCTTATTGCCCATTTGTTTGCTTTCTCTTCCGTTTTCGGAACTCACATTTATTCTGCACAAAAAAAAAAACCTACTTATTTGACTTTTTCTGAGCTGAATGCTCAGCCTCTGCCTGAAAATGTCTAGTGAAATGTGAAAGGATGGGCTTAATGATATTGTAAGTTGAGGGAGGAAGAAGGGACAGACCTTGACAGGGATCAGAATTTTGAAACATTCAGAAATGTACAAGTTGGAATTTCTAAAAAGGAGATCACGACTGACATATCCACTGGAGATCTTTGAACATATTGTCAAGCCGATAGACAAAAGGAGAACCCATGGATATAATTTAAGTGAATGTCTGAAAAGCATTTGATATAATGAGCCGCACAAAGGGCTCATCTACAAAGTCAATGGTTGGAATGGAGAAAATTTGGCTCGAGAATAAAGAAATTTTGAAACGGAAAAGGGGTACTAATGCAAAGCAAAGGGTTTTGTGCAGCTTTTTTTTTGGCTATTATTATTTTCACTTTTAAGATGCCTACCTACTGTGCTAAGGTATGTCGAGGTAACGCGCCATAAGCGCAGCTGTTAGCAGTATGGATGATCTCTGACTAAATTTAGCGATGTGAAGGAGACATTGGGTTTTGAAGCCCCGTAACACCCACATGTGAGTATATCGTGGAGCACCCGTGTAATTTCAATCTTCAAATCTAGCAGAATCTAATTATATTACCGTGTTCGAATCTTCTCTCCAGAAAAACAATGTCAGGAATTCATTCAGACCTGTTCCCCAATTAATGGGAATCCAGATTGCCCAGATCATAGAGATGGCATCTCCTGTTGAGAAGCAGAAATTAATTATAGTGAGAGAGTAGAATATTTTAGTAAGACTTGGATTTCAAGGGCTGTCATTGGGGGCTAATATGTATCGGTCCTATGTTTTTCTCTTGTTTCGGGTTGATTGAACATCATTCGTTAAAGGTTCACACACTTTTTAAGATTCAATCAAAGAATAGCTGTTCGTACTCTGAAGTCCCGTAATGCCTCTCAGCAATCTTCTCAAGCACGTACCTAAACTCTGTGGGTTGTCATAGGATCCCTATCGTTGTTCTTGTCCCCACAGTTATTAGTATGTCACTCATTGTGTTATTTTGTGCCAAATTTTCCAACAGATTGCGTGTAATGGACATACAGTTGTAGACCATAGTCAGTTTTAATTGTCTTTTACTAGGATGGCAAGTAAGTTAGTTGGCATTTTTTTTTCTTTTAAATGGTATTTCAGACTAAAAAGGAATCAATCAGCAGGATTTCACTCCCAAAATTATTATAGATTTGAAGCCTCTGTCACTCCAGCTCTATTCCCTGCCCAACACCGCCTCTTCCTGTTTGACAGCCTCTTTTCTGTGTGACTTCCAAGCAAAGGAGCCATCAGTAGAGCAGGAGGAGGCAGCAGTGGCAGGAAATAGAGCTCGAGTGACAGAGGCTTCACATCTATAAATAGACCCACAGCCTTATTTGCATATAAATTTAAATCCCCCTGGCCATTTGTGCAGTGGTACTTGGAACTACAAAATGACGAGTACCCTCACAGAGCCTGGTGCAGTAAAGTAAGGCTACATTCACACGGTGCATTATTGCTGCATTATTTATGGATGTGCAATTGTAGTGAGATGCAATGATGTTCTGTCCCAGCCAAGTCAATGCATTTCACAATTCTGCATTCACACACTGCACTTTTTACAGATCCATTCTTGGGCTGAAGAACAGATCCATAAAAAGATTGAGCATGTCCATTATTTTTGTACTTTTCGGATGCACTATTTATTCACTTCCCTGTGCTCCCACGGTGACCGACAGCGATGTTCTCATCCCGGGAGGCTGCAGGACCTATGAGAGGACCTGCTTTCACCATGTGACTGAGCGACATCACTCAGTCACGTGCGCAGGCTACAGGGTCCTGGAGGCACCAAACATTGCAGCCTCTGGGATAAGGGGACATCGCCGGTAGTCATCAGGGGAGCGCAGGAAGGTGAGTAAATAGCGCAGCAGCATTCACACACACAAGGCGTTTCTGCACCAAAAACAGAATCTCACAAAACGCTTTGTGTGACCGTAGCCTTACAGAAGCTTTTTAGGAGATTAATCCAACAGAAACAGGTGGTCAATGGTGAAATAGAGCTTGTTGTTATAGCTTGAGCCTGCTGCAGTCCAGTAACCGGTTTGGGAGAGAGTAAGCCCACAAAACCTGGTACACAGTGGCCACAGCTTTAATTTTTTAAAAAAACAAAAGCCACAGACCCTGCTAAGGGTGCTTTCACACCACGATTTTTGCATTTCCGATGCTGTCCGAAAAAAATCGGACAGCATCGGACCGATTTTCGGATCCTATGGATCCCTATGGGGATCGGACCGAATCGGATGTGCACTAAATGCCATCCGATTTGGTCCGATCCGATTCTGCCCGATTTTGGCCGATTTTTTTCAGGAGAAAAAAATCGTTGCCTGCAACGATTTTTTCATCCGATGACAAAATCTGACAGAGTCGGATCGGACCAAATCGGATGGCATTTAGTGCACATCCGATCTGACCCGATCCCTAACATGGGGCCCTATGGAGAAAGGTCCGAGGAAACATGTATGTCTCCTCGGACCCCATTTTACTGTACTGAGCAAGCTCAGTACAGTAAAACTGCTCCTGGGAGCACAAGGGTTAAAAAGAAAAAAAAAAAAAGTTTATTCTCACCTGCCCCCGAGCCCCCGCTGTCCCCCGCCGTCTTCCGCCATCTTCCTCTAGGTTCCCGGTGGCTCCCGCAGGCTGCCGCAGGCTCCGGTGTCAGCAGAGGTGTACCTCTGCTGTACAGGACCTGCGGTGATGTCACAGTCATGTGACCGCGAGTTCACCATGGTGAACCCGCGGTCACGTGACTGTGACATTGTAGCGACCGGTGGTAAGGCCGCGGGTGTGTGTGTATGATCTTTCTCAACAGAATCCCCATACTCAGATTTAACCGGTAATAACGTTTCTTTACTGTAAAACATATTTATGTCACAGTCAACCGAACTCTATGCGCACTTGTATATATTAGAGTCTCTGGATCTTCACTTCTTCCGGGTACGCGGCAAGAAAAGAAAACACAAACAATGAAGGTATCTTTCCCTAACTTTCCCTAAAATCACGTACCAGTCTATCACAGAAGAAGATGTCGCTCCCACGTAGCAGGCCTGGGGATCTCCTCACTCTTCTTCTTTGGTCTCCTTCTGCAGGTAACAGTCTGTCTCTCCCAGTCTCAGGGCACACAGAGCAACAGCAGAAGAGAGATCACAGCAGCACAGAAGTCTCCCTTATGTCAGTCACGGCCCCTGCACATGCACTCCGGGTGCTCGGCGGGCAAGGTTTTGCAGAGCGGCCAGAGTCACAGCACCAAAGTCCAGTGGCCCAGGATCAGGCACGGGGGCTTCTGCGGGGTGATTTTTCCGGCAAGGTGTTGCAAAGTAGCCCTCTTTCAACACACATCCACAGGCAGATGTTCTCTTGTTCAACTCTGTGTCTGTACTAAGCTCTTTCACTTCCTGGGTAAACAAAAGAGATGGCTGGGAGTTTCCCAGCTCTGTGATTGTACAGTCCACTGATGCCCCCTGGTGGACAAGTGCGGACTGTGCACAGTTCATTTCACTGTCAATTTCGATAATACAATCTGAATTGTACACCTCATTACATACCCCCCCACTTAAAGGTTGACAGTCCCTGTCAACAACCATCGGCTCCAAGGCAGTGATGGCCGTTGATATCATAGGGATTGCTCTCCGGCGGAGTAGGGGACCTCTGTCGGGGGAAACCGTCATCCCCCCGTTCACCTTCGCTCCCTTGTTCAGGGCTCACAATATCTCCAATAAACTCAGTCACATTTTCTACCCGGGGAGAGTAGGATCGCCGGCGGGTAGCGGCGCCGGTTGTGGGCAAATCTGCTTCCTTTAACGGGAACACCCCCGGGACCGGTGACGTCGGCGGCCTCTGTACCCTTCTCTCCCTTCACAACATCAAACTGTACCACCTCCCCATCACCAACGCTGCGGAGGCACTTACGAGGATTGTTACACTTTATGGCAGTCTGATGTACAAACACGTCATCCTTTGTGTCATTCCTGTTGATGAAGCCATACCCATCGCGGACATTAAACCACTTCACCGTCCCCTGGACCCGAGTGGCCAGCACTTGCTTATCGGCCTGGCTCTGTCTCTTCACACCCTTTTCCCTGATCTCCCCTGCCGAGCGAACCGCTTTGGCTGGGGCGTCTAGTTTAAAGGTGGCTGCTGTTGTGGGACATGACTTGCTGGTTCTGGTATATCGGACCACGGGTGGAGGATGCGGACAACGGTTTGCCCTATGGCGGGGGTCGCCGCATGTCCAGCACCTTCCCATAGGCCGACTGGGTTGCTGTCTCGCTTGCCTGTCCGCCTGTTGGTCTAGCATGAGCTGTAGCTGTAGTATCTGTTTCTGCAACTCTGCTACTATCTGCTTCAATTCTTCCGTGTCACTGCTCGGACTGCTGGCACCGGATATGGACATGCAGGCCGTAGTATAAGTCTGGTTATAAGCTACTACCGGGAGGAGATTCTGTTGATCACACATCCTGCCGACTACGCCAGATGTAGCGACCGGTGGTAAGGCCGCGGGTGTGTGTGTATGATCTTTCTCAACAGAATCCCCATACTCAGATTTAACCGGTAATAACGTTTCTTTACTGTAAAACATATTTATGTCACAGTCAACCGAACTCTATGCGCACTTGTATATATTAGAGTCTCTGGATCTTCACTTCTTCCGGGTACGCAGCAAGAAAAGAAAACACAACAATGACGGTATCTTTCCCTAACTTTCCCTAAAATCACGTACCAGTCTATCACAGAAGAAGATGTCGCTCCCACGTAGCAGGCCTGGGGATCTCCTCACTCTTCTTCTTTGGTCTCCTTCTGCAGGTAACAGTCTGTCTCTCCCAGTCTCAGGGCACACAGAGCAACAGCAGAAGGGAGATCACAGCAGCACAGAAGTCTCCCTTATGTCAGTCACGGCCCCTGCACATGCACTCCGGGTGCTCGGCGGGCAAGGTTTTGCAGAGCGGCCAGAGTCACAGCACCAAAGTCCAGTGGCCCAGGATCAGGCACGGGGGCTTCTGCGGGGTGATTTTTCCGGCAAGGTGTTGCAAAGTAGCCCTCTTTCAACACACATCCACAGGCAGATGTTCTCTTGTTCAACTCTGTGTCTGTACTAAGCTCTTTCACTTCCTGGGTAAACAAAAGAGATGGCTGGGAGTTTCCCAGCTCTGTGATTGTACAGTCCACTGATGCCCCCTGGTGGACAAGTGCGGACTGTGCACAGTTCATTTCACTGTCAATTTCGATAATACAATCTGAATTGTACACCTCATTACAACATCACCGCAGGTCCTGTGTACAGCAGAGGTACACCTCTGCTGACACCGGCAGCCTGCGGAAGCCACCGGGAACCTAGAGGAAGATGGCGGAAGACGGCGGGGGACAGCGGGGGCTCGGGGGCAGGTGAGAATAAACTTTTTTTTTTTTTCTTTTTTTCAGCCTCCGGCGCCGATTTTATGCCGGAATCGGGTGCCTATTTGGCACCCGATTCCAGGCATCAGAAGGGAGTCGATGCTGTCCGATTTATATCGGACAGCATCGGCTCCCTAAAAATCGTAGTGTGAACGCACCCTTAGTGGCGAGAGGTAGAACGTTTTGTAAGAATTAAACGAGTGCACAGTGGTGAAATAGAGCTGGTTGTTAAAGCCTGATGTTCACATTACACTACAAGAAACTTATCACTTAAATATGAGCCGTGTATGAAGGAGTCGGTGTCGAAGGAGTCAGGAGTTGGAGTCAGGAGTTTGCAACGGTGGTTTGACTTTACGACTCCACAGCCCTGTGTTATAGCTCGGTCATGCAGGGCCTGCTGCAGTGCAGTCACAGGTTTGGGAGAATATTATTATATATATGTATATTTTCTTTTAAAGATTGAGCCCACAATCCTGGTCCAGTGGCCAAACAGACCGTTTCTCAAGATTAACCCCAGAGTGCCTGGTACATGGTGGCCACACAGACCGTTGTTCATGATTACACCCACAGACTCTGATGCAGAGTTTCCACACAAAGCATTTGAGTTCCCCCCACTGTAATCTAACACTGTCCCTCTCTTCAGTACCATCCTATGCCTGGACTACTACCCTGCACTGTCTACAGCAAAATGGAGGCGCAGCCAGTGACCCGGCCTTTATACAAGCTGGTTAACATGGAGCGCCGGCCAGTAGCAGCCACGCCAATACTTCGCATGGCTGCGGTGGCTGTGGAAGTGCCCACAGCATAAAACAGTGATGGTCAACCTTTTGAGCTTGGTGTGTCAAAATTCACTGAAAAACAGAGCATAACTTATGTGGTGTGTCACTTCGAGAATAACCCATAATTTTCTGATATTTGTAGCTGTAATAATAAAATGTTATCCGGGATATGGCCCCCATTCTGGTATATAGCCCCTTATGCAGGGTATAGATACCATCCTGGTACATTACCCCCAATCCTGGATATTGCCTCCATTCTGGTATATAGCCCCTTATGCTGGATATAGCCCCCATCCTGGTACATTACCCCCAATCCTGGATATTGCCTCCATTCTGGTATATAGCCCCTTATGCTGGATATCGCCCCGATCCTGGATATCGCCCTCATTCAGGTATAAATCCCCTTATACTGGATATAGCCCCCATCCTGGATATCCCCCCATTCTGGTATATTGCCCCTTATGCTGGATATAGCCCCCATCCTGGTACATTAACCCCCATCCTGGATATGGCGCTCATTCTGGTATATAACCCTTTGTCCTGGATATAGCCCCCACCCATCCTGGTACATTACCCCTCCATACTGGTATATAGCCCATTATGTTGGATATAGCCTCCATACTGATATATACTGGGATATAGCACCTTCTCATCCTGGTACATTACCCTCGTATCCTGGCTATGGCTCCTATTATGGTATATAGCCCCTTATCCTGGATATAGCCCCCATACTAGGATATAGGACCCCCCATCGTGGTACATTACTCCCCATATTGGATATGGCCACCATTCTGGTATATAGCCCCTTATGCTGGATATAGCCCTCATGCTGGGATTTAGCAGCCCCCCATCCTTGTATATTACCCCCATTCTGGATATGGCCCCCATTCTGGTATATAGGCCCTTACCCTGGATATAGCCCTCACACTGGGATATAGCACCTTCCATCCTGTTACATTACCCCCCATCCTGGATATGGCCCCCATTTAGGTTTATAGCCCCCATAGTGGATATGGCCCCCATCCTGGTATATAGCCCCTTATCCTGGTTATAGCCACTATTCTGGTACATTAGCCCCCCATCCTGGATCACGCCCCCACACTGGGATATACCACCCCCCATCCTGGTGTATTGTCCCCCATCCTTGATATGGCTCCCATTGTGGTATATAACCCATTATCCTGGATATGGCTCGCATCCTGGAATATAGCCCCCCTTACTGAGATATAGCACTCCCCCATCCTGGATATGGCCCCCATCCTAGTACACACACAAAAATAATAAACAAAATAACTCCCCTATCCCTCATTCCTCTTCATGTTCAAAGTGTCAGTAGCCCACCGCTGAAAACATAATTGGCTCTGCTGAATTACTGTGCCGAACTTGACCCGCCTTCGGGTGCTGATCTGACACTGTGATTCCATGCAGTCAGTGTCAATCACAGTGTCAGCATCCGGAGGCGGTATCTGCTGACAATTTGATTGTCAGCTTCATTAAGGTGCTGCCTTGTCCCGCCTCTGGATGCTGACACTGTGATTGACACTGACTACATGCAATCACTGAGTCAGTTCAGCATCCGAAGGTGGGACAAGGGCGCAATTCAGAAGAGCTAATTATGTTGTCAGAGGCGGGCGTAGGGGAAACTAAGCCATGACATGTTTATCAGCAGAAACGCCTCGGTAGCCAACACTGGCATACACCAGTAGGTGACCAAACCCCAGAAATGTAAATATTACCTTATACCAATCCAACCTGACACTGATCCAGCAGCTGCATTATAGCTGTGAGACCTGAGAATTAGCAATGCCAGATTAATTTTTTGGAGTGATATTTTTGTGACCTGTGGACTTCATATTTGAGACATGACTGAAGTATAATGACTTTAAATAGGAGTAGTGGATGCCCACTAGAACAAGTGCCCCCTTTTACCATAATTTAGTCTTGAACGTATCTATTATTCACTCTGTAGTGACGCACTTGGTCAGCAGAATTTGGCCGGTGACCAGTTAGTTGTAAAGATGTTAACATTGTCATGATGAATACCTATAGTCTGACACATGGCTGATAATATTAGGATGTGGCTGAAAGTGAGATTATCCTAAAGTCCAGCAGATTTACAGACTACAATTTGTAAAGGCAAAATCATATTTATTTTTTTTGTGTGTGACATCGGGGCTTATTACAAAACATTACACATTAAATACTCATCAGGTGTGGGGGTATCATACAGGTTTTCTTTTTTGTTACTGTAAATACTGTAAATACTTACGTCCCAAAAAAATGAGAAAAGTATTCTAGGAGTGATGGATGATGATGATGATGATGATGCAACTCACAGCTGCTTTTCCCGGTTCCCGTTGTTCAGTCTGGAGCACAGTGGACTCTTTATGATGATAAGTTCTGAAAAGAACTGATTGCAGCAATACATTGTTCTAAATCTAGACACAGATAAATATTAAAAGGAACCTGTCACCCCCCCAGGGCCTATTAAAGTGAAATAGCCACCTTCAGTAGCACTAAGGCTGCATTCTGTGAAAGTGGCTCTTATGCCTATATCCCCCAGGGACACTGATATGAAGAGTTTTATATATTTCCCGTCATGTTTGCTAATACCTCTATTAGGTCTGGGAGGTACGTTCTCTCACTAGGACCTAAACGCTTTCCTGCTGTCATTCATCCCCCTCTGGCCTCCAGGCGCCGCCTCCTCTATTCCTCGGCACATCATCGGGGCCTGCGCACATCAGTCAGTTTTCGGACATGCGCCATGTGCACTGCCCAAAAACGTAGAGCACATGGTTTAATCAGATCGCGCCTGCGTGTAGCGCAGGCCCCATATCCTGCCCTGTTGTGTGTTACGATGTATTCACACTGTGGGGCTGGAAATCTGGCGCCTGCGCCTGTCGCCATCTCCTTCTGCCTCTTTCCTCCCAGCCCCGCAGTGTGAATACATCATAACTCACTGCAGGGTAGGATCTGGGGCCTGTGCTTTTACTGGCTCTATATTAAAAAGACATAGTTGTCTAGACCAAACAAAACAAAAAAGTGTGCATACGTGACTGTGCAAGTCAGTGTAGTGCTAATCTGAACCCCTCTTATTACCAGGGTTCACAAATACCCCAGCTAGGTCCTGTCCAAATACCCTAAGGACGCTGGCAGGTGCCTGCTTTTTCAGTTTCAGTTTCCCCTAGGATGTAGTCATCAGAGCAAACAATCCCATTAGGTAAACCCAGCCACATGCATTAGTGAAGAAACGGCTTGTATACTCCTATAGGGAGCGATCTCACCCAGCTGCGTCCACCTGTACGCATGTAAACGAGTCCATATAGCTCTGGATAACCTTCTGCTAGTGTTTTCCAGGCTGCTCAGGGCTCAGTGAATGTCATACAGCCACCATGTCATCTGATACGTTCCCTCCCGACGCATCTCAGATCCCTCTTCTTCAGGGGAGTCATGGTACACATATAGGGATTAGTGTTCAAAGATATACATCCCTGTGCAGATGATGGCGATGGTGTCCAGTCTGGCCCCCTCAAGGTTGTGCAGCCAAATCACAAGGTGTTTCTTCACTAATGCAGTTGTTGTATACACCATTCTGAACCAGTACTGACAGTACTTACTTCTGGACCCAGCGATCATGTGATTGCTGGGCGTAGGGAGAGAGCAGGAGCTGCTGTGTGCCAGGGGGTCTAGGGCAGACCCGCTAAGCAACACTTGTCTAACATACCATGCAGCCAGTGTCTGGTACATGCTATGCTTAGTCCAGGCAGCATTGAGGTTCCCCTTCAGATGTAAATTCTGATCTGTTCTGCTGATATCAATACTGTGTAGCTTTGTGTATCTGACACCACTTTATGGTGCCCTCGGAGGAGGTCCCATCTCAAAACTGACAAGTTCCCCTTAAGTGCTAACTTTCAGCTGAGAGTTTTTGGGTTAAGGAGGGCCCTTTTTATCATAGATTTAACTAAAATCTTGAGCACATAACAAGTTTCCTTTATGCAAAAGACCCGTTTTTTCCCCTTTTTTTCTGAGGTAGGAGAGGACCAAGCTTGTTGACTTCAGAAAGGAAAAACGACTAATGGCAGTTCTCTTTTATAGAAATGTAGCTGAAACTGGTTCATAGAACCCATTAAATTGCATCTTTTTATTTTTTTTTAGATCTATAAAACTTCTACAGTAAAAAAAGGTACTTAATGGCCACATATCTCAGTGTTCCAGAGAGCCGTACAAGGACAAATGTCTTATAAAATCTCATATTTTGCTGCTGCTAGTTTCATGGATGTAAGACATTCAGCTACAGATACAGATCATATATTGTTTAATGCGCATAGAACAAAAATCTGGTTATTAATGATGCCAAATAAAAATAATTTGGCCGCTGATTTTCCTGCTTTTTTATGTGTTTATTTTATTTTGTTTGTTCTTCTTTTTTATCACTTGTTCTATTTGTTATTTATTTATGGCTTTATTTTACTCAAAACCAGGACCCAATAAAAATGTGAAGAATAGACCACTGTGCATTAGTGACCTGTTTTTTTAAATTGTTATATTTATCCCAATAAAGCACTTTAGACTCTTTCATTAGCTAGCTGCCCAAACAGTTAATCAGTTGTCCGGGTGCTTAGCAGACATGTCAATCAACTGAAAACATGCCAAAACACACCCAATGCTCTCTTGAAGGACCTGTGTGATGTCACGACCATGTGACCTTAATGGGCAGAGCTTAGTGTACATTGCCCTTCGCACAAGGCCGGCTTAATTCTGCCCATTACGGCCACAAGGTCGTGACATCACACAGGTCCTTCCAGAGAGCATTAGATCAATTTCAGCATGCTTGTAGCTGATTGACATGTCTGCTAACCTCCCAGATGACTGCTTCACTGTTTGCCCAGCTAGCTAATTAAAACATCTAAGTGTCTAAAATGCTTTTTTGGGATAAATACAATGATTTAAAAAACAAAAACAAACAGGTTACTAATGCACAGTACATAATCTAATTAACATTGGGGGCAGTTTCATAACAAAAACAGACCTAACAAGTCTCCTTTAACATGAAAGTCCACCAAGTTTAAAAAAATGAAACAACTTTATTAAATGATTGTGAAGGGATTGTCCTACTTTATTATACATATGATCCACTGGTGGTGAAAAAAAAAAAAACATATAGGAAAAAAACAAAAATATGATCAGGTACTGCCCTCCTGCCACTTATCTGTTCCACTGATTGTGTCCTCCGCTGATCTTTTCACTTTTTCTCTTAGTGGGGGACTTCACATTTCGGCTGCAGTCAATCAGCAGCCACTGCCTGACTGCAGACATGATGTTCATTCTGAGGGTGCTTTCACATTACGATTTATTTCCTGTCTGTAGGATCCTACTTTTTGTAGGATCCCACGGACTGGAGCGGACACCACAGGGGGTGACCTATTCTGTATCCGGGTCCGTGATTATCACGGATCCGGACACAGAATGAGCTGTGCGGAGTAATTTCACTTCCGCAATGTATATATACATTGCGGAAGTGAAATGTAAGTAATATCAAGAGTTAAAAACAAAAAAAAAAAATCAATCCTCACCTGGCCAGCAATCCAGTGCCGTCGGCATCTAGCTCCGGGTGCTGAAAGGACCTGGTTGGGCGGGGCTACCTGCTCAGCGTCATCGGTCATATGACCGGTTACCGACGTCAGGCCAGGTCCTGTACATCCAGAGATGCCGACGGCGCTGGATCGCTGGACAGGTGAGGATCGATTTGTATTTTATTTATTTGTTTTTTTTTTAACACTTGATTTTACTTAAATATCAATTCTGCAATGTATATATACATTGCAGAAGTGAAATTAGCTGGAGAGGAGCAGTGTTAGTGTACTGAGCATGCTCAGTACACTAAAATCCGGTCCGAGAAAGCATCCGATGTTTTTCTCGGACCGCGCTCCATAGGCCCCCATGTTATGGGCCACAGATCATGTCGGATCTGATTTGGTCCGATTTGATCCCCTGTGCCCAAAATTGGAGCAGTCTCCGGTTTTGGGTACAGGAAAAAATCGTACCAAAACGGATCTGACAAAAATCTGATGCCACTAAGGGCAAATCCGATCCGTTCCGTGCCCATAGTGTAACATGGGGGCAAATCGGATCCGTGGCTGTCCGTTTTACAAAAAATTGTAATGTGAAAGCACCCTGAGCCAAAAGTGAGATCCAAGAGGGTCATTTCCAGCCTGGGTTCATGGACCATAATACAATGCTACATTACCATTTAATGTCATGCATCTAATTGGGGGGTTATGAGTTTGTTTGTTTTTTTTATCCTTTTTGCAGGGGGCCTCTTGGATACACATTTTTGCAGATCGGCTGAAGACTTCAGTAAACTTATTACACTTTGAGTTAGGTGTACCTCATGGTTAAGGGGGAGGCTTGCATATCTTTGCCCATCAAGTGGGGTAATCCCAGAAGACATAGAAGATGTAGATTTAAACCTGATGAAGGCCATTTTCAGCTGAAACGCATTGCTTCTATTCACATGTATTAATAAATTTGTGTTTGGATAATACCTACACTCTCAGAAGGTCTATCAATATCTTGAATCTTCGGAAGCGCAACTTAGAGGAAAATTCTGGTTATATTAAAAACCCTTACCACGGCATACAAAGCCATCAACAACCGGTTTCCTCCATAGATCTCTGACTTGGTCTCCCAGTGCTTATCTTCACGCAACTTGCGAACCTCTCAAGATCTCCTTCTCTACTCCCCTCTTATCTCTTCTTCTCACAACTGCATACAAGATTTCTCCCATGCATCCCCCATACACTGGCACTCTCTACCCAACATATCAGACTCTTGCCTACCGTGGAAACCTTGAAAAGGAACCTGAAGACCTACCTCTTCTGAACAGCCTACAACCTGCGGTAACCCTCAGTCCACTAAACTTCTGCACAACCAGCTCTACCCTCACCTAATGTATCCACACCCATCCGTTGTAGACTCTGAGCCCTCGTGGGCAGGGTCCGCACTCTTCTCCTACTGTATCCTCACCCATCCCTTATAGACTGTGAGCCCTCGTGGGTCCTCTCTCCTCACCTACTGTATCCCCACCCATCCCTTGTAGACTGTGAGCTCTCGTGGGTCCTCTCTCTCCTCACCTACTGTATCCTCACCCATCCCTTGTAGACTGTGAGCCCTCGTTGGTCCTCTCTCCTCACCTACTGTATCCTTACCCATCCCTTGTAGACTGTGAGCCCTTGTTGGTCCTCTCTCCTCACCTACTGTATCCTCACCCATCCCTTGTAGACTGTGAGCCCTCCCAGGCAGGGTCCTTTCCCCTCATGCACATGTCTGTGCCTTGCATTGTTCATAATTATTGTTCCTGTCTATGGATGTCCCTTTTCACATGTAAAGCATGATGAAATAAATGACACAATAATACTAATAAATAATAATACGGTATGTAAGCTATGTCAAAATGGTGTACAATCCTTTTAAATGTTTTCCTGCCTTATAAAGTGAGAATTGTAGGAGTCCAACTCCAGCTTGGAAAAAAAAAAAGGCTAATTTTATTATCCGGAATGATTAGCCTTTCTGACATGTATATTTTCAAAGTTAGTACACCAGCCTTATCTGGTCTTATTTGCAGCCAATATGGTACAATGTAAATGTCATCATTAGCGAATCCTTAATTTCATTTGATTATTGATGTGGATTTCCTTTACTATTCTGTAGTAATAACCCTTCTGGGCTGGGATAAAATGAAATGCCAAGCCATAAACCTTATGGGTACTATGATGGAATGCCCTGGTTCTAGGATCTGTTGGGTGATATTGGCGGGGAATAGCTCAGCTTTTCATCCTGCTTAAGAATAAAGCTGCAAAGCTCAGGACTTACAATGGTAGGGCAGAAATGCTCTAGGAAGGGAGCAGGCTTGGGATCTAGTAGTGTGGGATTATACTGTATAGCGCAGATTTATATGGTATTGAGTCGGTAAACCTACTTGACCCCCTGTCATCCCTAAAAATAGGTCCTTTTAGACGTAATTGGCTGAAACTTCGTAATGCAAAACATTATGCAACAAAATAGAACTTTTGCTCCTTGGGGGAAGTGATCTGTAAGGAAGGAGTCTTTCCCTACAGCCAGGCGGCCTTTTTATGTGAAGACGTGGTCCTGTCCTCCAGGTTATTTTTACCCGGGGCGGCGGGGGAGTGATCTGGGACGAGGTGTTTAATTCCTATGAATATTAGAGGTATGAATCTCACGCTCGGAAGAGGCCTGATGTGAATTAGCAGCCGTGCGTAAATAATGGTCCCCGCGCTCTAAACATAATCCACATTAAATCCCGGTTACCAAATTTCCTCCCGCTATAAATTCTTCCACATCTCATTTTAGTGATTGTTGTGTTTTGCTGATGAGAAAGAAAAAAAAAATCATGCAATCATGAAATCCTTTGCATTTTGCTATTTCAATCCTCCAAGCGTGGGGTTTGCTGCTCATTATAAGGAAAGGGGGGGCTGGGGGAATAATAAGCCCCTTGGTTTGTCAATGGGAAAGAATGAGCTTTTTAAAGCTGGCTGCCTGTTCCAGTCACACAGGGAGCATTAATGGGCACCAGCTGTGCTGCAGCTATAGCAGTTCCAGCACTTGAGCTCCTCACAGCGAGATGCCGTGTGGCGATGGCGCAGGAGTGCCTCCTGTGCTGTATCAGGAAGTATACACTTCACTTGTCGTTCCCTGGGCAACAGATTAACCGCAGCCAGCTGGCCACGCTCTGCCATAGCAGATCAAAGACTGCGCTCTGCCCCGTATAGCTCCAGCGCGGATGTCTGCAGGCATTGGGATGTAGCAAGCATTGCAAGTTGAAATTCAAGGTTATAGACGAGGGGGTGCTTGGGGAGGCATGACCACGAAAGGGAAAAGTACATTTTAGCGAGAATCCTCTATGCATTTTGCAACATGGCCATCCTTTCATCTTCCTAAGTGCACAATGGAGCAGCTGACATTGTGGTGCTGGAGCCACAATTACGCATACCTGTATTTAAGCTGCTCACACTAGGATCAATGCTTGAGATGCCCATAAATTACCCGCTATAGCTCATGACCTTGTCTGGAGCGCTAAGACAACCGGCCTTAATGACCAGCTATCCTATGGCGAAAATATCTACTCCGCACACGTGCTATGCATCCGGCAATGAGTCTGGTTCAGGGCTATATATAAGCACACACACAATAGCGGCTCTCTTCTCATTATTATTAGCAGTAGGCATCCAAAGACTCCTTTAACACCTCTTCTTTTCCTCTTTTGTATATAGCAATGTAGTCCTTGATCAAGCAATTTACCAAGTAGAATGGGATGTAAGTAGATATAAGCGAACCTATTTGGGGCTGGAGTTCTGGTGTTCCACGTTTGTAGAGCACTATAACAAGCATCGCTGTGGTCGGGTACAGTTGGTGCTTGATCTAGTGCACCACATCCAGTGCTTGATCAGATCACACTGGGATTAAAAGCACAGTTTTTGGGGGTAGTGTGTTTCCAAAATTTAAGATAAATATATAATAATCTCCCTATCGTCCCATCCTACCCGAAGTGTGTTGCTTATGGCTAGCTGTATGTGGGTGGAGAGCCGAACTGCCAATAAGTGACTTCCATTGAGGTTCAGATAAGGTTCAGGCCCCGAACAGTGTGCAAAAAAAGTCATCAGTCCTAAGTCACCAACCGTACCCAAACGTCCATGGGTCAACTCAACTCTAGATGTAAGGATCGTTACATCCTGTATGGACTTGCTACAACTAGCTGAGTGCCACATGCCTGTATTTGTCTTGCCTATTTCTCTTCTGCAGACTCTCTCTAATTTTCAGTTTTCTCTGATCTAGTAAGTCAAGAATGGTGACTCTTAAGGTACCGTCACACGCGGCAATTTTGCAAGCAATTTCACTGGCAATTTGCTGGTTGCAGTGAAATCATGGATACATGGTTCTGTTTTGTTGCCGTGTAGAAATGGAACCATGTATCCATGATTTCACTGCAACCAGCAAATTGCCAGTGAAATTGCTTGCAAAATTGCCGCGTGTGACGGTACCTTTAAGGCCACGTCACACGCATCAATCTAATGAACGATTTTGTTAGCGATCACATGCACGCACGATCGCTAACAAAATTGTTCATATCGTTGGTGAGCTGTTACACAGGCAGACTCACCAGCGATCAGTGGACCAGCGACATCTTGGAAATGATTTAAATATCGTTTCCACAATGTCTTGCTCCCGCTGCCAGACTGCGGTAAGCTGGAGCAGGCTGGTCTCCAAGGTAAACAGCGGGTATCTAGGCAGCGCGCATGGAGCCACAAGGTATTCCTGCTCTCCTGTCTCTATATAGCACATTTACAGAAACTGCAACATAATGCATTATTCAGCCATGCCTAGAAATGTAGCTGTGATTCCAGAACTGGGGTGGGTTAAAATGCGTAGCATGGATTGACAATATGCAGCAGTGCTGCTGTGAATCCATCTCCAAGCAGAACAGATGCTATACAATTGGAGCAACATATTTGTGTGCCCGAATCTAGCAAAGCTTCTCCCCCTTCCAAAGCCTCTTATAAGCTTTGATTTGATACTTCAGTGAGTAGACAGTGAGCATTGTTTTTAACACAACAGATTTTAGCAGTTTATCAAAGTAAATGTTAAAGGGGTGGTCTGAAGTCAAACTAAATTTCCATTTTAATCCCCATCTATTTTGGGCTGTAATCTAGGTTATTTTCTAATATATTTGTATTACAAATTCCCCACCGTTCACTAACCACACTGTCTAACTGTTATTCTATTTTTTTTCTTATTTCCTGTCTGGTGATTCCTCATTTGAGAATCCCAGTGTATGTTGGGATGCTTAAACGAAGCGTCATCAGAGCAGAGGGCAGACCCTGCAGTTACTGTCACAGCCTCTGCCTCTTCCCTGAAACAAAGCGTCATCAGTGACTCATTTCAGATGGTGCTCTGATCTCTACTGTCTCCCTGCATTGCACACTTTGCTATCTGCACAGTGGCAGCATGCACTCTGCTGTTGGCTCAGGTTAATAATAATCTGCCGGCAACAGGAGATTAGCATCATCCCTGCTATAGACGTTACTTGTCTCCTGCATGCCGGACAACGCTCTGTTGCCGACCAGATTATTACTGACCGGAGCAGACAACTGAGTAGATGCTGTCACTGTGCAGATCACACAGTGCACAGCGCAGAGACCAGAACAGCCCCTGAAACTGACCAGCCCTCCAAGAATATGACAAGTGTGCAAGCTGCAACAACTAGCCAATATAACCAAAAGAATATATAGCTGCACTGTGAAATGCTATAATATGTAATCATTGAATATAGGCCGAAAACCTGCAAATTCATTGGAGCTGGATCCTGCCCTTAAAATTGTAGGTTTTCAGCCCAGGTAGAGGCATAAAGGGTTAGGGTCCCAACAAAATTATAAGCCTTGTCATTGGCTGTTGGGCTCTCGTGAATTGGCCACTTTGTGCACCAAGTACCTAATTTTTTAACATAACAGTGCTGTGCAAATTAATTGGGACAAAGCAAGTTTTTCTTGCATTAGTTTTACTATTTCTGGTAAGTGTTTTATCAGTTCTTGGTGTCGTTTTCCTTTTTCTTCCACGTTTCCATTTTCTATTTGGTGAAAATGATCCAGTTTCATTGTGTGTGCGAATTATTCTTGAAATGGTAGATTTTCCAATACCAACGGGGGAAGTGATTTCTCTTAAGACCCTGTCACACCAGGCGACGGTGCCTTAAGAGAAATATATATATATTCCTACACACACACGTGAGGTAGCGCTATTGAGTATGTTGGGTGACACTCACTTACTGTGCAATTCACACATACACAGTTTCTTATAAAAGTTAGTCCATTGGTTTATTATAAGTCATAAACCCCTACTCCAGCAATATTGCTGATAACCATGACCACAGTTCACACAGGGAAGTGTACACAGGATAGATTTCTTCACTTCAGCGGGTATGCCCGCACAGTTCAATTACTGACATCTGTCAGTGCACCCAAAAGTCCCACTCAGGGTTTACCTACTCTTGCAACCCACGAGGGTTTAGAATGGCTTGTGCCAGTCTTGAGGTGGCACACAGGAATCACTCACCAGGTCCTTGGACTTGCTCCGCATGGGCACCTGTCGTGAGTCCAGATACACCGGGCCTCAATTACCCATGGAGGTACAGGAGCTCTTACCAGCTCCACTCCAAGACCTGTTTGTCTGCCATGTGTTTCCCAAGCAGGAAGGGTGAAAAACCTTGCTTACATCAGTCTTACGTGTGTGCAATCACACACAGGCGTGCATGCATTTAACCCTTTTGTGTAATGGTGCAAGTCAGTGAAACCATTCATATTTACATTGCAATAGATCTCCGCCTGTGCTATGTATACCTCACAATATATATAAACTACCCCGCCTGTAAATCCTGGCACCTGGCCACTCTGATGCGAGCTCAGCATGATGAGTCGCCCTTCCGGTGACATCAAATCTGCCGCGCGCCAAAGGTGATTGGTAGGAAGAACATTTACAACCCCGCCGTTTCCCCGGCAATGCCAGCAGATGCGACGGCTGGAGGACACTCGGCGCATTCCTGCCGCGCGTTCAGGCCAGTAGTAACCCGTGTATATGTAGCAAAAAGCAAAAGCTGAGTGCCAGCAGATTCCACTGGCACAGAGCCTTAACACAAAATGGCCTTGAATAACAGGATAACATCACATAAACATGATACACACAATATTGTTCAAAGAGTGGAGTCAAAATATATTACATAGTAAACAAGTACATA
This sequence comes from Allobates femoralis, assembly GCA_033576535.1. Classification (NCBI taxonomy): domain Eukaryota; kingdom Metazoa; phylum Chordata; class Amphibia; order Anura; family Aromobatidae; genus Allobates; species Allobates femoralis. The sequence continues at coordinate 63,785,600 of JARQOC010000001.1, forward strand.
TTATTATCTCCAATAATTTAATATACATGTTGCTGCAAGATAACAAATTAGTTCCGGGATCATGTATTTTCCTTATTTTTCGCCAGGGTCCAGATTTCACCGCCAGGGTAAATTATACATCGATATAAGGCCGGTGAATGACATCTATAATTCTGTATATAAGAGAAGGACTACACCACTAAGGGTGCTTTCCCATCTGCCGTTTTTGCAAATCCGGCAAAATTCCGGTATTTTTGCAAAGACCGCATCCTGCTAAATTGCGGCAAGACTGCACTCTGCCTAATGCATTTACTATAGGACTTGCGGACATGTGCGGCACTTGTGGTGACTTTAAAATTGCAGTTAGCTGCCATTTTTGTCTGTTGCCGCAAGTGCCGGATTGGCCGGATCAATGCAAAAATGCAAGTAATTAAGTTATAAAAAAATACAATAATTAAAGCAAAAATAATGATAACCCTGCTCATAGGAGCTTACAATCTACAGTGAAGTGAGGGTGACAAAGTACAGGTCTTTAATTCCAATGCTTCAGACATCTTGAAGAAATGCGGGATAGATAAAAGCTGCATGAGTCGTCACCAGCTAGTGTTTGCAGCGCTTTTGGATTTGATTGAGATAAATGAAGTATAATCTTCACAGCAGTGGTTAAGTTTCAGTCATGGGGGCGGCACCTGCGCAGGTTCACTCACTGCTCTGTGTATAGTGAGCAATGGCTGTAAACACCCTCATTGTACTGACTGACAGCCTCCATTAATGCTAAGCGAGCAGTCAGTCAGTGCTTGAGAGCGTTTACAGCCAACGCTCTCCATACACAGAGCAGTGACTGAACCTGTGTCGGTGCCATCCCTGTGACTGAAACCGGAATACTGCCAGGAAGAAAGAAGTTAATTTCCTCCCTCCAGGGCAGAGGTCCCCAACTCCCGTCCTCAAGGGCCGCCAACAGTGCAGGTTTTCAGGATTTCCTTAGTATTTCACAGGTGCTAATGTGATCATCTGCACAGGTAATGATTCCAAGCCCTGTGCAATACTAAGGAAATCCTGCAAACCTGCACTGTTGGCGGCCCTCGAGGCCTGGAGTTGGGGACCTCTGCTCCAGGGTGTAATGTGCAGGTTACAAACTCTATTCGCCTGCAGGATTAACCCCATATCTGCAGGATAATAGCATTTTGTTTTAGTGACTGGCTTCCTTAAACTGATCTTAAAAGGGTTAATATAACTAAAAAAAAAAATACAGCTACACTCTGAAATGCAAGATTATGTACACATTGAATACCGTATATGAAATTGAAATTACATTATTGCTGTAGAAACTTTGTGCTACTCAAGGACATCACCATGAAAACTATAATTCCCTGTGTTGTTTGTAGTGGGAGCAGTCATGGCCGTTCCTCTAAAACACGGTCGCCAAATAGGAACTGATTTCCCCTTTGCTGCTATAATCGGTTCTGATTTCTGGGAAGGACTCCGACAGTATTTTGGATTGTGTTTTGTGGGAATTCTGCACATTCATCCATAACTTCATTTCTCTAGTCAGACAGTAGAGTTGAACGAGAGACGTTAGATTGGGCAGAGGTCAGGGCTCTGTGCAGGAAGGTCACGTTCTTTCACTCCATAATCACCCAGCCATGCTTTTATGTTTATTCTGTTTTTATTAAAGAAAAGATGAGAGAAATCCACCATACATTGTCTGGTAATATCTAAACACATCATCAGATTAGTAGGAGTCTCTTGTATAGAACTCAGGGTTCCCTATTCAGGCCCGTTAAAGGGCAAACCCTAAGAAAGAAATATACTTATAGGGTATTATGCAAACCGTAAACCGTACAATTGCTTCAAGACAAGACAAATTAACAATAATAATCTTGTCAACCACATAAACTATAACAAGGCTCTCTTCTCTCCGAGCCGGGGGTGGTTGGTTTATTCTTAGGGAATGGAAAGATTTAGAGAGTCTCAGTTCTCTCATAGATGCTTATGTCGGTGTGAATTACAGTAGTTATAGAGTGGACACAGATAGGAAGGAAGAAGCAGGGAAAGATATAGAGAGGTGGGAGACGAGGGGAAGTAAAAAGGTAGGGGGGGGGAAAGAAGAACAAAAAGAAGGGAGGGAGGTAGGGACTGGGCTCCCCTCTCATGAGGAACCAAAAGTCTCCGCATATCTTGGAGAATTAATAAACATCGTCCATCATCCCAATGTGATTATGAATTTATCGCTGGAGCCATTCAGTTTCGCTGTGAGATCCTCCATCCTACAAAGACTGTGCCTTTCCTTCCACCAGTCCGCCAAAGGGGAACAAAATGCCTGCTTCCAATATCATGGAATGGTGGTATGAGCCCGCTGCAAATCAGAACTGCAAAAGATCTCTCCTCTGTGATTTGATGGTTCCCGGGAGGATGGAGAGTAACGCCATCTGAGGCGAAGCCTCTCTGTTCTCGCCGCTTATCCCTTTATATGCGGAGAAGACCCCCATCCAAAAGGGCTTTATTTTGCTACTACTCCACAATAATGAGTCAAGTTCCCTTTCCCGCTAACACCTCCAGCACTATCTGATACGGAGGGGAACACCGCGTGGAGATCAACGGATAACGGTACCATCTGGCGATGATTTTGTAATTTTTCTCCTGAGCTTCACAGGCCATGGACAATTTATGTGATAGACAAAAGCCTGTCCCATTCTTCCCCGAGTTGATGATCCCAGCTCCTCATCCACTTCCTGGTATATTTAGGTTTGTCTTCTGTGCCAGGATGACTTAAATGTGTGTAAATTGAGGCCAAGTAGTGGGTAGGTGGAATTTTGTTAGGACCAATCTCTCGAATGGGGGAAGCTGGGAGGAGACATCAGGTCCCCATCCTTCATCTGTATAAATGATTTGAACTGCGCATATTCCATCAGGGAACATTACCAATGACCTAATAAAAGTGTCATATGGTATCAGAGCATTACCCTTCAAAATGTGATGGCAGTGTGGCCGTCGTCCACCCTCCAATTGAAAAAGCGCTTTACTCCCATTCAGGAGTAAAATCAGATTATTAAACAAGGGTGTGGGGGCCCCCTACCCAGAGATAAGTATTTCTTCCGTCTCTGATCCCATTGCCGAAGGGCGACCCTTAGAGCATCTGAGCCCGGGCTAAACATCTCTATTAAGCGGGCTAACATAGGGCAAATTGTGCAGCCGAACTCCCAAACCATCCTGCTCCAAACCAACCTATTATTTAGATTGCAAAGTATTCACTGATCTCAGGAGACCAGTCCAAGAAAACACTGCGGGCAGCTGGCTAAAGCGCTCAAACACTGTGAATTCCTAGGCACATTGCCCCTGGGAAATATGAACATGCAAATAGAGTCTGTGGAGCCTCGGTTAGGAGTCTCAAAACAGGACTAGCCATATATCCTCCAGGGAAGGAGATCAGTGATACTTTGCAATCTTGGTCTACTAGGCCTTGCTCCCACCTAGCCAGAATCCTACTCCACACTGATGAGGGGCAACACCCCGAAACAGCTGTATGTGGATGGATACCTGGCCTTGGTATTTCCTGGTCATATCTGTAAACTTGTAAAAGAGTTGATATTGACTTATAGGGCCAATCATATGGTGGTTATGGTGTTCTCGCAAGGAGCCACCCTGGCTGGGTCCTTCCTGGAGGATATATGGCTATCCTGTGTTTGAGACTCCTAACCGAGGCTCCACAGAACCTATTATTTAGAGCTTTGTTATAATGCCAATCAACCAGTCGGGTCAGGATGGCCTATCTATATATAATTGAAGTTGGGAAGACCTGCCCCGCCCTGGTTATATCTATATAGTGTGTTTATAGCAATCCTGGGCCTCCGGGATTCCCAAACAAACCTTATCAGAACCACCGTCTGGAGTTTCCGGAAGAAAGACGCCAGCAGTCTAATGGGTACCGTTTGAAAAAGGTATAAAAACCGGGGAAAGACATCCATTTTAATCGCGTTAATTCTCCCGAACCATGATAAATTGCGTTTATCATATCCATTTAAATTGCTAATTGTTTTTTCTAAGAGGGATGAATAATTCAAGGTCTTTCAGAAAGGATACTCTCCCGACCACGGATGTAACGTTTAAAGCCTCCGATTTGCTGAAATTTACCCTAAAGTTGCTAAGACGACCAAACCTCTCAAATTCTTTCACCACCACGGGAAACTAGGTCTGGGGGTTAGACAAAGAGCAGGAGATCATCCGCAAAACAATGCGGCCTTATATTGGTTGTCCCGACCCGGAAACCCATAGATATGCGGATTTCTCCTGATGGCTATCGCCAGGTGTTCCATTGTAATGACATATAACAGAGGTGACAATGGGCACCCCTGCCTGGTGCCATTGTTGATGAAAAATGATGAGGATAAAAGACCATTTACCTTGACCCTGGCTGACAGACATCCATATAGGGAGGAAATCTTCCCCAGGAACCTTTCGCCCAGACCAACCTCTCGCAGGGAGACCATTATAAACCGCCTGTCCACCCGATTGAAGGCTTTCTCAGCGTCTACTGAAAGAAGACACATCGGAACAGAGTCAGCCCTCGCTCGGTCCATTAGATTGAATAGTTTATTCGTTTTGTCCCTGGCCTCCCTACCTCTCACCAAGCCAACTTGGTCTGTGTGGAATAAAACCTGGAAGCCAAGGGCCAAGCCTATTAACCAGAGTTTTGGAGAACAGCTTAATATCCACATTAATCAGGGATATTGGTCTAAAGTTAGCAACATTGGTATGATCTTTGCCTGGTTTAGGAGGATGCTTATATGGGCCTCCAGCGACTGGGGGACCCAGGGGGACTGTGGTGAGACCACATTAAATACTTTTGTTAAAAATGGGACCAATTTGGCAGAAAACATTTAAAAAAACTTGGGAGTAAAGCCGTCGGGGCCAGGGCGCTTACCCGATGGGGAGTCCTTGATTACAGCAGTGATCTCCTCTTTCGAGAAGTCGTCTTCCAAAAGCGAGGCAGTGCTCCCCGGTAGGACTGGCAGGGCGGTGTCTCTGATATATCTATCAATAGCCAAATCCAAGTCGCCCGGAGGCTCCCTGCTGCCTGCCCTTTAATATTGTATAGATCGTGGTAAAACTCCTGGAAGGTCTCAATGATCAAAGATGGTATTTGTGTGTGACTCATTCCCCCCCCCGCCCGTGTGATTGAAGGGACGTGCTGTGGGTCTCCTCTAGGATGTAGGACTCTAGCTAGTGGTCTGTCGCATTTGTCCAAGTATTCATACATGTGTCGATGCAGTCTATAACGAGAGTGGAGATACTTCTCGTCCAAAAATGTCCTAAGCTCCTCCCTACTTTGTCAGTTCTGCGAGAGTAGCTGCACAAGAGGACTGCTTATGCAGTCTATCTAGGTTAGAGATTTTTTAAAAGGAGTGCCTCCACCTCCTCCACCCTTTGTTTCTTAAGCTCTCTCCATGTTTGATTAAGACTCCCCGCAATACGCATTTAAGGGTTTCCCACTGTATAGGCAAAGTCGTGGAGTCAGTGGAGTGGATCTGGAGGAAGTCGTCAATGGTGCGCTAGATCTCGGATGTACAGCAGGTGTCCCTGAGGAGATTGTCGTTAAGGCGCCACGTAAACGGTCTCCTAATACCATCAGGCATGTCGATGGCGAGGAAAACTGGACCATGATCAGTCCATTGGCAGAGGCCAATTGAGGCCTGCATTCGCCTGGACAAAGACTCCTGGGACACCGGGATCATATCGATGAGGCTATAGGTGGAATGAGCAGGAGAAAAAGAAGTGTAGTCCCTTTCTGTAGGATGTAATGCTCGCCACACGTCTACTAGGCGATGTCCCTGGATGGATTTTTGAAAAGCATTGACTTTACGAAATGATAGGAAGCCATGGCCTGAGGAGGTGTCAATCCCAGGGACTAGTGTGAAGTTGAAGTCACCTCCCAACACAACCCATCCCCTCTGCGAAGTCCGACAAGCGAGACAAAATGCTCAGAGTAACCCGTGAGGTCTTTGTTTGGAAGGTACCAGTTGACAATTGTAAATACTTGGGAATTGATACGAATTTTCATAAATACGTATCTTCCGGCCCCGTCAGTGACCGTATCAAGAACTGTGTGGTTCAATGACTTGTGAAGGGCGACTGACACTCCCTTAGACTTTGACTTTGTCTAAGAAAAAGTTTGGACAGCGTACTCAGAGCAGGACACAAGCTGTGAGACTAGTAGTTATAGTGAAAACCAACGCATACCCCTACAAGTTGGAAGTAGAAGCAAGACTCTACATGAGGCGCTATCCTTGGGGGGGGGGGGGGGGGGTGATACGATGCAGGAAGGGTTGATCAACTCTCCCCACCCCGGCACGTTAGTATCAATATCCCGCCCCTTCATGCATGACAGGAAGTAGGCGCTTGCCCCATCGAGAAGTCTCGAGGGTGAAAGCCTTCCCCTCCGGGTCCCCCTGCCATCCAGCCCTCCTCCATACCGCCTGGGGAGGTCAGGCAGCCACCCAAGCGGCACAGTGGGCCAATCGTCAATTCCACATGAGGCCGTTTTAATACCGCTAAAAAAGGTGCGATGGCCTCTGGGGAGCGAATTCTCAGCATTTTCCCATCTCTCCTGACCTAGAGGCAGAAAGGGAATCCACACGTATAAGGGTATGTCCTTGGCTCTAAGAACTTCCAAGAGGGGCCTCAAAGCCCGCCTCTTCAGTAGTGTAAGGCGGGAAAGGCCAGGTAGACCCTGCAGCTCCTTTGAACGATATAGGGCTCTGGCTCCTTGTCTGAGGTTCTGCATGATGGCGTCTTTTTGTTCATAGTGGTAGACCCTACAAATGATGTCACGAGGGCGATCAGGGTTGATGGATCTTGGCCCAAGAACCCTATGAGCCCTATCTAGCTCAATCTCACCGTCAGGGGAGCCTTTATGACCTTAGAGAAGATCTGATGCAAGGCAGAAGAGAGCTCCCTGCTCTCGACCGTCTCTGAGAGCCCCCTCACCCTAATGTTGTAGCGGCGTCCCCTGTTCTCTGCATCATCAATGGCTTCTACCAGGTAATGAATCTGGTGGGACTGATGGTCTATTATCTCCTATTGGATTGCAACCTTCTCTTCGAGGCTCTTTAATCTGCTGTCGAGAGCTTTGACCGTATCTCCACTTTAGATACCTCAGCCCGAGTGGATGCCACCTCTGCTCTACAAGCCCTCTCCAGCCTATCAACATACGCCTCCATATCAGCTTTTGATTGTATGCATTCAATACGGGCCCTCAGGGACCTAATCTCTGACATTAAGTCCAATTCCTGGTCACCCACATAGAGGGGGCTCTCATATTCCTCTCCTCTCTGCTGTGTCTCAGGGTTCTCCCTGTGATCACTCCTGAAGTCGTCCTGGTCAGCCGCCATCTGCACAGACCTCTGTATGGGGGTAGAGTATTCATGGCCACCCACTCCTGTGGATCTGGGCATCCCTCCTCTCCCTGGACTCCCCTGCTCCAAAGCTGCCTCCCGGGGAGGGGGGGAAGAGCAGGGCCCCTCAACCCTCGCAGCTGAAGACTGTGGTCTGATGGACTGCTCCTTTTCCTGCTCCAACACTGATCCCGGATGGGCCTTGGCTACAGGGATATCCTTGACTGAGCTGGGGGTTCCTTCTGTGTGCACTATGGGGGGAGGGGGTCTCCAGCTCCTTACGTGTCCTCTCTGCTGCCGCTGTTGCCTTGGATGGAGGGAACTGCCGTGTCGGGCCCTGGCATGCTGCTCTCACCTCACGTGTTCCTGGGGATCCCCTCGTCACGATGGGGTCCCGGGGACTCCCCTCTCTCCCTCCCCCAGCATTTTCCCACACCTTGTGCTGTGCCTCGCTGCTGAGTGGGGAGGATCGCTGCCGGCCGACGGCTATCTTGGAGCTGCTGCGGCGGGAAGAAGATGAAGAAGGTTCGGAGAGGAATCACTGTATGCCACCTGTGGAGGCCCGGGCTGGCTGATTTCGGGTCCCAGCTCGTTCCCCCTTCCTCTTGGAGCTCATGGCAAGGTTAGCAGGGCTTGGCTGGACTGGTGAGTAGGCTGTTTGCTGGGGTGATCAGAGGAGCTCGTACTCAGAGCATCCTCACTCACTCATACCTGGCTCCACCCCCCAGCCATGCTTTTATGGACCTTGCGTTTCGTACTAGGGCACATATTCATGGTTTAACAGAAAATTACTTTTCCAAACCTCTTCCTGCAAAGTTAGCATATAATTGTCCAAAATGTCTTGGTGTGCTGAAACCTTAAAGAGGACCTGTCACCCCCTGCTGCATGGCAATCTAAATGAAGCACTGAGTGCAGTATTTCTGCATTCAGTACTGCATTCAGGGAAGGGGCCCCCCCATGTGTCTGTGTGCTGTGTACCCCGAGATATAGCCTTTGTAAAACTTAGTTAGATGCCATGGAGGCAGTCACTGTGGCTGGAGTGAGCTTGATTGACAAGGGCCATTCCCTCCCCCTCTGCCTCTGTTTGCCACCTCTTACTGTGCTGTTTATGCTTTGTCAGGGCAGGAATCTGGAGTTGACGTCAGGCAAATGATTTGCATGCTGTGAGTGATGGAGAGGAGGATGGCAGAGCCACCACATCAGTAGGCGGCAAACAGAGGCAGAGGGGGAGGGAATGGCCCCAGTCAATCAAGCTCCCTCCAGCCACAGTGATTGCCTCCATGGCTTCTAACTGTAAATTTTACAAAGGCTATATCTCGGGGTACACAGCACACAGACACATGGAGGACCCCTTCACTGAATGCAGCAGACATGCTGCATTCAGTGCTGCATTTAGATTACCATGAAGCAGGGGGGTGACTGGTCCTCTTTAAGTGCAGGCTGAAATGAAAAGTTTGTAGTTACTCCATGTTGCTGCAGACTGCTGAATCATGATGCACACAGTGTCACTATTCCCCTGTATTCACAATGCGGGCTGGGCAGTCGTGTTCCATCTTTACTCATTTGTCTACTCTCAATAGGCGTTTCATTGCTCCACACATGCACATTTGCAACCAGGTATATTTTTCTCTGAAACACTTTGTGGCATTTAAAAAAAAAAAATCCAGTTAGAAGATCCAGCTGCAGACCACAGGCAGAGACCAGAATAGTTCAGCACTGCTCCCTGCTTCACCACACCTGCAGAGGTGATTGACAGCTCTAGAATTATGGACCCTAATGGGAACTATAACTACATTCTCTCTGAATTGCTGGAGCATTTCCAAGTACAGTATACCTAGTTGCAATTGTGCAGCCAGGCTTTGAATAATGCTGCTCTTGTTTCAGGCACCATGAATCAAGTGAAAGGTTCTCTAAAGGGGATTGCACTCCAAATTCTTACATTTACTATCAGTTACTTCAGTTTCTGGTGGACAGAGATGCACCCTATGTAATAGTAGCTGTGAGCCTCTCAAAAAAATGTAGTCTCAGGCTTATCTTTAAGGCTGTCGTGTAAAATGGCGACCCTAAAAAATGCCCCTTTAACGCTCCATAACGATTATATACGTCATGGAGCGAGACAGGGATTTTGGAGCAAGTACAGGAGTTGAGCCCGCTCCAAACAGGGTTACACCGCTGTCCTTGCTTTTAACCCCTTAAATGCCGCTGTCAGTTACTGACTTCAGCATTTAAAGGGTTATTCTCATCTCCAGTATCCTATACCAATATAAAGTGAGTGTAATAATAATATTAGCAAATACCTCCAATTAGAAATTTAGTATAGTTCTCCTGATTAGCCATGTCACCTTCTGTGCAGGGCATTGCAGCTTGGGTATCCATGGTTATGACCACAAGCAACTAACTGTCACTATATGAGTGGTCGTAACCATGGATACCTAAACTGCAAATATTATTATTTTTAGTATTACGACTACTACATACTGGGATAGTGTCTTGGAGACGGGAATACCCCTTTAAGCACCACGATCTGGGCTGGACGCTTATCTGACTGCAAATGTTTTTTCTTTTGCAGACTACAAGAAGAAGAAAAAAAAAAACAAAAAAAAAACCCTCAGCCCTATAGATTACTGGGTATCCAAAGAAAACATACAGTCCTAAACAGATGTCTGAATGTGGTCTAAGGGACCTACATAAGATTTAGGATTTGCTCATTGACATAGAAAAAAATGAGTCCCATTCTTATCTAGAAAAATGGGACGAGTGAAGTCCGTATGCCATCCATATGTAAGGTGTTTTAATTTTTTTTTTACTTGCAAACCCTTATAGTGTGTAATGGGTCTAACATAAGATGAAAAATGTTGTTAAAACATACAGAGGTTCGATATATTGGTGTATGTGTACATCAGCCATGACCGTCCATAAGAAGGTAAAAGCGCCTGGCATGGTGCTCGATAGATATTATGCTGTGTGCTCTCATTATTTATTTATCTGTATAGGAAAGCACAATGAACCATGCTTTTCCGCATTGGTGGCCCCCAAAACTTGTATTGTGATCTTTATTTCTACGTGTTTCAGGGTATCAGTTGCCGTTTCTTCAGGAATGGAGTGAGGTCATAGGGGGTTAAGATATAGCGGATGGGGAAGGCAATTTCAGCTACAGCTGAAGGCTAAGAGAATGCTTTATCCAGCAGTGAAAAGCTTTTTAGCCCCTTCAGCATAGCAGAGCAAGCACATTGGTAAAACTGTCAAGTGAGCTCTGCAGAAAGCCTGCAATTAATCAAATGCTGAGACCTTCTGACCTCAGGTCCCCCAGAGCTGACAATAGTATGTGGCATACTCATGACACGTGGGCACATGGTCTGAAGAGTGACCTTAGGAATCCAATAGTTCATCCCAATGAAGCATTTGTTGAGCTGCAGGCGGATCTGGCCCCATTACTTATTGGGGCCCTTGCAGGGGCCCCAATAATATGCCCCTGTGTGTGTCTGCTATTTTAAAATTCCATCAAGTAGATTAATCTTCACCATCCAAAATAATCTCCATCAGATTGCAGAGACTGACTTCAAGCCTAGGTCTGGGAGCATTCTGGAAATCCTTACCTGTCAAATATTATCAGATATTCTGTGTATTTTTTCATACCGTACCAGTCTAGACAGTGCGCTGGAAAGAAAAGCAATGTACAGTATGTTGTACCTGCTCTTTGTGTAAACTGGAGTGCCGCTTTGCCATCCACCCCTCACTGCTGTAATGTGGATAAGATTAGGCGGCATTGACAGAAAATTGCTTAGCTCTTGCATTCCTCCCCACCCACCAGCTCAGCAAGAGCTCCAGACCACAAATGCACTGAGCGGAGCGGCGTCTGGCAGTCATAGGGTTACCCAGCGTGAGGGGCTGTAAGGAACAAAAGGCGGATGATTGAACAGCTGTGAGTGGTAATGCCAGCTAACGAGTCCCCGCACAGCTATAATCAGAATCCAGGCCGGTTATCCAGCATATTCTTCATGTAGAATATTCAACACAAAACCCTTTAATCCTTTCTGCCGGAGCGAAAGAAATAAAAGGGGGGTGGTGGGGGGAAGCAACCACTGTATGTTTGTCCAAATCTTCCACTTCCTATTCCTAATTTATGGCAGGAGCCAGCAATAAGCATTTTTCATAATTATAATTTTCAGCATTATTATAGCGTACGTGACTGGAGCGCTCAACGCCGGCCATTGATGGTGTGTGCTTTGCTGCACAAATCCCAAGCGGATGGAAAACATGCTAGACTTGATGAACGAAGAAGGGAAGCCACGTATTGATAGGCCTTAGAATTGTAGGGCTGTTGATCATTGTAGGGGATGTAGTAGATTCAGGTCCCACCAATACAATGGGGTATGCACCATCGCCCGTCCCACTAGTGCCATGGCGGTACTAACTAAAAAGTGATCTCAGTGGTTGTTGCTGTCAGCCCAGGCGGAGCGGGTGTGCGCAGTGCTGTCAACATCACGTCAGCGCAACAAACCATAACAGACACCAATGCAGTAGCGGAGAGTCAGCACTGGACTTAGGGAGGGTGAGTAAACAAGCAGTCAGGGAATAAGTGTTTTCTAAAACCAGGAAACCCCTTTAACTTACAGGTTCATATAATTACAATGAAGGGATACATTTAGCAAGCCTGGGGGGTTATCGGTCAGCCTTCCACCCAAAGCTTGCTAGAGTGAGGAGCACCAAACATATGAGACCAGAGCATCAAACGTCTGCCAGCTATGAGAGTTCTGACATGCATTATAGTAATTTGTTGTGATGACACATACCTCTGCCATGTTCCCTTTACTAACCAACAACAACACTTCAGTGTTTTTTATTTTACCACTATATCCTACTTTATATCGAAGTCCCTGTCCCCGGTCTTAGGCCGCTTTACACACACCAACTTCTGTGTCCAACTTCTGAACACATCTCTGGTTGCAGTGAAATCATGGACACATTGTTACATTTATACACAGCCACAAAATGGAACAATGTGTCCATGATTTCACTGCAACCAGTAAGTTGTTCAGAAGTTGGACACAGAAGTTGGTGTGTGTAAGCGGCCCTTATACTTACCTGTCACCGTTCTCATCTTTTCCAACATTGCTCCGGTCGTCCTCCTGCAATTGGTGACCTGCCAGCAGCTCCAGTGGTTCTGGGAGGTCACAAATCAATGCAATCTATGAGAGACTCATTCTGGCGCTCATAGAGTTGCATTGTGTGCTTGTGAGGTAACTTCTGATTTTCAGCCAGTCAGAAGCTACAAACAAAAATGGTGCCGCAGATTGGAGTGGTGAAAAAAAATAATGTGTCTGACTGTACAGGGACATGGTCTGATCACAGGGACACATATATAAGATTATCTCAGCGCAGGAGATGTGGTATGATCAGACCATGTCCCTTTATGGTCAACACATCCATTACACAGTATATAGCAGGGACACATATATAAGATTATCTCAGCACAGGAGATGTGGTATGATCAGACCATGTCCTTTATGTCAGACACAGCCATTACACAGTACATAGCAGGACACATACATAAGATTATCTCAGCACAGGAGATGTGGTTGATCAGACCATGTTCCTGTACGTCAGACACATCCATTATACAGTACATAGCAGGGACACATATATAAGATTATCTCAGCACTAGAATACTTTTTTTAACATCCAATTGTGGAAATTATTAGTATTCCAAGATCTATTGAGTAAAATTAACCTAAAAATTATCTTTGTTCATGGGAAACTGTCTCCATCTAATGTCAAAAGTCTTTGTGACTGCAGCTCTCGACTGACTTTAAGGCTCGGTTCACATGACAGAATTTTCTCCATCCAAGAAAAATGGTCCAATTTCTTTAATCCGACTCTGATCAGTGTTTCTCTTAAGGCCACTTTACACACACCAACTTATCTGTCCAACTTCTGAACAACTTACTGGTTGCAGTGAAATCATGGACACATCGTTCCATTTTGTGGCTTTATACAAATGGAACAATGTGTCCATGATTTCATTGCAACCAGTAAGTTGTTCAGAAGTTGGACAGATAAGTTGGTGTGTGTAAAATGGCCATAAGGCCACGGTCACACAATCAGTATTTGGTCAGTATTTCACATCAGTATTTGTAAGCCAAAATCAGGAGTGGAACAGTCAGAGGAAACATATAATAGAAACATGTGCTCCACTTCTGCATTTTTCACCCACTCCTGGTTTTGGCTTACAAATACTGATGTGAAATACTGACCAAATACTGATTGTGTGACCGTGGCCTAATGTGGAGAATAATAATAATAGAAAAAAGTTTGTTCATCTTCATTGTGTGACTCTGAAAATCAAACTGCAGTCTGATGTCCTTCCAGTGCCGTCTAAAGTTTTTTTCATAGATTGAATGACTGAGTTCAATGCGGTTCTCAGAGGCAAAACCATGACTGTGGAGTCGAGAAGCCAAACATCCGACTCGGAGTCTAACTCTTCAATTTATGTATTTATTTATATAGCGCTAATAATTTCATAGCACTTTACATACATTTTCCGACTCCACCAAAATGGACACCGCCTCCACGAATCTGACTCCACAGCCCTGGGCATAAGGGGCACTCTGCCAGACATGTACATGTACTGCCTCATTGAATAACGTTGGTCTGAGTGAAGCCGAGGTTTTGAAGATCGCATTCGAATCGAAAATCCCATCGTCTGTACGAGCCCCAAGTCGCAGCTAATGGTCCCTAACCTTAAGTGTAAATGTACCGTCACACGCCGCCATATCGCTGGTGAGATCGCTGGCAATTCCCGAATTCGGAGATGTGGAAACCACTACTGTGCGTAGTGGCGTGTGAATGGGCGATTCTACGGTGAGAAATCGCTGGTGGAGCGTCACCTGATTGCCCTACCATGCAGTGAAATCAGGTGATATCCACCAGGTGATTTCAAAAGATTGTGCCATGTGACAGGGCGATAGCGACGTACACAGAGATCCTGAAATAAATCCCGTAGGCGTGCTTGGATGTTGTTTTTTTCACGCCGCATCTGCGGCGATTGGTGGGTGATACTGCGTTCCGATTGGCTGGCCGTGTCCGAGGTGCCTTATTTGATGACCTGTGCGTTCACACAAGGCTGACCAATGGGAACGCAGTTCCGTCCACCAATCGCAGTGATGGGGCGCGGTGAAACCCACTCTAGCACGCCCATATCAAAACACTATGCCCACATCACTGCTACGATTGTGGCGTTGTGACAAGGCGATGTGTGAAGGGAAGATCGCTTCCGGTCTTCTGCAGGCGATTTCCAGAACGCAGGATCGCCGAAGATTGCACGCGAGATCGCTACGTTTGACAGCTCCACAGCGATGTGAAAAAAGTGCCCGAGACGTGCGCGCTCACGTCGTATTGCGCTGTGTGACGGTACCTCTAGTCTAAGAGAGCTTTGTTCTGGCTTCCATAGACTTACATTAAGAAGTGGTTGTTGGTCCACTTAGCAAACACAGAAGTAATCTGGCTGGTCACAAACAGCAGAAGATGTCTGAAGTTATGCAGAGAACAGAAGACAGCCGAAGTGATGCAGAGAGCAGAAGATGGCGAGCGGTAGGTATTCTACTACAGGCAGGAAACCTTCATCAGTGATCCCACTTAGGGGGTGAAACAGAAAATATAAACACGAGGTTTGTTCTGTAATAAAAGTACATAGGGATGAATAAAAGGAGAAAAGGTTGCAAAATATTTGTTTGATCCAGACAAAATTTGGAACTTTTTGGCATGGAGGGGATTAAGTATTCCCCTCCCTGAAATATACTGGAGCTCAGTGACTATCATTGGACCATTTCTGATGGTGGGTTTACACGTCGCGATATCTGCATTCAACTCCGACCCAACTCCGACCAAAAGTCACGTGGTTCGGGAGTTGGACCCGATATCGTTCGCGCGTTGTACGGTTTGAACGTACAATGCGATGCTGGAACGATGCCAAAACGATATCGGGGTTGAATGAGCGTGCTATTCAACACACCCGATATCGGATGGCCGTTGTAGCCGCATCGTCCCGTGTGACAGCCCAACTACGATGTGTACGCCCACGTCACCCATTCACTCCCATGTTAACTGGTCGTTCCTGGGTTGGGGGGGCGTACACATCGTCGGGACGTTG
Source organism: Allobates femoralis (assembly GCA_033576535.1). Classification (NCBI taxonomy): domain Eukaryota; kingdom Metazoa; phylum Chordata; class Amphibia; order Anura; family Aromobatidae; genus Allobates; species Allobates femoralis. The sequence continues at coordinate 63,801,119 of JARQOC010000001.1, forward strand.
TATCCCGATATCGGGCTGTCTAAACCGGCGATGCGATAGCGGGAAAAGCGCGCTCAAAAAGCGCGCTCCCGCGTCGTTGGTCCCGATATCAGCCCGATATCGGGACGTGTAAACCCACCATTAGCCGTGTGTCGTATATCCAATCTATCTTTATTGTAATAGAGAATCGATTGTCAGAAATATTTTTTATTTTCCTTCTCACCTTCTGCTTAGGATCCACTGATCTGACACGTCCTTATAGATCATTGTTCAGCTGGTGTGCACTGATGGCAGCGTCATCTATCTTGCAGAATACATACTTGTGTATCTGCAGGTCTTTTGTATTTCTATTGCTTTTTTTCTTACTACGCAGGTAGTAATTGAGTTATAATTCTCTTATAACCATTTGCTTGACAAGAACCAATTTAGCATCCGCTTTCATTTGCATAACAAAAATAAGGACTGTGGTTAGTATTTCTGTTCCCCTTCATTCCCCCCCCCAGAAGAATTAAATTTTCATCAAGACATGAGCGCTGGTTTCAGAACATGGAGAAACTGGGTTAAACATATGCAAATTACGAGTTCTGCAAAGAACTGATTGGCGACTCCAGGCTTTTCCCCTCTATCTCCTCTCTGCATTCTGCCGCTTATTAAAAAAAGAAGGCCTTAAATATTTCAGGCAACAGCTGTGCATGGCTCCTGTGCTTTGTGCAGTCATTCCAAGTGTGCGCTACATCTACTGATCTGGTTTTTTCTTTTTTTCCCCATTTTTTCTCTGTTTCAGCTTCAGACAGCAAAGTCACATCTTGTGCGGCAGTGTGGAGGATTCCAAAGGAACTGCAGGCAGGTAGTCATGAAGTCCCCGATGATTCATCAAACAACACCCAAACCTTGGAGCTTCTGTGTCACCTTGATAACGACGCCCAGAGCAATATGGCCTGGTAATGTTCTTGCATGCATCATTTGAAGAGTTTTACAAAAATGATCTGAGAGGAATGTGGAATATCGAAAGGGTTGCATCTCCAATATTCTGGAGAGCACTTCATGTTCATTTTCTTACAAAGTGGCTGTCACTCACGTACGTCGCACTTGGGTCCCTGTGCTTTTCAAAAAAATGTTCTCATTTGATAGATAAAATTATAGACAATCTGAAACTCATTTTATGCCTCCATCCCCCTTTAAAAAATCACTTAAAGAGAACCTGTCAGGTCCCCTGTGCACCCAGAACCACGAGCAGTACTTGGTGCATATCTCTAATCCCTGCCTGACAGACCCAGCATGTACTAGGATATATAAACTGATCTTTAGAAAAAGTATTTCTAAAGTCTGTTTATTAGATGCTTATTAGGGCTTTGACTAGTCGAGAAGGTGTTAGTTCCCTGACTAGTCAGCCCATATAGCATGTTATTGTACCCCTGTGGGCATGATAATATGCTTTACATAGCAGCATCAACCGGATCACTATAGTAAGTTGCGCATGCGCGCATCTTAGTTTTTCTCACCTTTGAGCTTCTCTGATGTTGGGTGAATGAACCCCCTATTTCAGAGAGGCTCATCTCGCATGATTGAAAGTCATCTGCTATTCTGACCATGCGCACTACGGGTCTCTAAAGTCAGGACGCATATACCCAGCTTTAAAGTAGAGCGCATGACCGTAAGTGCTACATCTTCCAATCATGTGCAGTGAACCCCTCCGAAGGATGTGGTGCATACACTCGGGTTCAGAGAAGATCAATGGTGAAGAATACAAAGCCGCACGCATGTGCAGCTTTGTATCACGATGCGGATGATGCTACTATGTAAATCATGTTATCACACCCACAGGAGCGGAATGACATGCTAAGTGGACCGATTAGTTGTGAGGAACCAATGCACCCTTGACTAGTCAAAGCCATAATTAGCATATCATTAATAACCTTTAGAAATTATTTTTCTAAAAATTGGTTCATGTAGGCTGCAACGTGCTGAGTCTTTTAGGCAGAAAAGAGACCCTTCAACTTCCCGTAATCCTTCTCTGCTGCTAGAGACAGATTATATTTGACAACAGACAGAGAACAGAAAGTTAGACACCTAATGGCTGTAAAAGGCAAGTTGTCAGGTCCCCAGGGCACCCAGAGCCACGAGCAGTTCTGGGTGCATATCTTTAATTCCTGCCTAAAAGACAGAAAATGGAGGGCACCGCAAGTCACAGATTTTTACAGGGATCGCTAGACTTTCCTAACTTTACATGAACACAAAAGAGAGGAAGAGGAAGTCATAGAGAGCAACACAACCTGGTAGATTTTCCAAAATAGCGGTCAATTTTATTTATTTAAACAGAACAAACCACATGAAAAACCACACAAAGAATGTAAACAATTAAAATTGTCAATAATTAGCCAAATGCTACTTCCAATGTCAATAAATTGGAGAGTAACTCCCTCCCGAACATCTGAGCAGTCGGTAATGGAGACACTATCCTGACATACATATCCAAGAAAGGCAAACATACAGAATACTGCAGCTTTTTCAACTCTGGGAGCAAAGAAATTGGGAAGGGTATGCAATGGTCTGGTAATGATATGTTGGTATAAGATGGCTTCCTAAAGAGCTAAATGTAGAAACCACCTAGTAAGCCATCATGACTGGGAGGGAAAGTTCCCGAAAGCAACCATGCTTGGATTTAAGACCAATCAATAATATGGTATACAGCACATATATGTAGTAAATCCAGGTGTGCAAAGTAAACGAGATTGCAATTAAGGCTGCTTCACACCACATTTTTTGTGGATCCTGTTCTGTCCTTTTTGAAAAGGACAGAACAGGACCTGTTTTGGCCTCCCATGTATCCCTATGGTGTTGGATTGGTCATAAATGGCCATCCAGTTTTGTCAGTTCAATCCCAGATTAGTTTCTGTGCAATTTATTTCCGGGCCCAAAATCGGAGACTGCTCCGATTTTGGGCTCCAGTGAAAAAACTGGACCAAACGGACAGAAATGAATCCGGGGCGATCCGGCTGCCTATAAGATGGAGGTCTATGGGCGCCGTATCCGGAAAAAACAGGACCATTTTCCGGATCCGGTTTCAATGTACTAAGCATGCTCAGTAAACTAAAACTGCTCTGTTCTCGTAATTTCACTTTAGCAGTGATCGGTTTTGGTGGGTGGCTATTTAAACCGTACTGTTGCGGTCATGTGACACATCAGCTGATCGGGTTGCCCCTTCCTGGTCAGCTAATTAAGGTCCTTGCAGCCATCGGAGGTGGATGCATCGCGGGACACTTGGCGGACAGGCGAGCATTTATTTTTATATTTTTAACCATTTCTTAATTTAATTTCACTTTAGCAGTGTATGTAGATTGTGTATGTAGATACTGTCACGGGTGTGTCAGGAAGGCAAGGATGAGACTGTAGAGGCCACTCACAGAAGGTCCCAGCATTTGGCCAGTCAAAATCCTAAGAAAATATCTCTGTCACTTTAAGATATAAAAAGGGGTGAGGAGAAGCGTCTTCATCCGGTAAAATCACCTGATGAAGACTGCAACTGCTGTTGAAATGCGTTGTGGTGTTTTATAAAAATAAAAAGGTTTGTTAATTAATACCTTGCCCCTGCTCTTGTGTGCCCCAGTGCTCTGATCTTCAAATCTGTCACTTTAAGAAGCATTTTCCTTTTAGTTAAAGCTGGAGGTCACTAGGACCCAGCTGATTCCTTATCTTGAGCTGTCTATATATTCCCTTGACTCCCAGGATGCACTGCTGGTGATAGCTGTTCAGGTGTTCCTGGTTGCATCCTAGCTCAAAGCAGTGTTTCCTGGAGTCTGTTGGTTTGCTGCTTGGATGAGCTCAAGCTAAGTGTATCTCTTCCCTCTTTGTTTCCCTCGTGTGTTTCTCTAGTTGCTAGCTGGGCTGACTAGTGATCACCCGCTCTGATCCCTATGTAGTGGTATTCCAGGGACAGTCATAATCTTTGTATGCAGCACATTTTAGCGTTATGATATTTGATAACATGGGTCTCTTTCAACCTTTCTCCTACCATTGGTGGGGTTTGCTGCTGCTCATATTTAACATAGGGTAGGAGCACCGCTCTTTAACCCTCTATGTACCTAGGTATATAATTTCATATAGTGGTGTGCTCTGTTTTTGCACATAATTGCAGACTAATTCAAAAATTAGGGGTTGAGTCAAAAATAATTTTGACTATAGTGACCATACTATATTAAACTAATCAAACTTACTGCCATCTTTTGGTCAATACATCTAAATTGCATTCTGGTTTACTCTGCACACCTGGATTTACTACATATATGTGCTATATACCATATTATTGATTGGTCTTAAATCCAAGCATGGATCCCCATCATGGTGGTTATTGCTCTTTAGGAAGCATCTTATATCATTCAGACATTGTAACCGTTCCCATTTTTTTGCTCCAAGTTGTAAGTGCTGTATTGTATGTTTGCTTTCTTGATATAAAATTAAATAGTGTTCCATTACTGACTGTAGTTGTTCGGGAGGAGTACTCTCCAATTATTGACTTGGAAGTGATTGCTAATATTGCATTATTGTGTATTCTTGTTGGTTTCCCTGTGTTGTTCTGTTTATAATAATTTCCGCTTTTGGAAATACGTTGGTCCTCTATGACTTCCTTTTCTTTCTCTTTTCTGTTCATGTAAGTTAGGAAAGTCTAGCGATCCCTGTAAAAATCTGTGACTTGCGGTGCCCTCCATTTTCTGTCTTTTAGGCAGGAATTAAAGATATGCACCCAGAACTGCTCGTGCTTGGGTGCCCGGGGGACCTGACAACTTGCACTTTTACAGCCATTAGGTGTCTAACTTTCTGTTCTCTGTCTGTTGTCAATATATCTGTCTCTAGCAGCAGAGAAGGATTACGGGAAGTTGAAGGATCTTTTTTTGCCTTTTTTTGTGGGAATAACTGCATGTAAGCCCAATGGAGAGGTGGATTTTCACCTTAGAGGAGACAAGATGTTAGACAATGGCAGGTGTAGTCTGCTGTTGGGAAGTAAATGAAAGGAAGATCCAACACTTATAGTACTGGCAGAATAGTGATGAACAGGTGCCACCCATTGAAAAAGAGTGGTTAGTATGTTAGAGTATGAGGATTGGAACAGTTCCTAGTCATAGTAGACTACTATGTGCACCAAAAGCAAGTTTACTTTAAGTAGATGAGGAAAGGAAAGTTACATATTGGCCCCACTAACCACATGTGGCTCCCAAGCTATAGGTTGGGGATACCTGCCCTAGGTAATGGCAGAATACTATCATGCCAAATCTAGAAGCTATTATACCAAATGGGTGAAGTTACTATGGAGTTATCCAAATCTTGATTGAATATGTCTTTATCTAAACCAGCATGTTTTATTAATAGATCTGCTCAAAAGATTTTCTCAGTATTTTATTCTGTCCGTAGTGAGGTCACCGTGTGTCCTAAATCAGGGGTCCCCAACCACTGGTCCGCAGGACGGGCCGTGGCGGTCTTTATGCCGGTCCGCGATGTGCTGCCGGCTTCCCCGCCCTCCTGCGACATCCCCGCCTACTGTGCCCCATACCTCCAGCACTACACCGCTCTGAGCTGAGGTCTCTGCCTCAGCTGCGTGCGTAGATGTACGAAGGGAGCTGTCGGACAATCAGTGCAGCAGCCATGCCCTGATTGGCCCGCTACTGCTGCTCTATTATTGGCCGACGGCTTCGCTCGTACAAGCAGCTGAGGCAGAGACGTGGCCGGAATTTCATATCTCGCGCTATTTCCAAGTGCATCACGTGATGCGCTTGGAAATAGCGCAAATATAAAAAAAACTCCGGCCACGTCTCTGCCTCAGCTGCTTAGTTGTACTGCCGGCAGGAGAGGTGAGCATCAGCTGAAAAGTGTGTGTGTGTGTGTGTGTGTGTGTGTGTGTGTGTATGACTGTGGGGGGGTATTCAGGGGCCTGTGTGTGTGTGTGTGGGGTTATACAAGGGGCAATGTCTGTGTTTGGGGAGTTCTCATGGGTCAGTGTGGGGGGGGGATTGTACAAGGGGCAATGACTGTGTGGGTGGTGTTAGGGGGTCAGTGTGTGTGAGGGGCTATACAAGGGGCAATGACTGTGTGTGGGGGGTATTCAGGGGTCAGTGTGTGGGGGGGTTATACAAGGGGCAATGTATGTGTACGGGGGGTTCTCAGGGGTCAGTGTGTGTGGGGGTTTATACAAGGGGCAATGACTGTGTGTGGGGGTATTCAGGGGTCAGTGTGTGTGAGGGTTTATACAAGGGGCAATGACTGTGTGTGGGGGTATTCAGGGGTCAGTGTGTGTGAGGGTTTATACAAGGGGCAATGACTGTGTGTGGGGGGGGTATTCAGGGGTCAGTGTGTGGGGGGGGGTCACACAAGGGGCAATGTCTGTGTCTGGGGGGGTTATTCAGACGGCAGTGTGTGTGGGTGTGGATTGTATAGGGGGGCAGTATGTCTGTGTGGGGGTTATACAGTTGTGGCCAAAAGTATTGACACCCCTGCAATTCTGTCAGATAATACTCAGTTTCTTCCTGAAAATGATTGCAATCACACATTCTTTGGTCTTATTATCTTCATTTAATTTGTCTTCAATGAAAAAACACAAAAGAGAATGAACAAAAAGCAAAACATGGATTATTTCACACAAATGTGGCTAATCTCCCTAGATGTGGACAGAAAAGAAAAATTGACGAGAGATTTCATCACAAGATTGTGCGGATGGTGGATAAAGAACCTCGACTAACATCCAAACAAGTTCAAGCTGCCCTGCAGTCCAAGGGTACAACAGTGTCAACCCGTACTATCCATTGGCATCTGAATGAAAAGGGATACCCAGGAAGACCCCACTTCTTACCCCAAGACATAAAAAAGCCAGGCTGGAGTTTGCCAAAACTTACCTGAGAAAGCCTAAAACGTTTTGGAAGAATGTTCTCTCTTTTTGGGCAAAGGCATCAACATCGAGTTTACAGGAGAAAAAAAAGAGGCATTCAAAGAAAAGAACACGGTCCCTACAGTCAAACATGGCGGAGGTTCCCTGATGTTTTGGGGTTGCTTTGCTGCCTCTGGCACTGGACTGCTTGACCGTGTGCATGGCATTATGAAGTCTGAAGACTACCAACAAATTTTGCAGCATAATGTAGGGCCCAGTGTGAGAAAGCTGGGTCTCCCTCAGAGGTCATGGGTCTTCCAGCAGGACAATGACCCCAAACACACTTCAAAAAGCACTAGAAAATGGTTTGAGAGAAAGCACTGGAGACTTCTAAGGTGGCCAGCAATGAGTCCAGACCTGAATCCCATAGAACACCTGTGGAAAGATCTAAAAATGGCAGTTTGGAGAAGGCACCCTTCAAATATCAGGGACCTGGAGCAGTTTGCCAAAGAAGAATGGTCTAAAATTCCAGCAGAGCATTGTAAGAAACTCATTGATGGTTACCGGAAGGGGTTGATCGCAGTTATTTTGGCTAAAAGTTGTGCAACCAATTATTAGGCTGAGGGTGCCAATACTTTTGTCTAGCCCATTTTTGGAGTTTTGTGTGAAATGATCAATGTTTTGCTTTTTGCTTCATTCTCTTTTGTGTTTTTTCATTGAAGGCAAAATAAATGAAGATAATAATACCAAAGAATTTTTGATTGCAATCATTTTCAGGAAGAAACTGAATATTATCTGATAGAATTGCAGGGTTGTCAATACTTTTGGCGACAACTGTAGGTGGTGGCCATACTTTATATAGCGAAAACCTGGTGACTCCTTTAAAGGAATTATCCGGAACAATTTTTTTCTTTTTTGCTATTTGCTTAAGAATTAACAAGTAGGTAGTCACTAACTACCTGCCTTTTCTACCCACCCCCAGATCAGAGCAGTCACTGACCACTTCTGCCAGTGATTAAGCTACTCCACGTCAACAGAGCAGCTCTTCATCTTCTGGGCTGCTCTGTCAATCAGCAGCGGCACTCCTTCAGCAGAACAAAAGAGAAGCTCTTGTGCTGCCGTCATAACTTCATCAGAGGCCGCAGAATCGGCGGCAGGAGCGGTTGGATAGATACCTGCCTGTTAGTTCCTAGGCCCATGGTAAATAATACAGTATTCTCAGTTAAAGGGAACCTGTCACCTGAATCTAAGTCCCTACACTATCACTAGCTGTCCCTACACCTTCCTAGCTGCTCCCTATCTATCCCTTTCTTATCTAAAGTGTCCCTATTAAACATGTGTAAATGAAGTTTAAACTTACTGCAGTCCCCGTGGTTGGGGGACTGGGTAGGCGTGGCCACGCTTCATTCACCACTCCTCCGTGGTGCAGTGCATGCCCCGCTGGGCAGCATTATTCTGTGTCCTCTCTGCCCCCAGTAGTTGGAATCTCCTGCCCTCTGTGTCCTTCTATGCACCGGCCAGACGTCACATCCGGCGCGGTGCATTATGGGGCCGGTCTTGTGATCGGCCCTAGTGCATTATGGGCTTGATTACGTGATCGGCCCGGCTTCAATAAGCGCATTGCGCATGCGCGGTGCCGGGCTGATCACGTGATCAAGCCCATAATGCACTGGGGCTGATCACGTGACCGGCCCCATAATTCACCGCGCCAGATGTGACGTCCGGCCGGTGCATAGAAGGACACAGAGGGCGGGAGATTCCAAATCCAGGGGGCAGAGAGGACACAGAATAATGCCGCCCAGAGGGACGTGCACTACACCACGGAGGAGTGGTGAATGAAGCGTGGCCACGCCTACCCAGTCCCCCAACCACGGGGACTGCAGTAAGTTTGTACTTCTTTTTCACATGTTTAATAGGGTCACTTTAGATGAGAAAGGTATAGATAGGGAGCTGCTAGGAAGGTGTAGGGACAGCTAGTGATAGTGTAGAGACTTTGATTCAGGTGACAGATTCCCTTTAATATCGATACTCTTGTGTCTGAACATATTGTTTTTCAATTATACCATTTTTTTTCTTTGCTTAGGGGTAGAATTGTAACTACCACACATATAAAGTAGATAAACTCTTTATGATCAATAGTTTAGGTATAAGGGTAAAAACAGACTATGGATTAATAACCACACATGCACTATGGTGGCCTTCAGACGATGAGCAGGACAGGTTCTCGGGTGGGGGCACATTGTGTGGCGCACAATTTTTTATTAATTTTATAATTATATTTGAGTGACTGGCACTGTCATGACCTCTTGAAGCCCTCCATCTAATGAGTTGCATCCTCCCTTCAGACTTCTACTCTGTGTGTCCTCATTTCTTGGCTTAGACAATGCTTCTGATCTGTATTGGCGCTTGCTCCAGCGTCGGAGCGGAGAAGAATAATGACAGGAGGTTTTTGCTCCGAGTCCCAGGTGTATAGTAAGATCATGCAGACACATACCTGGCGCTGACACTTCATACCTGTTCTGTTTGAATTTCCTAACAAATATAAAAAGGAAGAAAAAAATCCTGCTCAGCGGGTAACAGGAAAAGACCCAGCAGCAAAGTAATTGCCGAGAACACATTGCTGTTCCTATGGTTTCCCTTTATTGCTGTCCTATTTTATTTTTAAAATATCTCATTCTCTTGTCACTGGTAATGGCCAATACTGGGAGCCCGGGCTCCTGTTTACAGCTCAGCTTCCCAGCAGGAATGCGGGAAAACATGAACCGTTAACCCTTTCCACATGTGAAGGAAATCTGTTGTCTGTCCCTTTTTTTTTTCTTTATACTGTGTGTATTATTACGAGACAAGTAAAAAAGAGTATGTGCATTTTATGACAAAATACCTTGCAATAAATAAATAAAAACTAGTGCTGTTAAAAACACAGGGTACTTGGTACATGCCTTTTTTGCAGAAAACATATTTCAGCCATCCTACCTCGCCAAGGTGACCCACTTTGGGATGGTCCTTACACTAGCTGTATTATGACCTGCTACTGTGCCAACTGACCTCATAAGAGTGAAGGCACTTGTGCTTGAGAGTCGCGCGAGTGCAATGCGACAAAAACTCATTGCACTCAGATCATATCAGTGTGTTATCCACGCACTGAAATCGCATTGCAAGTCAAATGCTGCAATTGAACCCAATTTCCTAGCGCAAGTGCCCATTGTAAGTATGTGGATGTGAGAAAATCTCGCACCCATATAGTGTACTGTGCGATAGTCGCACGCGTGTGCTATATTACAATGTCTTCAAACACCGCTGCTGTGACAGCAGTGGTGAAAGCTGATTGCAACTTTGAAATTGCCGGGTTGCCGACACAGTAACCTATCAGCTTTCACCGCTGTGACAGCAGCAGTGAAAGCCAATTGGTTAAATCGGCCTGTAAATGCTTTCCATGGTGCTGAAGATAAAACTTCAGCACCATGGAAAGCACAGACTTTCAAACACCAGCAGTGTTTGAATTTCTTGGAAAATGCTTTCCATGGTGCTGAAGTTTTATCTGCTGGAGAAGGATGGGTTCTCAGTCACAGGAGGTCAGATTGAGGAACACAGGAGTACAGGTACACAGGACAGGCTCTCCGTCACGATATCAGATTCAGGTACACAGAAGTACAGGTACACAGGAGTACAGGTACACAGGACAGGTTCTCGGTCACAAGAGATCAGATTCAGGTACACAGGAGTACAGGTATACAGGACAGGTTCTCAATCACAAGAGGACAGATGACTGGTTCAGGTACAGGGTCGCAGGAGGGGTTCTGCAGATTAAATAAATATGGAACATCTCACCAATTTTCTTAGTAAGAAATCAAACCATAGATGTCCATAAATTAAGTTATAATGAGAAATGACACAGGGAACAGTAAAACGAAAGCCCCTAAAAACAATGGGGGCATTGCAGTTTTTGTCTTTAATCTCCACACTTGGAATATTTCCCTGTTTATCAGAACCGTACACTGTATGTGGGGTCTTTCAAAATTACAACTCATCAGTGTAGTAGGAAAACCGGGCACTAGCTAATATAAGAGGCCAACGTCAGCGTTCTTCAGCTTATTGTGGACAAAAACCGGCGTTGCTCAGCTCTAGTGAGGCTCTAAGAGGCAAACAAACATAGTGACGGAAAAGCGGCACTCACCGGTAAATTCACTTGCAAAAAGGACTCGTCGAAGCGCAACCGCGCGAAACGGTGATCGTCGTCCCACCCTGCTGAATCCCTCCCTGGCACAATGTAACCTTTTATCAACTGGAATAAAGTCATTTTTGCAAGTGAATTTGCCGGCGAGTGCCGCTTTTGCGTCACTATGTTTAAAATTACAACTCGTCTCGCAAAAAAATAACCCTGGTCTCCAAAAGGATAACACATGGTCCACCATTCATTTATATGGAGGTTTGTAATAGTAGATCACCCTACAGGGGACACGTCAGGAATTGTTACAAATGATCACGCCCTTCATCTTTTTTTTTTTTTTTTTTCAGAAAATGTTTATTTGAATGTTTTCAAAACAAAGAAAACCTAGATATCACTCTATACCAGTGATGGCGAACCTATGACACGCGTGTCAGCACTGACACGCGTAGCCATTTTCAGTGACACGCGGCCGCCGGAGAAACTAGACTCGCTATTTGGATAAAAACCACAGACACATCTGCGATTTGTAAATGACACATTACTCGCTATTACTCGCTTCCCCATTCATTAACATTGGACTCGCTAGACTAGCAACGAGTAGCGAGTCCCGGGGTCGGACTCGCTAGACTAGAGTCAAGCGATTCAGAGTTAGGACTCGCCCATCACTAACTACAGATGAGGAAAAAAAAATGTGCTGGAGGTCTGTAGCCAGAACAGCAGAGCTCCGGCACAGAGCGTCTAGTCCTGGGACTTCCGGTAGGGCGGCGGAACTTCTGGCTGGCGCAGCAGGGAGCAGCGGAACGCTGTGGGGGACGCATATCTGAGGCCCTGTGATCGCTGTCTGGAGGTCCAGTGATTACAACCATCCTCGAGTCCAGTGAAAGGTTCTGGGCAGAATCTGGGCTGGGTGTCATGAATGTGTGATTGGCCATTACTGAGATAAGTGAGGGGGAGGCTGGAAGAGGCCTGTGCTATGGGTGCCGTTTCCCGCCATTAATTTACATAAGGAACGCCATCTTGCAGCGTACAGACTCCATTTCACCCTATTAATCCCTATTTCTGCTTATTAACTCTGCCCTTTCCTAAAAGACAGTTAACCCCTAATTGCCTGCAGGGCTATCTATAAATCTTCTGTCACTGCCCCTCTGATGGAGAAGCCAAAAAAAAACAAGGTTAAGTAAAGGAAGTGGTAGTAGTAGCAGTAGCCGACCCTTTCAGGAGACATGGACTGAGATGTATGGCATTATAGAAAAAAATGGCAGATCATTTTGCGTTCTATGTAGTGAAACGGTAGTAAGCAGAACGTGGAATATAAATAGACATTTTGACAGATAACCTTAGTAGCGCTTGCTTGGCCTTGAAGTGTGCAAAATACCAACCTTCAATTGAAGATTTAGCCAATGAAATTCAGCAACAAAAAAGTCACTAAATCAGTGATGGTGAACCTGTGGCAGTGTCGCAGTCCAGCTGTTGCTGGACTGCCACAGGTTCGCCATCACTGGAAGAATTCCCCCTCCCCCTCACTTATCTTAGTTCATGACACCCCACACAAGTTAAATAACAGCAAGACCAACAAAAGAAACCAACTGACAGATTAACAAAGAAGTCACTAAGCAGGTAAGTTAAAGAATTATACATATTTGTTATTTAAACTATAAATATCGTAAAATTAGGGTTTTTTTTTCTCAAGGTGACACACCTCGCGAGTTATGCTCGCTTTTTTGGCGAATTTTGACACACCAAGCTCAAAAGGTTGCCCATCACTGCTCTATACCAATAACATCCAAAATTAACAGAAAACTAGAGTGACAAGTCCCCTTGTCGGGGGGAAGTTACAGGTACATAAATAAGAAAAAGTGGAACAAGTAATGTTAAGTCGATAGGTGTATAAATCTCTCAGCGGAAGATATTCAATGTCATCCCCTATTAATCTATAGGAGAGAGAATCACGATGTAGTATTCCATTCCAGAGAAAGGTCCAGAATAGAGTGAAGGTGTAAGAGAAAAAAAAAAAAAGATAGAAGAAGAAGATTTACAGAAGAGAAGTAGAAAAGAGGGAGATAGATTCCAGTCAGAGTAGGGGGAAGCGGGGAAGAAGGGGAAAGGACAGAGACCCTTCCCAATGTCCAGTCTAGCTGTGGGAGTTTTGTAGGTGACGGGTCAACACGGGCCCATCACGAAAGTACCACCAGGGGGTCCACAGTTTTTGATGTTTATCCCATGTCTCGTTATCTTGGGCCATCAGGGATTCGATCCTGCATATTCTGTCCATCTCTCCCACCCACTCCCCTAGGGAGGGTGCGGTCGCCGATCTCCAATGCCTCGGAATTAAGACTCTAGCTGCCATGAGGCAGAAGCGGAGGAGACCCCGCTTGACCAGGGAGAGGGGACCCGGCACCAATGACAGTAACGTGATCTTGGGCGAGGGAGCCAGGCGGGTGCCAGAAATGGATTCATAGGCAGAAAATACCTCGACCCAAAAGGCCTGTAATGGCCTACAGTCCCACCATATGTGTAGCATGGTGCCGACTTCTTCGCCGCATCTCCAGCACAGGTTAGAGACTGAGGGAAACATCCTGTGAAGGAGCGCCGGGCACCTGTACCACCTGGTCAAGATCTTATAGTTCGTTTCCTGAAAGCTGCAGGAGATTGACATCTTGTGAGTTAACGTGAAGATTTTAGTCCGGTCAGAATCTGAGAGATCTATCTGGAGATCTCTCTGCCAGGCGTCAAGGAAGCGAGGCACAGCCGGGGGGTCAGCCTCTAAAATCACGTCATTCATAAGGGATATTACGTGAGTTGGAGATTCTGGAAGGAGCAGTATAGCCTCCAGTCTCGAGGGCGGTCTAGTGCTCAAAGACTGTAGGTAGGATTTCAATTGGGAAGCTTCCAACCAGGACACCGGCCCCTCCCCCCGTCCCCCCGAGGCGTCTCCCCGCGAGAGCCGTCCCATCGCCTGAGCCAGGCAAGGCTCCTCGGCCGCCCTCCATCCCAGAAAAGTTTGTCTCCCAACCGCTGGGGGAAATTCTGGATTGTCAAAGAGAGGGGCCATTGTGGACGGGAGGTTAATCAGGGGATTCCTCCCTTCCAGGCATCCCAGAAGCCCAGGGCGACTTGCGTAAGGGAGGGAAATTGCGTAATCGGAGGCCTTTGGCGGGGCCGTATCCACGGTAACCACCGTAGGGGGGAGGGCGAAAGTAAATCTTCCACATACACCCACTGTTTGTGCTGCGAGTTAAACCTCCAATCGACAATTCTGGACAATAGTACAGAGTGGTAATAGCGCTGGAAGTCCGGGAGCGCCGCCCCTCCTCTCAGTTTCGGGTTTGTCAGGGTCGAAAAGCGAACCCTTGGCCTTCTGGATCCCCAAACAAATCTACGCAGGGCGTCGTTTAGACGTCGGAAAAATGGAGCTGGGATGTCGATAGGAACAGTTTGGAATAAATAAAGGAATTTGGGCAGAATGTCCATCTTAATGGCGTTTATGCGGCCTAGCCACGATAGCTGAGTTTTATCGAATCTTTTTAATTCTGTTAGTGTTTTGTGCAGGAGTGGAGTATAATTATGAGAGAAAAGATCCTCAAAATTTCCAGTGAGAATGACGCCCAAGTATCTCAGCCCCTTATCCACCCACCGGAATGAGAAGGAAGCTTTAAGTTGCTGAACCAGGGAGTCCGGTAGAGTGAGGTTCAGGATCTCGGTCTTCGTGTAATTCACTTTGAAGTTCGAGACTTCACCAAATTTCAGGAATTCGCGAATGAGCACCGGAAAAGCAACCGTCGGGTTCGAGACGTAGACCAGAAGGTCATCTGCGTATAGGGCTAATTTGAATTGGGAGTTCTTTATCTGAACGCCCTCAATGTCCACAGACCCCCGAAGCGCATTTGCCAGATGCTCCATCGCGATGGCATATAGCATGGGCGACAATGGGCACCCCTGCCGCGTGCCATTAGAGATCCTGAAGGAGGACGAGAGAAGCCCGTTAACCCTCACCCTAGCCGTCGGAGTATGGTACAGCGAGCGAATCCTCCCCAGGGCGACCTCTCCCAGCCCCAACTGCCGCAGAGAGGCAAAGAGAAAATCCCATCCTAGGCGGTCGAATGCCTTTTCAGCATCGACAGAGAAAAGACACGCAGGTATATTGCGATTGCGGATATATGCAGAAATGAGTAGAGTCTTTATGGTATTGTCTCTTGCCTCCCGCCGCAATATGAAGCCTGTCTGGTCGTTGTGAATGGAGGTCGGAAGTAAAGGTCCCAATCTCGTGGCTAGGATCTTGGCGAAGATCTTCACATCAAGATTTAGCAAAGAGATGGGGCGATAATTGGCCCAGGAAAGTGGGTCCTTGCCCGGTTTTGGGATAACAGAGATCGTAGCAGCAAGGGTCTGAGGGGCAAAAGGGCAGGTATCAGAAATAGTGTTGAAGAGGGAGGTCATCAGCGGGGTCAGCTCACGCGCGAACAATTTATAGAAGTTGGCCGAGAAGCCATCGGGACCTGGACTCTTCCCGATAGGGAGAGCAGCGATCGTATCCGTCACCTCCTGTTCAGAGAATGCAGCTTCCATCGCTTCTGACTCCCCCTCTCCAATTGGCGGTAGTGGGGTATTGGCAACATATTCCTCCACCCTCTGTCGAAAATTGGTAAGGGACATATCCGCTAAGGGGCCTCTGAGGTTATACAAGGATTCATAGTAATCTTTGAAGGAGTCCACTATCTCCCGAGGGCCGTGAAGGAGCCCGCCCGTCACCGACCTGACAGACGAAATGAAGGTAGACGGGAGGCGGGGGTGTAAAAATCTGGCCAGTGCCCTCCCCGGTTTATTCGAGAATTCGTAAAGATACTTCGGAAGCGGTCCTGTTGGCGACTGGATGCCGAATCCAGCAGGGCACGGAGATCTGCCCGTGCCTTAAGCAAATCAGCCAAAAGCTGGGGATTTTGTGATTGTTTATGTTGGGACTCCAAGGCTTGGACAGAGAACAAGAGATCTGTAACCGCTCGAATCCGTTCACGTTTCAGTCTAGCCCCCTGCTGGATCAGGACCCCCCGGATGACTCCCTTTAATGCTTCCCACTTGAGAGGAGGGGCAGTAGAGTCAGATCTGTGGACGTCCAGGAACTCCGTGATCGCAGTCCGCACCGCCGACTGACAGGTCGCCTGTTTCAGGAGGCCTGGATTCAGAGACCACGTCCATTCCGTCGGTGCCAGACCCGAGAGACCAAGGGACAGAGAAATAGGCGCATGATCCGACCACACCATAGTACCGATACTGGGATCGGGATCCGTCAAAAGAAGTTTATGACTTACCAAGAACAGATCTATTCTACTGTACATGTCATGCACAGCCGAATAGTATGTGTAGTCTCTGACTCCCGGGTGTAGCAACCGCCAGACATCGATCAATCTCATCTCCTGCAGCCTAGCCCTCAGACCCTCCAGGTGGGAAACCGGTACTGAGGACCTGCGGGTGGAGGAATCCAAATCGCGGTCTAGTACAAAATTGAGATCCCCCCCTATCACTAAGGAGCCCTCTGCAAAGTCCGTCAAGTTGCGAAGGTAGGCAGTCAGTCTGCGGGCCGGGTCCTGGTTGGGTAGGTAGAAGTTAGCAATCGTCACAATGTCACTCATGATCTGCAGCTTCAGGAATACGAACCTGCCTCCCGGGTCTATCTTTGAGTCAAGCACCTGTGCCATCAGAGATCTATGCAGAGCCACACTCACCCCTTTGGACTTAGCCTCGGGGTTAGGGCTATGAAACCATTTGGTGAAGTATTTGTGCTTCATGGACGGGACTTTATCAGATCTAAAATGTGTCTCCTGCAGGAGGAGTATATGCACTCGTTGTTTATGCATGTGCGTGAGGATCTGTGAACGCTTTTCCGGTTTATTAAAACCCCTGACGTTAAGCGAGCAAATGTTGAGTCTGGACATGGTATCGGGTGGGGGGGAGGAGGTGGGGGAAGAAAAGGTAAGGATGTAGCAGAAAAAGCAGAGGGAGGAGAGACGAGATTGGCGTAAAAGAAAGAGCAAGAGTGTACCGAAAGAAGGAAAGAAATAAGTGGGAAAAGGAGGAGAAGAAAGAGAGTAGCGGAAAAGGAAAGAGAGAAGACGGTGATTCTAAATCCCGCCTTGCGGTCAAGAGGTCAGTTGGCCTAGTGACCAAGTAGTCAAACAGAGATAACTCTGTAGTTCGTGTCTAGGACACTCCCTAAAATGTGGAGTGACTGAAACAGTGCGCGGGTAGGCATGCCCGACCTCCAGTCACAGCCGTGTGCAAGTAATAAGAGAAACCCATTAACAAGTATTTGTAGTACATAGCAAAATAACAAGTAGCCAAATAATAACATGGAGAAAAATAGTGGCAGAGTATCATGTAGAACATACCCGCGGATACGCGGGGGAGAAGGGGGCACGTCGTCGTCACCACAAAACGTGACCTCGCATCTCCCCGAAAGCCCCAATAATCACCAATAGAGGAGACACAATAGTGTGGCAAAGGGGCACCCAAAATATGGCCCCCATGTGTCGGGGGGATCACAGTTGCCAATACATTTGCTGGCGGGTGTGGGCGGAGTCCCAGGAACAGTCCGAGTCCCCACTTGACCCCCAAACGGGGGGTCCAAGAAGTCCCAACGGCCGCCAGCCCCTCAGGCATGGTGGGCGCCCTATGATGGATAGTGCAATCCGCGCCCACTCAGGGGGACGGGCAGAAGTCTCTCTTGTAGTAGTGTCTGCCTCTGTACTCTGAGTAAGTAAATGGTACGAGAAGGGGAAAAAAGGAAGGGAGGGTAATATGGGGAGGGAATGAGAGGAAGCAAGGCAAAGAAAGGGAAGATGAGGGATATGGGGAGGTAAAATGAGGGAAGGGGTGGGGGTAGGAAGGAGGGGAGCGGATGGATGGGCAGAGGGGGAGTGAATGGGAGGGTTAGGAGAGGGGGAAGACGAGGGCGAGGAAAGGGAAGGGGTGAAGCAAGGGAGGGGGGAGGAGAGAGCGAGGAGGGAAAGGGAGGGAGCACGGGAGGGAGAGGGACTGCCTGGTGAACCTGGCGGTCAAAGGTGACTCAGCAGGACCAAGTATCACGGGCGAAAGCCAAGGGGCAGTATTTAACTTCAGTATATAAGAGTTGCATGACTAAGGCGGAGGGTCCAAGGGTTCAATTCCAACCCAAAAAAGTCAGGTATCCCCTGTAGTGGCAGCAGAGCGGCGTTTAGGGGCACGCCTCTTCCTCTGTTCTGCAGCCCGAGGGAACCGCCGAGTTGCTCCAGGGCCTCTGGCAAAGAAAGTAGATATCTGGGGCCAGTCTGTGATTGTCACTATGGGAAGGTCCAGGGCCCCGCAGAATTCCGGGACATCAGATGGCGACCGCAGGATAAACATCTCCGAGTCCCTGCGGACCTGGAGCTGAAAGGGGTAGCCCCAAGAATATGGCATATTACGCTCCCTGAGAATCTCCAGTAAGGGGCGCAGAGCACGCCGCTTGGCCAGGGTTATTGGGGAAAGATCGGCTAGGAGCTGGATAGGAGTCCCATTAAAGTCAATAGCCTCGGAATCCCTTGCCTTCCGCATCACATCATCTTTAAGTTGAAAAAAAATGGATTCTGCAAATGACGTCCCTGGATCGGGCTGGATCGTCGCTTTTTGGGCCCAGAGACCTATGTGCCCTATCCAGTTCAATGTGCTCATCTTGGGGTCTGTTCAGGAGGGAATTAAATATGCGCAGGAGGACCGGGGTGATGTCGCGCGGGGCCACAGACTCTGGGAGGCCCCTGATCCGGATGTTATTCCTCCGGTTCCTGTTTTCCGAGTCTTCTATCATATCAAGCACAAGTTGGAAATTCTGAGTATGCTGGTCTATAGTTTGCTGCTGCATTTTTACTTGAGAGGAGAGCTCGGCTATGTCTTTTTCAACAGACTGCACAGTGGTTTTAAGTTTAGAGGTGTCCTCCCTGAGCGATCCGACTTCAGACCTGCACACTGCCTCCAAACGCTGGATGTATCTCTCCATGTCATCTTTAGTGGGAATGGAGTCCAGCCTGGCCCTGATGTCATGGAGTTCATCAGACTGAGAGACACATGCAGCTCCCTGAGATGGGCATGGGGGGGCTCCAGAGCAGGGCTTGTGTGCACTGGTGATTCACTAGGGTCAGTCAGGGGGCTGTATCCCTCATAGGCTGATAAGACAGGGGGACCCCTCTGTGGCTCCAGTCCCCCAGCAGATTCCTGTGCCCCAGGAGAACACTGTCCCTTATGAGTGTCCATCTCCTCTGCAGCCCTCTGCAGTTCAGGCTCCTTCTCCATGATCCCAGGGGAGGGGGAGGATGATGGATGGCTGGCCCTGTCTGCTGTAATGGCAGAGTTCGCGCCTTTTTGTTTACTCTGCTGAGTCTGCTTCCCTGCCCCAGCCTTTACCTCCACAAGCGGTGACCTGGATCCGGAGGTGCCCCCAGTGTGATGGCACGATGCTGCTCCCTGCTGGGTCCCTGTCCGGGCTGTCGGGGCCCCGGAACGCCGGCCCCCTCCTGCGTCCCCGGCTGCTGCCATTGCCGGGCGCGTGGAGCGTCTGCTGGAGCCCTGTGGGGCAGTGAGGTACTTCGTTATGCCTGTCTTCTCAGGCATCTGGACGGCTAGGAATGTGCACAGGCTGGAGCAGGGTCAGTGGCTGCAGTCTGGGGTCTCTGCAGATGTTAATGATGGCTAGAGATGGCTGTGAAGGAGATCAGGCACTGGAGCTCTTCTCACAAGCTGCCGTCCAGCGCCATGTCCAGGCCACTCCTTAGCGCCTTCATCTTTTGAGAGTATCGGTTTATGGGAATCGTCTTTGGCAGATTACCCCCTAAATTACTGATTGTTAATTTTTTTGGGGGGTTGATATTTATGCAGGAACTGACGCATATAGTTTATTCTGTATATTATGTCATTCTTATTTTGAAGTAACATTCTGGAACATTATCTTTATTCCCACATGTACAAATTTGTAGCATTATTTCTTTAGTGAATCCCTTTGTTAAATATATGAGCATACTGAGGCTAAGTAGTAGTTGTAGGAAAAGGTATTTGTGGAATCATTAACCTTCAGCGCAGGCTACTTCACACACATCCCTATGTGCTATCCCGCATCAATGCCATTCAGCACAAGATTGTCACAATTTAGTGAATTTCTGCCATCAGACTTGATGGCACCGTTGCTAATAGCCTGAGTCTCTGATTCTCCTTGAACAGCATTGTTCAGACGCTGCCATTTAAATCATCAGGTGGAAGGAAGTGGAAAAAAACAGGTTTTCTGCTGATTTAAGTTAAAGAAAAAGTCAAAGAAATGGATTTCTGCTCTTTTGATTTCAAAATAGTCAAGCAAGATAAATCCATTGTGTCTTCCTCCCGTCTCCTGTGGTTTTATTCCGCTAAGTATTGTCACATTGTAGATATAACCCTTTTTGAAATAAAGGGTCCCCCAAAGCCAAGCTGATCTCAGGAGGGGTCCCGCTATTGGGAGCCAATTCCTCCTCCTACGCTTTATCAGCTGCTATTGCCAGGGAAACCGCAGTTCAAGTCCGCTGCAAAATGAAGAATTCATTGTCCATCAGAAGCAAAGGGACCTCGGTGAGGTGAGGATGCTCTGGTGGGCTTAGCACATAGAGGGTCATTTGTAGTGTTTGATTTTTCCAGTATCTACTCAGTAAGGAGGGACTAGCACAAGGAAAGACTAGTGACTTTGCTTAATTATATATTATTTATTGTGAGATAGTAACTGGCTTTATTGTAAATGGCAGGTATGTTTTGCGCAGGCGGAGGTCTGCTGCAATGTAAATCCAGTTTGTTTTGCTGGGACCTGTTGTTCCATGAATTTGAGAGTGTATTAAAGGCTGTATTTATAGGTTAGCCAGAAAGAGCTGAGCGGGTCTGGCTAACCACATACTTCCCATAGGTGTGTCTCATGCAATATAGTAAGACCACTGTTGTATCACATGCCGATGATGTTACACAGGTTCTGAAGGACAGACTTCCTGTTTGAGCACATGGTATGGAGACCATGTGTGAATGTGGAGCCTGCTAGAGCTCCTGAGAGTCCAGGAAGCGAATGAGGCTTCTGGGGAGCACAAGAGGTGCCAATACAGAGCAAGCCCAAGTACCTGGTGGGTGATCCCAGTGAGTGACTTCCTGGACAGTGAGAATGTCTGGAGCCAGTCTGAAGCCTGCAAGTGGCTGAGCAGGAAACTCCAGAGAATGGGGATTATGTATACTGACGGAGGTCAGTGAGCGAACTATGCGGACGTATCCATGACTGAAGCCGATTTTTGTGTACTTGGATTTCTTGTAACCCCTATATATCCCCAGATATCTCCCTGCATACCTCATAACCCGAATTTTATTGTCCCGCGCCATATGCTAATTTCGTGGTTCGATCATGTGGGTGTCTGCAGATTGCGGTCAGCGCCACCTTGCTCCATGCCAACACTGCCCCTCCTGACGGTGTGCAAGTGGATGATGTCGCTATGTCATCCACAAAATTCCCACATCTCGCGCCTGCGCAGTGGTACACCTCACTGTGCCCTATTGAAGAGCCAGTGATTCCACCGTACAGGCGCGAGTCTTCAGTCTTGCATCAGCCGCACAGTGCCCGCAGTCTCGCGCATTCACAGTGGAATCACTGGCTCTTCAATAGGGAACAGTGAGGCATGCCACTGCGCAGGCGCGAGATGTGGGCATTGTGTGGATGACATAGTGACATCATCCACTTGCACACAGTCAGGAGGGGCGGCGTTTCCAACCCCTTAAATATTTTGCCTAAGATTTTCTGACATCTTTACCAGTACCTATGTCAAGCATTTATGACTGCATGGAGTTCGCCAATCCTTCTACAAAAGCTGTGTTGTTTTTGCTGTCGTCTTTGGGCCACAATCTTGTCCTGAGAAGACCAGGGTTCTTAATGGGGAACTGCTGACATAAATGTTAGACACACTTTGGTTCTATGAATAAAGTGGATGTATTTGATCTTTGAGTGCACACACAAAGATTTGCCAAAGATGACTTGAAGAATTTGGGCAGATTTTTTTTTTTTATTTTAACATGATTCTTTTTAGCTGAAGAAAAAAAATTGTAATAGGGCTACGTTATGTGATCATTTGGCTTCTACAGCCTTTATGTGTATGTGCCTTATAGTAGGCTGAGAATGAGTTAACAGTGAACCCTCCCAGTGATTATGTAACCCTTCTCTCTCATTGTTTAAGCTCATACACCGGTACTTCTTCTCTCTGTCTGTGCTGACAGGTTCTCTTTAAAGGGAATCTGTCAGCAGGTTTTTACAACCTCATCTGAGAGCAACATAATGTAGGCAAAGAAACCGTGAATCCAATGGTTTATCACATAGATTACTGAGAGATGTTGCTCTGAAATAATAAATTTAGATTCAGGATTACAGCAGAGCTGAGATAGCTGCCCCCACCCACACCAGGCTCTCAATAGAGATTGTGCATTAACTGTGAGGTGTCAATCACAGGAGGGGGCATGCCAGACTGCCATGCATGTGAGTTTCTAGTCCTGCAATGGTAATCACAGGGTAATAAACCCTTTAGTTTACTTAAACAATTACAAAGACCCTGATAAGAGAACCACAGTTGCTTTTTGTTTTTAGCTCTTACATCATGGTGTCCTCAGCTTACATAGCAAAAACCTGCTGACAGAGAAAAGAAGTAGCTGTTGCAGACTCTGCCATTGGACTAGCTCACTGACTGATTTCACTGTTGACTCATTCTGCAGCCAGCTTTTCATTCTGACAGTTTGTTTCTACAGTTTCTAAATTATTAATAAAACCCGGTTTCAGTCAAAAATACCTTAATTTACTTAAAAAGAAAAATGCCTTCATAGTTAAGGGGTCAAGTCCACAGCAGTATAGTACACAGCCCCTTTACAGGAATATACTGAGTGGCTATAGCAGCTTTTGTACACAGTATATATGTAGTTACACACACAGATATGCATATGCAAATTGTCACTTCAGTGAGGAAGTAAAGAAACTCTAAAGCCATCAGACAAAGTAGAAATCCTAAAAGTTATAATTGACTCTTTAACAAGCCTTTTAATATGACTTAGGATTTGTGCCAGATCAAAACCCCAAACTGCAGACACTGCATTTCTAGGTGATTGCCCTTATCAGTGCAGTGTGTGAGAATTCTGATCTGGTTATATGAGAGGCTAAGAAGAGGTCTGGGGGAACAGCTATTCTCCATGTGGAGAGTATTCTGCCAGTTGGCAGTGAGGAGACTTAAAGACGCAATGCTCCGCTGCACAAATTCTAAATCATTTTAAAAGGCTTGTAAAAGAGTTAATTATGGATTTTAGGATTGCCACCTTTATTAGGTGGCATTAGAGTTTTCCACTTACTCACTAAAGTGACAATTTGCATATGCAATTTCCAGAGGAGCATTGCGGCTTTAAGTCTCCCTGAGGCGGTCGACAGGGTATGGGGTACTCGGGTACCGGGCTGATGGTGGCTTTGATGGGGATTATCATGGCTGGTCGATCCCCGGTCCCGTGCCCTGGACCCTCAATGTCCGGGAACGATGGGGGAATAATGGGATTGTTAACATGACGCCGCTTATGGTACCTAGTAACGTGTCTACCAGGGCTGCAGCCGGCCGCTGAGGTGATGGTGGGTGCAGCAGAGTGTGGTACAGCTCCCCACAGGTGGAGCTTTACCTCAGGGCAGCGAGGATGGATGAGGGGAGCAGCAGTTAAGTCTTTGCTGACACAGCGGTGAATTGCGGCGGTTAGACATGCACACAGACACACAGGGATTGTTGTTTCGGTACCTTTTACTGGTGATAGGGTAACAGGTACAGTCCAGAGTAATAACCAGGTCCCCGGTGCAACTTGGGACTTCCACCTTAGAAAGTTATGAGGCCTCCTCTGTCTTTGTGCTCTGTGGTGTGGGGTAAGTCCTGCCTGAGCCTGAACCCACCGCTTCTTCTCCGTCTCTGGGCTTTGTCCTAAACTGGCAGTGAGGTCCTCCTATGGCCCCTGGTCCTATACTTGGTCAGTTTAGTGTCTCTTACTTTGTTCTCCTCAGGGTTGAACTCCTCCTGAGTCCTTCGGGCTTTTGCTGTAGCACTAAATGCTAGCAGCGTCGGACTCCGGTGTCCAGGTGTACTAAAGGGCTGTAGTAACCTTTTCTTAGTTCCCTTCTTTCTCCACTTGCCTCCGACCCTTTCCCTAGGGTGTGCACAGCGGTCAGTGGTCCTTGGTCCTGGGCCTGGATCCCTCCCAGCGACCAGCTCCTCTGTCTCCTCTCTTCCCTTTCACTGCAGACTCTAGACTGACTTCTGGGACTGACTAGCTCCTCGTCTCAGGCCTGGATGTTCTTAAAGGGGAACTGGCTTAAGGCACCAGTAGAGCTTCCCCTTCAGGTCTGGGTGAAGGTGTGGTGTGCTGTGCTAACCAAGGTGTAATTCCCTCCTTGCATCGGTGGATCCTGTGGCAATCCCCCGCAGGGTGCCACATCCTCACTGCCGGCTGCAGGTTACTCTCCACAAAGAAAATAGCTTTTCCCCCCAGACACACAGATATGATAACCCCTAAACCTTGTCTGTTAATGAGTTTCTAGTTTGACACTTATCCGTGGTTGTGTTACAAGGCTCAAGGCTTGGTTAAGGGTTGGACATTGACTTTTGTAAGTTCGCTACCTCTCTTGGTGCTAGCTGTGCAATACTATCCTTTATTCCTCTAGAGAGCTCATTGTATTATTTTTTTACAGAAAATATTTGTAATTTTTTTTTTAAAGTGAAATGGGCAGGGTTTTTCTTGCATATGTGTTCTTTGTTGCTCTATAGTTTTGTGACTTAACCTCTTTATGACACATGACGTGCTGGGTACGTCATGTGCCGGCTCCCTCCCTTTGATGTGAGCTCCGGTGCGAGCTGATTGGTGTCTTGTAAGACCTAGCAGCTTTCTCTGATGGATTCCAGTAGAATCTGCTTCTTTCCAATGTTCTCGAACTACATTGAGCTGTAGAGGCTGTGAAAAAGAGTAGGAAAAGCCGAGATAGGCTGTTTTTATCTTTTCTAAGGGTCAGATGGGGACATAATCTGCTACTGTTAGATTGGATGAGCATTGGTAAGGTGGCATCCAAGGCGTTGCTGCCAACTAAGGAATTGCACTGACACTGTCAAAAAGCCACAAGAGGTTGTCAAAGGATTAGAGATATGTGGTCAACGACACTGACCGAACCAAGTCAAGTCAGGATATCTAATGTTTTTGTCCTAATTCTTATACTCTCAATCATAAATGTGGAGATAAATCCATACACATGCTGATACCTCAACATTTTTAGGTTACTTGAGTTTAGAATTAATGAATAGATTGGATGTAACGCTTTTATTAAAAGATGTTCTCCCCACTGTCATGGTAATTGAAGGCTACATAAGCCTTTATAATCGAGAACATTGGTCTTGCGCTGATTGGTCCCATGATAAATCACATCTTAATAGGCAGCCGTGATGTTACAAGGATTCAGCTCAGGACACTTTAAAAGGAATAGACCTCAGCTTATTTCTTGGGTTATCTGAGAAAATATCAAGAGGAGTTACATGATGAAAATGAAGGCTGCGAAATACAAGGTGATAATTTAAGCATCTGGATACGATATGAAAGTGGAGAGGTGAAAATGGTCTGGACTTCAGCAGATGGCAAATACGAGCGAAGAAAGGAAGTCAAAGCAGATTTTCCTTGGCTTGTCACGTTTCTTTCTGCGGTTTGATCTGTATGGAGCGGCCCACCTGCGGGGACCCCAGATGAAATCATCTATGCCATTCGTAAACACGTGTATGAGTGTCGTCTGCCTCTCAGAATTCATGGTAAATGTCCTGAAAAGCAAATGTTCCTTACTAATTAGGTGTAAAGCCAACGGTGTTAAATTTGGATGTTGAGACAAGTTAATGGTTTTTGGACTAAAATACATAGAAAATGTGGATCTGATGCAGTCGAAAGCCAGAGTTTTACACTAGAATTGCTGTTATTCTGCATTATTAAATGACACTTTCCATTCTATAAGGAAGTATATCCTGAAATCAATGTATTGTAATTACCTGTGTGGCCATAATCTTGTTTAAAGGGAACCTGTCAGCTAGTTTAGACTCCCTAAACTAACACTACCTGGCCCTGCAGCTTCCTACTACATCCCTAACCATCCCTTTCTGAGCTAATTGTGTATTATAATGGTTGTGAAAAAAAGACTTTGTGATTTACATGTCCTTATGGAAACTATGTGGTGCCACGAGGTCCGGATGCCACAATACAAGCTTGGAAGCAAGTAAGGCATCCACTAGGTAACACACACACAGCTTCCTGATTCCTGGCCAGAAGGGTGAGCTCTAAAGCCTGGGTTCAGGGCAGGTTCCCTATAAATTCTGGTCTGGGGGAGGGTCAAGCAGTTCAGCTCCCGGGAAGACTATAGAAGACACCTTACGGATGGAGCCACGCCAGGCTTGTCCTAGGAGACTGACCAGACCGTGTGTGAGATCTGTGGTGAGGGCCTGGGGAAATGGAGGACTAGATCCAGGGAGTGGAGGCAATGCTGGTTCGCCCCAGTATCTAGTGCAGTACGGTCATCGGAGACCGAGGTCACCAGGAATTCTATATCCAGCAACCAAACCCGTAGGGTGGGTAATTTCACATTGCCTGCCCAACCTAAGGCTAGGAGACCCAGCCGCATAGTAGAGCTCAGGAGACTCAGCTAAGACGGGGAACCATCAGAGAGTTTGCGCCACCTGTCACACAGCCAGAGCAGACTAAAGGAGGCCTCAGCACAGTTACACGCAGCCAAGGCCCACCTACACTGAAGCAGTAGGTAATCCTCAGAACTTGCCTGGAGCGGATCGCCTCAACTTGCTTCCAAGCCCAGATCCCAAACATCAGCTTTGGACAGTACCCTGACAACTTTAGTGCTAAGTAAAAGGTAAGAGACCTGTTTCCTCTGTGTCTGTTTATTCTTCACTCGCTGAACCCTGCACCCCAACGTTCTCTATTCACATATACTGCATCCCTATACTTGCTTTGGGGACAACAAGCCCTATCCGTGGAGGGCTCACCATCCCAGCTGCTGCCTTCATCATCGTTCCCCAGAGCCCTGGACAGCAGCGGTGGCTTTACTAGCCACAACCCACGGGTGGCTTCACAAGTAACTATAAACTCTTTTTCCTCGTTCTATACTATAAGAAACCTTTCTTTTTCCTTTTTTCACCTTTTTATTGCCACACCTGGGACCACAGGACCGGGTTACGCCGCTGTGACGACCCCCAGTAGCCATAGAGGACGACAGGGCCTGGTCTCGAGTGCCCCTGTCCCCAGGGTGGGACAATTAGTGTTGACTAGTGTATGTAGTCACACTGGGCGGTCTCTTCGGGTCAATCTCCCCCCCTCACTGCTGGTATCACATCCCGGTCCCGGTTGGATTTCTCCACGGCTCCATTCTACCCCCTCAGGAGTGCACTCCTGATTTCAAATTCATTGTCCTTCTTCCGGGTATGACTCGCTAATGGAGCGTCATTTCTGGTCCTACGCATTGTTTTGGATTATTGGTGTACAAGTCGGCTCAGGAACATTGCCAGTATGCATTACGAAGCCTGCCCGTACACCCGATAATCCCACACAATGCATCGGACTGGAAATGACGCTTGGCCGGCGCGTCATGCCTGGAAAGAGGACGATGAATTAGAAATAAGGAGCGCGCTCCTGAGGGGGAGAATGGAGCCGTGGAAAACACCCACCGTGGCGTGATACCAGCAGTGAGGAGGGGAGTTGTACCCAGAGAGACCACCCCAATGTACCTACATGGAGTAGTCAAAAAGACTAGTTACCATATGGACATGTAAGTAACAAAGTCTTTTTTTCACAGGCATTATAGGACAGTGTTAGCTCAGACAGGCGTGGTTAGGGATGTAGCAGGGAGCTGCAGGGACAGATAGTGATAGGTTACCAGGCGATTTTTTTATTTTTTGTGCTTTCATTTTTTTACTGCTTATTCTAAGAGCCATAACTTTTTTTTATTTTTCTGTCCATTAAGCCGTGTGAGGGCTTGTTTTTGTGGGGTGTGTTTGTAGTTTTGTACACTATTAAATAAAGTGCAATCTTGTTTTTTGGAGGTTTCTTATTTACAGCCTTCATTATACTTTAAAACTTGCTTATGTTGCGGCTTTCTTGATATGGGGCTATATGGGGGCTTGTGTTCTGCGCCCCTGGTCCATGGTTTTATTGATATTTGGGGTATGTACCATGTTTTCATCACCTGTTACTAAATTTTTTCAGTTTTTTGCAGCTAAAAAACACAGTTGTGGTGTTTAATTTTTTTCTAATTATGCTGTTTATTGATCTGATTAATTTAATTTTCCGTAATATATTTTAGATTTTGATAGTTTGGACCTTTATAAACGAAGCGATACCAAATTATGTTTATTTTATTTTATTTTTTTTTTATCTGCCAAGAAGGGTGATTTCAAAGTTTGTTTTTTGTTATATTTTATTGGCAACGCCAACCATGAGGCCCATCTTTCTACAATGGAGCTATCAACCGCCGGATCGGCCACCCTCGCCTCCATCATCTGGTACAATTGGGGGTCGTCTGAACTTCTCCATCCCAAAAAACTCTCCTCAGGGGGAAAGTCTGGGTTAAAGGGATCCTGTCACTTCCAGAACGCCTCCTAAGCTACCAAAACATGTCCCTGCAGCATCCTATCACTAACCTCACACTCCTGTTGTCTCCTAAAAGCATCCTGTGAAAGTGCATAAAAACGTTTTAATACTTACTCATTAGTGATTATAATTAGCAGGGGCTATATTCTTTAGTCACCAGGGCGGGCTGTTTTGCAGGCTCCAGGTTCCACCCTCTCTCTGTCTGTTTGCTCTGCTTGTGCAGGCTTTACCCTCTCTATCACTCACAGAATGCAAATCATTAGTCCTGCCTTCAGCTGCACATCACAGCAGCACAGACAGAGAGAAGGTGGATCCTCGAGGCTGCAAAACAACATGCTCGGGTGACTAAAGAATATAGCCCCTGCTAATTATAATCACTAATGAGTAAGTATTAAAAGGTTTTTATGCACTTTCACAGGATGCTTTTAGGAGACAAAAGAAGTGTGAGATTAGTGATAGGATGCTGCAGGGACATGTTTTGCTAGCTTAGGAGGCGTTTTGGAGGTGACCGGATCCCTTTAAACAACAGAGGAGTCAACGGGTTCCCTTCCGAGGAAAGATGGCCCTTTCTACTTACTACATCCCACTCTTCAAAGCTAAGCCTCCCATATTGGGCTTTCCTCCTCTGTTTTCTAGCTTCTGACTTCAGCCATGGGAGAAGTCGTAACGGGGTTTCTGAGTCCATTTGTTCAGTCTCCACCCACTGTTTGTCATTATGGTGGAAATGCCAATCTAGGAGCCTGGTCAATACTGCCGCTTTATAATAGCTCCTAAAATCAGGGAGACTAGTGCCCCTTCACTTTTGCATCTAGTAAGGATTTTAATACTTACCCTGGGAGTGCGATTACCCCAGACAAATCTTAACATGGCCGACCTCAAATTTGCAAAATATGCCAGGGGAACATGTATCGGGATCGCCTGAAAGAGAAAGCGAGGGAGCACGTCCATTTTAAGTGCATTGATCCGTCCGAACCAGGAAAGGCCTCTTTAATTGTAAGTCTTTAGGTCTTTAAGTGTTTTCTCGAGGAGTGGCGTATAGTTAAGGGTGTACAACCTATTGGGTTCCAGGGGGGATCAAAACCCCCAGGTATTTCAGACTATCATGTTTCCACTTTAAGGGAAAATTATCCTTGAGATGAAGTACCTCCGATTCAGGCAAGGAAATATTCAGGGCCTCTGATTTTAAAAGTTGACTTTAAAAATACTCAACTTACTAAAGGTATTAAATTCTTTGATTTGGGAGGGGAAAGATATTCTGTGTTGGGTAACCAACAGCATCAAATCATCAGCAAAAAGTGCCAC
Source organism: Allobates femoralis (assembly GCA_033576535.1). Lineage (NCBI taxonomy): Eukaryota > Metazoa > Chordata > Amphibia > Anura > Aromobatidae > Allobates > Allobates femoralis. The sequence goes on from JARQOC010000001.1 coordinate 63,831,100, forward strand.
CTTACATTGATCTCCTCTAGTCTCAATGCCATTGATGCTCGGGTTATTCCGAATGGCGACTGCCAGGTGTTCCATAATAATTACTTATAAAAGGGACAGGGAACACCCCTGACGAGTACCATTCCAAATAAAAAAAGACGAGGACAGAACCCTATTTGTGCACACTCTAGCTGACGAATTACTGTATAGGGAGAAAACTCAATCCATAAATCAGGATTCCAGCCCAATTTGTCCCAAAGAAGCCCTCATGAAACCCCAATCGACCTGATCGAAGGCCTTCTGCGCATCTACTGATAAAAGGCACACCGAAATGCCCCTGGCCCTTGCCCTTGACATTAGTAATTAACCTTGTTAGTGTTATCCCTGTCCTCTCTGCCTTTAATAAACCCCACCTGGTCGTTATGCATAATTCCTGGAAGGCGAGGCGCCAATCTGTTATCGAGGGCTTCGAGAACAGTTTGATGTCGACATTTATTAATCAGATGGGGCTAAAATTGGCCACTTCATAATGATCTCGACCTGGCTTAGGGATAACACTAATATGCGCTTCTAAGGATTGCGCAAGCCATGGTGATTTGGACCCCACTGATTAAATATCAGATATGCAACTTTTTGTCCCTAATAATTACTGTAGCAGCGATATAGATGCCCCACAGTTGAGCTATTCATTCTCCATGGGGCTACTGAAAATCCTGGTGTGGTGCTCAGCAGCTCCATAGGGAATTAATGAAAACACCTTTGAGTATGCGCACCACTGCTCTATTCTAAGGAATAAAAGTTCTCTGGTACAGGTTCCAGTGTTCAGACCTCATCTATCAACAAATGATCCCCTATTTTGTGGATAGCTGGTGATTTGTTGTCACTGAATGTCCCCTTTAATCGGTGGAGTGGAAGATGCATGAGCATATCTGAAAAATGGAATTTGAGTATTATTTTGTGGTAAGATTAACAAAATGTGAGGCGATGTTCATCTTTTACAGAGTTTATTGGTAAATCATGTTATGTATGCTAGAACAGGTGCAAAAATTACCACTACCATAAGGCTCACCACTTTATGGAGATGTACCATTCTAGCACTTTGTACACCACTGTAATGTGTGAACATAAAGCATAGTGTACAGCCATCTTTAATTGCCAGGAGCTATACAGGAAACTTTGTAATGACTTGCACCTGGTTCAGAGATGAGGTGTTCTTAAAATTAAACCGGCCATAAAATATACCATAAACGAGGCGATAATGCACTTTCTGTCTCATTGACCTCATTTAAATGTTTAGCTTGTTGAACCTCATCCACATCAATATACCACATGTAGTAGACTTACCTAGTAGTCCTTTATTCTAAATAGAACTTGGCCTTCAATATGAGATGGAAAAAAGTGTGTGATGGGGATTTAGTTTTTTTTGCATTTCACTTACCAAGTCTACCACTGACGGTCACAGACGGAAAAGGGCCCCTGTGAAAGAATAGTATGTGGGCCCTTTTCATCACATTGCACAATCCTAAAAGCTTTAAAGTCGAAAATGGGCCACCTTATCTCTTGGGCTCGTGTGTGGCTGCACCAATGATATGTCCGACCTTGACATCGATCAATACAAGTCATTGGGGCTATTCATACATTAGATCTGTCTACTTAACTCAGGAAATATCTCTGCCTGTCCTATATAGGCAAGCACATCATATCCTAGCCAACAAACCCCTAATCTGTGAGTGAGAAAAATATAAAATGCATATTTTTAATGACTCCATTTTTTGCAAATGCAAAATTGTGCATGGTTGTTCGAACATAGCCTGACACTGTGGGGTAGAAAGGGATGTCCAGAGAGAGCAGAAGATGTCAACCCTGACATATATGAGAAGCAGCAGCCCAGCCAGCTATGTAAAGGAATAGCACAGTCTCTACAGCACCAAGGTAGTAGAAAATATGCAATGACTAGGAGAAAGTTACTTGAATTAGTTTTTTGTAATAAGATGAAAGCTAAAATAATCAGTGCAAATGTTTTTTTCCTTAAACTGTTGTTGTAAGTATATTTAAAGATTTGTACTACGTTTCTGTGTATATCAGAGCTGAACTCCATCTAAATGAGCGGAGGTCAATCATGCACACCATGGCTTCATTCTTTGTCGGCAGGGCTGTGGACTCCTCACTTTCCTTGAATCTGATTTCACCAAAATGGAGACTGACTCCACAGCCCTGTTTGTCGGTAGACCTGTTGGCGATAATAAAGTTTTGTACTCTGGTCTCATTGTGTCACGGTGTAGTGAATACTGATGAGGGAATGCAGTTACGGGCAGGGTGACCAGGGAAGACTAGTCTGAGCCTAGTCTAGTAACCCTGAATGTCCCTGAACCCGAAGGTATCTCTGATGGTGAGAAGGTTCGGGCCTCCAGCCTCTCCCTAAAACTCCTCCACCAGTCCTGCGCTATTCCCCCCTCACCTCCCTCCACAGAACTGGGATACAGCAACTCCAAAGGAAAGGCCATCAGCCACACAAACACACAGGTCAGCACAGCAAGGCTTCCAGGCATTGAGTGAATCTCTACCAGCAGCACCACCTGGTGGAAGGAGGGGGTACTTAAATGCTAGGGGGAGGGGAGTTCAGGTGAATCAAACATTAACCCTTCAACCAGCAGTTGAACCTAATAGTGATTGCAGTTCTGGAGCACAACGCAGGAGGCCAGGATCTTCACAACTATCAACCATGCAGCTCTTAGGCCCCATTCACACACTGTTTTTTTTGCTGCGTATTTTTACGCACAGGCTCAAAAGAATCCAGGAGTGGAACAATCAAAACCGGGAGTGGCACACTCAGAGGAAAGGTCTAATAGAAACAAGTGCTCCACTTATATGTTTAATCACCCACTCCTGGTTTGTGATGAGCTTGTGCTTAAAAATACGCAGCAAAAAAAGCAGTGTGTGAATGGGGCCTTAAAGGCAAACACATACACAGCAGCTTCCAGCAATGTCACCGCCATCTAAGTGCGTGACACATAGACAATGAATGGTGGTGCACTATTACAGTTGTGGCCAAAAGTATTGACACCTCTGCAATTCTGTCAGATAATACTCAGTTTCTTCCTGAAAATGATTGCAATCACATATTCTTTGGTATTATTATCTTCATTTAATTTGTCTTCAATGAAAAAACACAAAAAGAATTGTCCTAAAGCCAAATTGGATATAATTCCACACCAAACATAAAAAAGGGGGTGGACAAAAGTATTGGCACTGTTAGAAAAATCATGTGATGCTTCTCTAATTTGTGTAATTAACAGCACCTGTAACTTCCATGTGGCACCTAACAGGTGTTGGCAATAACTAAATCACACTTGCAGCCAGTTGACATGGATTAAAGTTGACTCAACCTCTGTCCTGTGTCCTTGTGTGTACCACATTGAGCATGGATAAAAGAAAGAAGACCAAAGAACTGTCTGAGGACTTGAGGAAGCATGAGCAATCTCAAGGCTACAAGTCCATCTCCAAAGACCTGAATGTTCCTGTGTCTACCGTGCGCAGTGTCATCAAGAAGTTTAAAGCCCATGGCACTGTGGCTAACCTCCCTAGATGTGGACGGAAAAGAAAAATTGACGAGAGATTTCAACGCAAGATTGTGCGGATGGTGGATAAAGAACCTCGACTAACATCCAAACAAGTTCAAGCTGCCCTGCAGTCCAAGGGTACAGCAGTGTCAACCCGTACTATCCGTTGGCGTCTGAATGAAAAGGGACTGTATGGTAGGATACCCAGGAAGACCCCACTTCTTACCCCGAGACATAAAAAAGCCAGGCTGGAGTTTGCCAAAACTTACCTGAGAAAGCCTACAACGTTTTGGAAGAATGTTCTCTGGTCAGATGAGACAAAAGTAGAGCTTTTTGGGCAAAGGCATCAACATAGAGTTTACAGGAGAGAAAAAGAGGCATTCAAAGAAAAGAACACGGTCCCTACAGTCAAACATGGCGGAGGTTCCCTGATGTTTTGGGGTTGCTTTGCTGCCTCTGGCACTGGACTGCTTGACCGTGTGCATAGCATTATGAAGTCTGAAGACTACCAACAAATTTTGCAGCATAATGTTGGGCCCAGTGTGAGAAAGCTGGGTCTCCCTCAGAGGTCATGGGTCTTCCAGCAGGACAATGACCCAAAACACACTTCAAAAAGCACTAGAAAATGGTTTGATAGAAAGCACTGGAGACTTCTAAGGTGGCCAGCAATGAGTCCAGACCTGAATCCCATAGAACACCTGTGGAGAGATCTAAAAATGGCAGTTTGGAGAAGGCACCCTTCAAATATCAGGGACCTGGAGCAGTTTGCCAAAGAAGAATGGTCTAAAATTCCAGCAGAGCATTGTAAGAAACTCATTGATGGTTACCGGAAGTGGTTGATCGCAGTTATTTTGGCTAAAGGTTGTGCAACCAAGTATTTGTGTGAATTGATCAATGTTTTGCTTTTTGCTTCATTCTCTTTTGTGTTTTTTCATTGAAGACAGATTAAATGAAGATAATAATACCAAAGAATTTGTGATTGCAATCATTTTCAGAAAGAAACTGAGTATTATCTGACAGAATTGCAGGGGTGTCAATACTTTTGGCCACAACTGTATGACCTCCACTTCACTCAAACAGGCCATCCCCTATATGAGTGGTATTCATCTGATCCAGATCAACAAAATGTTAACTTTTCATCTCATTGTAGTGCATATGGAGTACATAGTTCTCATTTTTAAATACTTAGATTAGCATCACCTCGGTTCTCTCCTGCACCATGTAACCAGCAATGTGATGATCACACTGCATCCTCTGTGTGGACTGATTTTGCAATATATTTCTGCGAGAGCCCTGACTCTGTGTAATTTGCCTAGTCATATTGCTGGTCACCTGCAGCAGAAGATGGCCAAGACGAAACTGATAAGTGACATTCTGTAAACATATGAAGATTCCATGCACCAAACCTTTTCTGCTCACCATATACCCTACAATAGGACTAAAAGTTAAACATTTTCATGGGAGTGATACATCATATAGAAATAAAAATTAAAATACATTATTGAAAAATAAAGAAAACAACCCTTCAATTTAGATTCACATCAAATAAATTTACTGAAAAGCTACAGACATCGTCACAAATGTATCCACCAAGCTTCAATTATAATATAGATATAAAATCTGAAAGACCATATAATATAAAGATGCAAAAGTACTTTTCAAAGTAGATGAGCAAATGATTAAGTCACTGGAGTAATCATAAGCAAACATAATAATAGACAAGAAATAAATCAAATTCTGCTAAACCTGATCACTCCAGGCTGACTAGCATGACAGAGGAAACTAATGCAGGTTGGGCTGATTCTCCTTTGCTATATCTGACCTGTGAAATGTGTAATCCTGCCTGAAAGCAGGGATACGGAAGACGACCTCTCCAAGAAAGGGTGACCTTCTTCTAGGAGCTGATACAGTAAGAAAGAAGAAATTGAACCCTGCTGATTTGTTCAACTTTCGAGCGTAGAGATCAAAAGAAGAAATGGTGGACTACTAAGAATGGGGTATGTGATGTTCTCGAAACACTTTAGTACAGCTGTCACTTCTTTGCTCCACCTCTGTTGATTTGGGCAATTACTTCCCTTGGTCATGTGATCAGCAGGGACCTATTCTTGACCCCAAATTAAGACCCTAGACTTTAACAGTCTCATCTGTTGTCCGTCCTGGTAAAGAGAATAAAATGTCCAATCCCAATTTTCAGAGCTGCTCAAGGGCTATGTGTCATCAGAAAATGTTATATTGCTTTAGTCTAAATTTTGTTGATCTTTTGGGATTGCTTTTTTTTTTTTTTTCTTCAGTTTCCATCAGAGCTGTAGAGTCGGTAAGACAAACATTCGACTCCGACTTTTCAGTTTCCCTGAATCCGACTCCATCTCTACCAGAATGGACACCGACTCTGACTTCACAGCCCTGATTTCAATGCCACTAGCTATATTTAAAGATAATCATGAAAACTTTCATTCTTCATAGGCTATTTTCTCTTCTGTAGATGTCACTTTTCAGTGTATCATGATCGTCAAAGACAGGATTACTATGATTGATGATATCTCTTTATGTAGATCACACAGAATGCTCCATTCATCTATGGTGGTCACAGCTTACCTCTTCCCCTTTTTCCACAATGATCCATGCACAGAGCATGTCTGGAGATCTTGGCATACTTGCCGAATGAACAGCTGGAAGTTAGCGGGTATGAGTGGCTTAGGTGGTATTCATGGTTTGGTGTTGGTGGGCGTGGCTCGGCATTTTACTGCAGGAATACACATTAATTCGGGAGGCACGGTGGCTCAGTGGTTAACTTTGCAGCCTTGCAGTGCTGAGGTCCTGGGTTCAATTCCCACCAAAGACAACATCTGCAAGGAGTTTTTATGTTCTCCCTGTGTTTGCATGGGTTTCCTCCCACTTTTCAAAGACATACTGATAGTATGCTTAGATTGTGAGCCCCAATGGGGACAGTGTTGCAAATGTATGTAAAAGCGCTATGGAATTAATAGCGCTATATAAATGAATAAATATTATTTTTAAGTCGATGCGGTTCTGGAGTTGATTTATACTAAAAGAGGGGGTCTGGAGGTAAGACCTCCAAGCCAAGGAGGTGCAGGAGGGGCGAAGCCCCACTGGCATGATCAATTATAGCGCTTTGACAGCCATTCCTCCACACCCACCAACTAAGGCTGCTTTCACATCAGCGGTAATCGCTGATCGCGGCAGTTGCGGTGAAAAAAACGCAACTGTCGCGACTACCGCATAACGGCCGCACTTGCGGTTAATTTGCGGCAAGCCCCATGCAATGTCTATGGGGCTTGCAATAAGTGCGGTACAGTTGCAGTTTCGGCATTTGCCACAGGTGCGGCCGCGAAAAAACCGCGGTATGCTGCGGTTCTTTCGCGGCCGCACTTGCCGCAAGTGCCGAAACCGCACTTGCCGCACACTTACCACAAGCCCCATAGACAATGCATGGGGCTTGCCGCAAGTGTGCCACAATCGTGGCTGTTATGCGGTATTCGCGGCAGTTGCAATTTTTTTTCATTACAACTACCGCGATCAGTGATTACCGCTGATGTTAAAGCAGCCTAAGTCAGTCATGCCACCTGTAAGCTTTAACTATGCAAGGGAGGGCATCACACCCCTGCAACCCCTGCCTTATCCCCAGACTCCCTCTTTTTTTTTTTCTTCTAATCAACTCCACGATCGCATGGACTTAAAGGGAACCAACCACTTCAGATCACCCTAATACACAGTTAGTACATGTCCCTGCACCCTAAGGATACCTTTCCAGCACTGTTTTTGTGTAAAATCTTGCATTAGTATAACTGATATAAAGAGTTTATAAACTTACTAGCCTGGAGACTTCTGGGCGTATCCCTCCTTCTGTTATACTACAGGGCTGTGCATTGCATGTCTGTGCTCCCCCTCCCTCCGTGCCTGCTGCCCTGCCCTGATGGTTGTGATCGTTATCTCCTCTGTACATAGGGAGGGGGAGCACAGCCATGCAATGAATGCACAGCCCTGAAGTATAACAGAAGGAGGGATACGCCCAGATGTCTCCAGGCTAGTAACTTTATAAACTCTTTATATCAGTTATACTAATGCAAGATTTTACACAAAAACAGTGCTGGAAAGGTATCCTTAGGGTGCAGGGACATGTACTAACTGTGTATTAGGGTGATCTGAGGTGGTTGGTTCCCTTTAAAAATTAATGTGTATTCCTTCACAGAAGGAAATGTCAGGCCAGACCAGACCCACCAACGACAAACCATGCCTACCAGCCGTTTAATCTGCAAGTTTGCCGAGCTCTCTACCACAGAAAAAGACAGATTACTATGGTCCATTTGGTTGCTCCATATCTTTGAGAGCTGTTAACAATTTAGAGAAGATAACCTTCCCATCATCCAGAAAAGTCTACGATGAGAAGATAAACATATTATTTAAAAATAAGGTGCATCACTTTCTGGTTTTAGTTAATTATGAAGAAAATAACATGGCACGTAATTGTTGGATATTACTCGTAAATAAAAGCAATTTTGGAAGTTACCATTTGTTAACATTCTCAGCCATTATTGAAATATTGGATAGGAAAAAATGAAAGCGGTATAATGGGTTCTAGAATTAGAAGCTGGGGGCACAAACGTCTTTAGTGAAATTCTTGTTTATTCATCACTATGCGTTTTAGCAGTGAACTCAGCCTTCATCAGGTGTACCATTATTGATACCCTTTCCATTTGAGCACCGGGTATCATCCTAGGAGCGCCCCTCTGTCTCACTCTTTTGTCTCCATTGTTGAGATATTAACACTTTTGCGTGCAGCTTGTTTCCTTGGCCACTGACCACATCAGAACGTAGGCAGTGCTTACAAACTCTTTCCTATTGAGCTTGTAAGCGTTGTTTTGAAGCTGGCCAGAATTACTGGAGCGTGGAGTTACAGCTTTACCCCGTGCAGCTTCAGCGCAGTGCTCTACAGGCTACACAGTGGTCGGTCTCTGGCAATGAGCTGTAAAGAAAAGAAAACTGCTAATAGAGTCTATGCCCATTTTGGATGGAGTCCGATGTGTGGCTTACTGACCTCACAGCCATGGTTGTGGAGTCGGAGTCCATTTTGATGGAGTTGGAGTTGGTTTCGGGTTAATTGAAGAGTCTGAGTCAGATGTTTGGCTTACCAACTCAACAGCTCTGGTTTTTACAAGCGCTATCCACTGATATCCATCTCTGAAGACGGGAATAAGTACCTTTAAGTGCCTGCAGTAACTTGTAGTCAAATAATGGTCACCTAGATAGGGAGTCATGTTGTTACTAGGCAATACACTCTTAAGGGTGTATGACAAAGGCAATTAAACCTTTAGCAGTTAGCGAGTACGCATTACGGGGTAATGTGTACCTTCAATTTGAATGACATTTTTGGTGAAAGGTCATAGAGATGATGCATCTAGTGGGAATAAATATCCAGACCGCACTGCATCCTGTCCTTTCTTTATTCTCTGCTGGATTTCTGTTTATAGCACTCTGTGCTCCAGGACGGTGGATTCGCTGGTAATTTTCAGCAAGGTTAATGACTGGAGGAATATGTATGGCAGAGGAATACATGTGACTTATCCAATCAGTATGCTTTTCATTCAGTCCTGAGGAGCACATAGAGCGCTGATGTTTTTAAAGTGCCGTCTGAGAAAGTAACAGCTGGGAACCTAGTAAATTGCAGGTCTCCTGATAGGAGCCGAGCGTGTGGAGCAACTACTGCAAAATAATGTGCACTTTTGGCCAGACGCTGATACAAGGTGACCGAAGAGTGAATCTGTGACTTTCTAGACTTCTACTTGTGTTCTGTGTATGCAGATGTTATGTACGAATAACATTTTGTAAGGGTAAAGCAGTATCTCTTTACAGAATAGGGTTTTTTAGGCTGGAGATCCGCTCCTCCTGAAGACAAAAAAGAGCTCATCTGCCATGCCCACAGTAGACACTCCCACTCCCATATGGCTGCTAATAGAGATGAACAGATGAGCGGTAAGGGTGACCCCCACCAATCTTATACCGATGACCTACCTCTTTACAATAGCTTTAAACTCATTTAATGAATGCTTGTTACTTACGGAAAAACATTTCGGAGCTTTTTCTGTTTGAACGCTACTTGTGTCCTTTATTTACTTTACTCACTTATATAGCCCTCTGGAGATTATCATCACTGTCCCTATTGGAGCTCTCAATCTAAATTCCCTATCATTATGTCTTTGGAGCGTTGGAGGAAACTGGAGAACCTGGAGGAAACCCACACAAACACGAAGAGAACAAAGAAACTCCTTGCAGATATTGTCCTTTGCAGGATTTGAACCCAGAGCCACAGCACTGTAAAGCAACAGTGTTAACCACTGAGCCACCGTGCTGCCCTATTATTGCAGTGTATAATTTAAGTTCTCAGCTGTTGCCATTCCTCATGTTAATGGGACGAGCAATATTATTATTTACCGGCCTTCAGCTTGATCTCGAGCCATGACTACTTGATGGATGAACGCTCTGTAGTCAGATCGATCTTAAGCGAGCCCAGATAGGTCCATCAAGGTCTTCACCTCTTTTTTTTCTTCATGGTATCTAGCCATTGGGTTGCTGGTCTTCCTCTTTGACTTGTTCCTTCTATTATTCTGACCATTATGTCTTTTGCCAGTGATTTCTCTCTTCTTATGAAGTGTCCAAAGTAGGCAAGTCGTAGCTTGGCGATCCTTGGTTCAAGTGACGTGTCTGGCTTGATAGTGAGAAATATTCTAGTTGTTAAAATTTACGGCATTTCTATCTATATTTATAAAGCGCCAACATGTTCTGCAGACATTGTCATCACTCATTCTCCCCAGTTGGTCTCACAATCTGATTTTCCTATTGTGATGTGGTGACTGGCTGCATTATAAATGACTGGTTTGTATCGTACAGGCGGAGGTCTGCTGCAATGTAAATATGAAGGTCTCGCTGGTACTTGCAGCATTACACAGAGGGGTTAATGCATGCAGGTATGTGTGTGTCGGGCTGAACACTCCTCTCGACTTCTGAGTATATCAGGTGACAGGTTCTGGGTCACATGGTCTGTGATGCTCACCAGATCCTGTAAGTGTACAGGTTTCCTGAACAAGCACATGATGAGAAGACCAGGCCTGGAGCTTGCTGTAGCTCCTGGAGCTATGGACTGTCAGGAACCCTTAGAAAGGTAACTTCAGGAGAAGGGGTCGTTTACTGACCAAGGTCAGTGATTGAACTGTGTGGAAGAACCCCGCGTATGAGGTTATGGACTATCATAATTGTTATGTAAAGCCAGAGGATGGCGTATGTTTGGTTTATATCAAGTGGGTTATGTTGGTAAATACACCGACTGGACTTAATTTAAATAGAAACCATTGCTGTGTTTCCATTCCCCAAATACATTCAGCGAGTGCTGCCTCACATTATCTTTATGGGATTGAATTGTGGGAAGAAAACCGTAATCACCAGAAGATACCCACTTAAACACAGGGAGAAAATACAAACTCCCCAAGCAAATGTGACCCCGTTGCAATTCGATCTGAGGACCTCTACATTGTGAAGCTACAGTGCTAATGATTGAGCCACCTTGCTGTTATCACTTTATGGTCAGTAGATGCCCAACTACTGCGACATCCACCATATCCTAAAACATTGACGTTTACATGAGAATTCCACGACTATGTTGGAACTTCTATCGGAGCGCCATACATTGGGATGCTGTTCAGCTGCAATCTCTACAAAGAGATAGGTCTGTAGTAGAGCTTTTCAGAAACTGGAGTTTAACCGTCCGTATTTCTTGATGTGGGAAAATTCCTTTAAATTGTAACTGCCATTTAATTTTTTATTTCATAACTAGTAAAAAGGCCCGATGCAATTGCATCGGGAGCACGGTGAAATGAATTGTGTGTATAGAGGCGGCTGTGTGGGTCGCAGAGTATAGAGGCGGCTCCGTGGGTCGCAAAGTATAGAGGCGGCTCCGTGGGTCGCAGATTATAGAGGCGGCTCCGTGGGTGGCCGAGTATAGAGGCGGCTCCGTGGGTGGCCGAGTATAGAGGCGGCTCCGTGGGTGGCCGAGTATAGAGGCGGCTGCGTGGGTGGCCGAGGCGATTTTTGCACCGAAAATAAAATCTGACAGAATCGGATCGGACCGAATCGGATGGCATTTAGTGCGCATCGGATCCGACCCGATCAATTTAACATGGGGCCCTATGGAGAAGGGTTCGAGGAAACATCTGATGTCTCCTCGGACCCGATTTTACTGTACTGAGCATACTCAGTACAGTAAAACTTCTCCAAACAGGAAGGCAGGGGTTAAAATTTTTTTAAAAAGTTTATGCTCACCTCACCCCGAGCCCCCGCCGTCTCCCGCCGTCTTCCTGCAGACTCCCGGTGCCTCCCGCAGGCTCCCAGTGTCTGCAGAGGTCTTCTACTGCAGTATAGGACCTGCGGTGATGTCACAGTCACGTGAACGCAGGTTACCATGGAGTAACCTGGTGTCACATGACTGTGACATCACCGCAGGTCCTGTACTGCAGTAGAAGACCTCTGCAGACATCGGGAGCCTGCAGGAAGACGGCGGGGGCTCGGGGAGAGGTGAGTATATATATATATATATATATATTTTTTTAACAGTAGTGCAGCTGCGGCTCGCGATGACGCTGCGCGTCATCGCTCGCAGTGCTGCAAAGGAGCTTGAGATTCGGCTACAACGCCCGAATTCCAAACTCCCGATTATATAAGTAGATGTAGAGCAAGCAATTTTAATAAACTTTGAAATATACTTTATCAGAGAATTCTGGTTGAAAACCATTCGTAAACCTTCCACAAGGAGTCCCCACTAGACTGTGTGTGAAGCAGACATAAGTTCATTCTCAGTCAGATCAATCTTCACACTGAATACAGGGCATGTAACCTTATAAGGGAAAGGCGGTGAGGCCTAGACTGTATGGAGCTCCTGACTGCAGCTGACGAGGTGACGATGTATCAGATTAGCTCAGGCTACAGCACAGTGCTAAGCAACGTCAGAATGTCAGGATCACTGCAAACTCCTCTTTATTTGGCACAAGCTTCTGTTCTGTCGTCTTGTTCTTCTCTACTCAGTCACGATTTCTGTTAACCCCTGATATAGAGTCACTTTACTCCACTGAAATGGATGTACGAGCTGTAAATCAAAGAAATTGTCTGCCACCTTAGTCACTACTGTATGTTGTATATCTCCAGTTTTGACAAACTCCATAGAATTCTATATACATATGTGGGAATAGTATTAGTATATATATATTTTTGCTGTAGTTTTATCAGCTTTTGACTTCAGATTTTACAACCCTTTAAGCCAGACATAACACCCAGGTCTAGTGACCTATATAAGGTTGTGGGGGTGAGGTGGGAATACAGAATTATTTTTTTGGGCTGTAAGTACCCTATAAAATGAGCCAGTACATCAGCAGTGCTTTTCCTGCTGTGAAGTGTGGTAAAACCGATGCTGTTAAGGACAGAAGAAAGATGAAGTCGTGTTCTGGTTATATGCACGGTCTAAGCACAGCAAGACAGAGAGAGACAGCAGGCACTAAAATCCTTTGCAAGAAGATAAATTAGAGCAAGAAAGCACTCAGTGGAAATCCTGTGAACAGCATCAGCAGCATTTTCAGGAGAAAACAGCGGCAGCGAGAACAGCCTGGCGGGTTTTAAAGGTCACATCATCTTTCGCAAATTATAAATCAGTCAGAGAGAATTAGCCATCCAGGATGCTCTTGTCTTTCCACAAGAGTGCTTTTCTGCTGCAGTGCATTAAATAAAAAAAAAAACCCCCAGTTGGGTGGATAGTCAACCGAAACACTGGCAGGAGGACAATATGGATCTATGGTCTATCTCCAGAGTGTACAGGTGGAGCTGAAGTGTTAGCAGGCAACCACCCATTCACCACTGCCCTGCCCACTGGTGTGCCATCCCATATTGTATATTTGTAGATACTATCTATTTGTCTGATGTCATAAAGGTCAGTGCTACAGGTAAAATATATCTTTGTACCGTGTTAGCCAGTAGATTAAAAAAAATTAAGTCCTCAGTGGTTGATACCTTTAAGGTTAACGATAGGATGGTAATTAATAGCAGCTTTCGAGACTACCCAAGTCTCTTCATCAGGCACATCACTGAGCCTGATGAAGACAAAGGAGTATTCTCGAAAGCTGCTTATATGACCATCCTTTCAGTTAGCCATTAAAGGGACACTGTCACCAAGATTTTGCAATCTCATCTGACAGCATCTTGTACAGAGACCCTGTTTCCAGTGATATGTCACTTACTTGGCTGCTCAGTGTAGTTTTCATAAAATCACTGTTTAATCAGTTGGAGATTAACATTATAGGACTAATCAAATATTCCAGCACATTCATTTAGTGCTAAATATGAAGCAGGAAAACAGTAATTATATTAAAATTACAGCAAGCAGCTCAGTAAGTGACACATCGCTGGAATCAGGGTCTCTATTTCTACATTATGCTGCTGTCAGATGGGTTGACAAAAATCTGGTGACCGTGTCCCTTTAAAGGTATCAACCACTGAGGACTCTTAATTTTTTAATAAACATCTATAAATCAATTCTTTGGTGGTAGATGGACTCTGTACTAAGTGCGGAGTGGATACAATCTGCACACAGACAGAAAAGGGCCCCAGTTAAGAACTACATTTAGGCCCTGTGCAGCCAAAGAGCTCATCCAAAATATACAATTCTACCTGCTTTGGAGATTGAAATGGGCCCCCTAACCTCTCGGGCCCCTCTGCGGCTGCACAGGTTGCACCGATGATCTGTCTGCCCCTGCAGTTGGGATGTGTGTTTTGTGGAGTGTGACAAGGTCAAGATACTTGGCTTCTGGTTTTAGAACACAGATGATTTTCTACCTAATTATAAACACATTTTTCCATTTGAAATCGGTATAAAACTGAGTTTTTATTCTGTTAGTTTTAATTAAGGACCTGTATCTGCATTTTCAGAATATATGGCACAGAAAGAGAAGATTTAGTAGCCATATGAAGAGACTGAGACAATAGTCTTGGCACACTTTTAGGCCCTGTTCACACTGGTATCAAGGCTACAGCTCAGTCACATTTCTTACAGATTTCTTTGACTTTACATAGGACTGTAAGTGGGACAGCTCTCCTGACACTGAGCATCTTTTCTTTGAGGTTGTAATTTTGTCTGTTATTTAAACTAAAAGGATGATTACATTGACAGCTGGGTTTTATCATTCCCCTTGTCAATAGGGCATGTCCCTACGCAGCACTGATTAAACATGTCTTATTAACAAAGAGCATGGTAACACCCAGTTCTAATTCATACATGTAAAGCATGTAGCCCCTAAGTACCGTATTTTTCGCTTTATAAAATGCACTTTTATTCCCCAGCTTTTGGGGAAAGTGGGGGATGCGTCTTATAAAGCGAAAGTAAACGTTGTGCTGTAGGGAAGAGGGGGGCCGCTCTGGAGCTGTGTCGGGGGGCTGGATGGGGCCAGGAGCAGGCTGCAGCTGTGGGCTGTGATCACGTGGGGCCGTCATATCCCTGTAATATGCACTGCATCCCACTGTCAGTCAGCGGGAGCAGCCCATATTACAGGAGCCGGGTCCGCAGCTCAGCGGCTGTAGCCTGTCTGACTAGTCAGTGCTTTCCATGCTTGCATTACACGGAAAGCACTGACTATTTCGGGGACGTGATACTCACCTAGCTTCACCGCTACCTGCTGACCTCGCTATCTCCACTGTCGGTGCTGAGTAGGCATCTGGGTCCTGTAGTAGCATCTGTCCCGTGAGTAGGCACTGGTCCGTAATCACCGAGAGCTGCTCTCAGGACCCGGATACCGTCAGCACAGACAGCTGGTGATAGTGCGGTCAGTAGGCAGCGGTGATGCTAAGTGAGTAACCCACGTTTATTATTTTTTACTGTGTGCAAAGGTGGGGGCTCTATGTGCCAAAATGGGGGCTGTGCCAGCATGGCTGGAGGGAGCAGTGTGCCAGCATGCGGGGCTTCAGTGCCAGCACGGGGGGCTGCTGTGCCAGCATGGCTGGAGGGGCTTCTGTGCCAAGCATGGTGGGGCTAGTTGTGCCAGCATGGGGGGCTACTGTGCCAGCATGGGGGGGCGGCTACTGGGTCTGGCCAGCATAGGGGGGCTACTGTGCCAGCATGGGGGCTGGCATACTATGTGCCAGCATGGGGGGCTACTGTGCCAGCATGGCCTGGAGGTGGCATGTGGTGCCTATGGCAATGGGGGCTAGTGTGCTAGTGGTGTGCAGATGGGGTAGTGGCTAGTGTGTGCACATGGCAATGGGGGGCAGTGTATCGGCCAGCATGAGTGGCCAATGGTGTAACAGCATGGGTGATATATATTCCAGGATGGACATATAGTATATGATTTGTAAGACGGACACTGGCATTGTAAGACGGATCCCATTTAATATTAAAAAATATTTTTTTCTCTTTTCCTTCACCAAATTTGGGGGTGCGTCTTATAATCAAGTGCGTCTTATAAAGCGAAAAATACGGTACATCACAATGGGAATGTGTAGCTTAACTTAAAGGGGTTGTCCACTACTACCGTAAGACAACACCTTCTGATTCCAATTGTTTTTCCCATTAAAAATAAAAGACACTCTACTCACCTCCTGTGCTGCCGCCATGCTAGCGCTGTCGGTAACCCCAATTTAGGGCTCGCATGACATTGTGACATCACGGTAGCCCGCATCTACGGTATTCACGGCCAGCTTCTGTCTCCCCACTTTTGTACCAAATAAGTTAATCAACCGACAGCAACCCTGATGCTCACTTCAGACGGAAGCCGGTTGTGATTGGAAGAGTGAGGATCACATAACGGCACAATATCATGTGCTATTATGGGGAGCACAGACTCCCTGTAAAGAAGGAGGGACAATAGATATACACAACTTAAGGCAAAGATGCTCCAGACTAACATATTAGTAGATACAGGTGAAGCTCAATGAGTTAGAATATCATTAAAAAGTTACTTTATTTCAGTAATCCAATACACAATGAAACACATATTATATTGAGTCATTTCAAACAATGATCTATTTCAAGTGTTTATTTCTATCAATGTTGATGATTATGGCTTACAGCCAATGAAAACACAAAGGTCATTATCTCAGAAAATTAAAGTAGGGCATATGAAGGGTCTGAGAGATGAAATATGACCTAAATAGGTATCAGAGGCTTCACCTTGTGTGGTTGTGAGTCACAACCTCTATAAAAGCAGATGATGGCAGCTGCAGTCCCCAGTGTGTTGCATATAGAGTAGGGAGGATGAAGCGTTAAAAACCGTGCTGCCGTATTCCACGAGACATCAAAGGGTGAATATAAGATTATTAGTCAACATGTTTCAGGGCTCTCTGGCCCCTTCCTCAGGACAAATCCATATCATATTGCCATGTGTCAGGATCTTTCAGGGAACCCTGAAATGCGTTGACTAATCAGTATATTCACCCTTTAATGTCTCGTGGAATACAGCAGCACATTATTTAACCCTTCAGTCTCCCTATTTAAATTTTCTGAGGTAATGACCTTTGGATTTTCATTGTAAGCCATAATCATCAACATTTACAGAAATAAACACTTGAAATAGATCACTCTGTGTGTAATGACTCTATATAATGTGTTTCACCTTATGTATTGAATTACTGAAAAAAATTAACTTTTTGATATTCTAATTCATTGGGATGCCCCTGTATATAGTGAATATAGAGAATGATTAGCGAATATATAGTGATTACAGCAGAATGAATAATATGTACCGTAAGTAATTACCAAAATGTCATAGACAATATGTCCTCTTTAAAAGGTATTCTTTAAATTGTAAACGCAATACATTATTTTTCCTACCTAAAAGTACAAGCAAATATAAGACATTTTTTAATATTTGCTTCTTCCCACTTATCAAGCACTTGTTTCTCTGCATTGGTAATTCTCTTTCAGAAACTGCTCTAAAATGTCTACAAATCTGTCTTCAGTAAGAGATCTAATTACACCTACTGCCTGTAGAGGAATATGAAGAGGAAAGAGTGGAACTTCTGAAGGGAAACAGTAGATGAAACCAAAGAAAACTGCTCAGGTTTCTTGGTTAAATATATCTATATTGAAGTTTTAAAGATTTAAACAAAGCAAACATTGAAACAATCATTAAGCATGTCCAACAAGTACTGCTCAGGCTTCTAATGTTAAATTGTTATGGTTAATATTTCATAATAATATTAACATGTTGCCTGCCCCTGTCCTAATTTATGTAGACCAAGTGCCGGCGACGAAAAGTATGATACCAGGCACACAGAGTCAGTTGTACACCCTTCCTTGGTCAGTTCCAAGCTCCAAGTGTGGTGTATTTTAAAAAGGCATGAGGATTTCCTCAGTAAGGGGCCCGGCTAGCTCAGTCGGTAGAGCATGAGATTCTTAAGGTACCGTCACACCGGCAATATTGCTTGCAATTTCACTGGCAATTTGCTGTTGCAGTGAAATCATGGACACATTGTTCCATTTGAACACGGCAACAAAATAGAACAATGTGTCCATGATTTCACTGCAACCAGCAAATTGCCAGTGAAATTGCAAGCAATATTGCCGCGTGTAACGGTACCTTAAATCTCATCGTCGTATTTGAGCCCCACATTGGGCGCCAATTGTTATTGTTAATATTTCATAATAATATTAACAAGTTGCCTGCCCCTGTCCTAATTTATATAGACCAAGTGCCGGCAATGACAAGTATGACACCAGACACACAGAGTCTGATGTACACCCTTCCTTGGTCAGTTCCAAGCTCCAAGTGTGGTGTATTTTAAAAAGGCATGGTTTTCCTCAGTAAGGGGCTCGGCCAGCCCTACTCAGATGTATTCATTGGTCAGTGGGTTAGTCCATGGGCGGATTCATGAGGTCATCAGGGGGTGTGGTCTTGATCGAGTATGTCCAGGTGATGTGGCATTCTGTGATTGGTCAGTCTTCTCTGGACTCCAGCTTCGGTGATTGGTCAGTCTTCTTTGACTCCATCTTGCTCTCAGAGACCATGGTGTGATGTGGCAGGAAATGGCAGCCATGTTTAAGTCACAACTTATACAACTTATACAATGTAAAATAATACACTCTATGGATCGTTTCTCGCCATGCCCTTATGCCTTAAGGCTAATTAAGTATTTGATCCTATGGCTCTCCTCAACAAAATAAAAGTATAAAAGTAACATGAAAGTGCAGTTACACTTTGTTTTTAGTTTTTTAAAGTTTATTTTAAACTAGGAAGCAAGATTGCCTAAAAGAGACCAGAATCCACAATGAACAGTAAAGATTACAAGTAATATGTCTGTTGCCTAATACATTGGTATGAACACATAATCATTTACTGCGAGATGTAAAATTGTGATAATTGCAGTCAAAATATTCTAAATATGCTCTTCCATCTTAACAAAAATAACACTATCCCCAGGCTTTTCCCTTTAATACTCCCTCCACTTTTTTCATATTTTTCTTAATCAAACTTTGCATTTTGTTCTCTTTAGTGCACTTTTCCATCTTTGACGGACTTTATTCTGGAGCCACCCTCCAGTATGATTTGACGGAGGATCGCATCGCACTGCTTGGAGTGGCTTGTGGCTCTCCTGACCTGAGCACAGCAGCTTCACGTATTTCTATGCAGCGGTCACGCTTGGGTCAGAGGGGGTCGCTGGCCAGTCCGAGCATTGAGATGCAATCCTTGTCCTAGCTATTCGACTTTGTAACACCAGCCTAAAGCTTTCAATGGAAATCTACTATTACAAAAATAAATATCAGAAACTAAAACAATTATCTTATCTTCATAGACTTTCCTATAATTGTTTTGTTTCAGAGAAAACCTAGCCAGCCAGGTACTGTGGGGAGAGATCTGACTAGTCCAATAAGGTCCCCAGCCGGCTTCTCATGCCATGCTCCATTTGACTGACAGGTCTTTCCCTATTTACACACATTGGAGAAACCCATTAATCAAGTTGTAAAAAGACAAATAGGGAGGGGGACAAGAGGCGCAATAGTGCCCTATCACTAGTGACACTGTGTATGTAGGTAGTGCTATGAAGCTTCTCACCTGGTCCAGTTGTGATTCCCACAACTGGTTTGAAGGCGTTTTGGAAACTGTGTTCCAGCTGCTGCAGAACCTCCACCCACCACTGGATAGTGGTTTGAAACCAAGAAGATGATGGGAGTGCTGGTGTATCACGGTCCGCGCTGCTGTAGTATGAATAAACTCACCAAAGAGCCCAGAGTATTTTCATCCTTTATTTCCTCCTCTTTCCTACGCGTTTCAGCGCCACACCCGGCGCCTTCCTCAGGGACAATGTCCCTGAGGAAGGCGCCGGCTGTGGCGCTGAAATGCGTAGGAAAGAGGAGGAAATAATTAATCAAGTTGAGTAGATCATGGAGAAGCCAGCCAGTAACTGAACTGGACTAGTCAGGTCTGTCCCTCTAGTCTCCAGCCGTTCTGTGAAACATCACAGCTTTTCAGAATAAAACATACCTGGCTGTAATCACACATCTTGGCTCTGATTTATGCTGCCCGAGGCACCCATCTAATGACAGGATCCCTTTAACTACTTAGATGCAGTTGTCAAAAGCTTGACAGCAGTGTTAGTATTTCTCAAGGGCTGGGTGGGATAAATGAACATTGGCACAAATCTGTGCCAATAAATCGTATGAATAGAAAGTACATCTCGTTCAATAAAAGAAAAGTCCTCGTACCGCTCCATTGATGAATGAGACGATTCATATCTCAACCACGTTCTTGTGTAAACTCGCCCCTACTAAGTCAATGCTCCCATTGCAGTCATATCTAGAATTTCCACGAAATTACATTTGATAGCAAATATATCGTTGTGAATAAAATACTATTCATATTGTCAAAGTTTGGACATTACTGGGAACCTCTCCTTAATCAATGGATTTTGCTAGGAACCATTGGTCTCTTGTATGAAAGTTCTGCAAGATGCTGTTACTATCGAAGCAAGATGGAGCCATTGTCATAAAGATTCAGGACATAGGTCTGTAGATACAATTTTGGAACAGTTTGTACGGCTCCTCCAAATAAAAGCAATTTACTGGTTTACAAAGACGCTCAAGACCTTCGTCACGATCTGCGTGTAAAGTGACCCTCAGTACTCCACCTTCTTATTTTTCTGACCATTTATTACAACAGTGAGATCTTGCAAATAACCTTCCCAATCTGTAAGAAGTCTTTTTAGAATTAAATTATGTATTTTTGTTTTAACTATTTGAGGAATTTTCCCTTCAATTTGATTATCTCGGTCAATCTCAAAAGCTTCCTCGTGTATATTAATTAGTGGTCCCCCTGTACAGTGATGTAAGTCTTCCGCTTTCTCTACCTATAGGCAGCCTACTGACCTTTCACATGACTTTGTATAGTTTGGTTAGTAAATCTGATATCAGAGATCATTCACAAACCTGAATGTCACACAGACTGAAGGTACACCCCATAGAGATGCAAACCTCTAGACAAATTCACATCAATATAAAGTAGAACTGGACACTCAAAGTAAATTTTAGATCAAATTAATGACAACCATCCCATTAGAGTTTTTCCACTTGTGTGGTATTAAATGGGATCTGTCAGCATGTTTTTTGCTATCTCTTCTGACAGCAGCATAATGTAGGCAAATAGATTCTGAATCCCATATGTGTATCACATAGATTAGGGTGCCTTCACATTTGCGTATGGGAAAGCAGCGTATGCTGCGTTCCCATACGCAGTCAAACGCATGCGCACTGCGGTTCCTATGTTTAACATAGGAACGCATAGTGCCCGCGTTTGCTGCGTTCGGGTGCGGATGCGGACGATATCTGTTCCTTCCGGTGTCCAGCATCCGCGCCCGGGACGCAGCATGTTGCATTTTTTTGTGCGCTCAGGGAGCTTGGAAAATCGGCAAGCGTCCCCAAGCGCACAAAACCTGCATTGTCTTCAATGGGTCCGCAGTGTTCAGCGCTTGACAGCGCTGGAGAACGCTGCGGACCCATTGAAAAATCTCCCGGTGGCCGCCGGTGATGTCACAGGAGCTCACCGACGGCCACTGGGAGATCAGCTGAGCCACTGCTGTCCTCCTCCTCCCCGCCGCCGGTAAGCACCGGGACCTGTCGGCGGGGAGTACAGCTGATCTGACAGCTGTTTGAATCTTCCCGCGCCGACATCTCCTCTCGGTGTCGGCGCGGAAAGATTCAAACAGCTGTCAGATCAGCTGTACTCCCCGCCGACAGTCCCGGAGCTTACCGGCGGCCGGGAGGAGGAGATCTCCGGCGCTGAACTCCTCCTCCGGCCCGCCCCCGGACAACGCCGATTGGCTGCCGGGCTCCCTAGTGATGTGTCCGCAGGCGGACATTATCCGCTGCGGACACATCATAAAGACACTGGTTTTGACAGCGTTTGTGTCTGCATGCCATCAGCATGCAGACACAAACGCCAGTGTGAAGCCACCCTTACTGCATGAAATAACAATCATTTAGGCTGCCTTCACATTTACGGACCCCTCCGCAGCGTTCTGCAGAGGGGATCCGCAATGTGAGCGCAGCACCACCAGCCCCTATCTTTATAATGGGAGCGAACGGTGCTGCGCTTGACTGCGCATGACCGTGCGCACCCATTCACCCGCATATGTGATCTGTGCGCAGACGGATGCCTGCGCACAAATCACACACTCTCGCCCGCACCAGGGACGCAACATGTCGCATCCGCCTGCGCACAGATCACATATGGGAGTGAATGGGTGCGCACGGTCATTGGCGGTCAAGCGCAGCACCGTGCGCTCCCATTATAAAGATAGGAGCTCGCGGCCGCTGCGGTCACATTGCGGATCCCCTCCGCAGAACGCTGCGGAGGGGTCCGCAAATGTGAACCCAGCCTTAGATTCAGACATGTAGATGAGCTGGGAGAGCTGCGCCTGCCCACACCAGCCTATTAGTAGAGATTGTGCATTGACGGAGAGGTGTCAATCACAGCAGGGGGCCATGGGCCTGACTTTCTGGTCCTGCAATGTTAATTACAGGGTAATAAATCCTTTAGTTTACGTACACAATAGCAGGTGTAGAGATAAGACAAGCACATTTGCATTTGTTTTTAAAGCCCCAGTCACACATAACTAAATGGTTAGCGAGATTGTTGTTAAGTCCCAAATTTTGAGATGTAACAGCAATCTTGCTAACGATCTCATTATGTGTGACACTTAGCAGCGATCAGGCCCCTGCTGTGAGATCGCTGATCGTTACAAAATGCTCTGGGTCATTTTTTGGTCGTTGGGTCCCCGCTGGGAACGCTGCATCGCTGTGTTTGAAAGGGACAACGACCAACGATCTCAATACTACGCTTGAGAGTGACAATTCCCAAAGACCTCCTATCATTCCCGATCGTTGCTGAGTCTCTCGTGAGATCTGACTGTTTGACATCTCACCAGCGATCCCAAAGTGACGCACCAGCGATCCCTAAGGATCGTTATCATTGTCGGGATCACCGTTGCGTCGTTGTGTGTGACAGGAGCTCAACTCTTGCAGCGTGCTATCCTCAATTTACATAGAAAAAGCCTGCTGACAGATTTCCTTTTAAGGCTTGTGACTACAGCTTTTCTATTATATATTTTCTGGTCATCATAATGGGAGACCCAGATAATGGGGTTTAGGGCACTGCCCTCCGGAGGTCACACTAGGTACTACAAGTTTGTAGACACCGCCCCCTCCGCTTATAAACCCCTACCGCAGGGAACATCCTCAGTTTTAAACTTAGTGTGCTCGGAGGATCACGCTTTGCTTGCACTTCACTGCATTCTCACACTTACGTGATGGCGTCTGAAGACAAGGTAAAATGGTTCCGGTCGGGACCTGCGACAGCCTCCCCGCTCACCCTTGTGGAACACGCTGGTGGAGGTACCGGAGGGCCTAGAGCCTGGACACCTTGTGTTCTCCCGGTACGCTGTTGCGCTCCTTTCCATCCCTCTCTGGGGGGCTCTGGAGAGTGGGAGATGGGAGCCTTGCACAGCTCCGCTCCGTCCGAGGCCTCCCTAAATGGTGCTTACAGACCGGACTGGAGCCAGCCCAGTCCGAGGCCTCCCTAAATGGTGCTTACACTCCGGACTGGTGCTGAACCCCCGTCCGAGGCCTCCCTAAATGGTGCTTACAGACCGGACCGGCACTGAGGGACTCTGTGTCTCCTGTGTGCCTGGGGGTAGTGTCTGTCACTTTATGTGTCCTGACACTTAGACCGCGCGTTACTCTCGAGTCCGCGGATCTGGAGGTGTACCCCGTGCTGGAGTCACCCTGGCTGACCGCCCTGTGTGTCGCAGGGGCTGAGGCTGTAGGCTGCAGATGTGTATTGGTGCATGCAGTCTGTGTGTTGTACTCCACACTATTTCCCGCGCTGCGGGCTCCGGCGCCTTAATGCTGAGGCTGCTTGGAGGATAGGAAGCAGCCCGTGCGGTGACGTCATCGATGGGCGTGTGTGTGTGCTTCCCGCGTGTTTTCGGCGCCGCCCACGGTTTCACTGTCGGCGGCCATCTTTACCCTCACTCCCGGCTGGGATCTGTATGCAGCGTGCGTCTGCACTCCAGAGGAGACCGGAAACTCTCGCGGAGGTCACACACACACACCGCTTCCTCCTACCGCTTCGCTGCGGTCGGTAAGCCACCGGGATTCCCGGTTTTGTCTGCACAATTTGGCTTATTTTCCCCTACTGTGGCGATGTCCTCAGTTAGGAAGCGTGCCGCTAAGGCGGCAGATGCCACCATTACCTGTGCTACATGCAATGGGACTCTGGTGGAGGGGTCCTGCAATAACTGCGGACGCCCAGAGGCCCGGACTGACACTGCTGACACAGCAGCTCCGGTGCTGTACCCTGAGGTTCAGGTGATCCCAGGGCCATGGGAAACTCAGAATAAGATCAATGAATCTCTGTTGTCCCAGCTGTCCTCCATGTCGCAGTCCCTGGAGGCACTCAATAGGAGGCTGGAAAGCCCAGCTACTCCTTCCAGTTACCCCGGGTGTCTCCCTCTTCTGCTGTGAGACCCCTTAAGCGGGCTCGTCGTGAGGATTCACCCGAGCTCCAGGCTCTCTCTGAGGAGGAGCGGTCCTCTGATGGTGAGGAAGATGATGGGGGTTCGACTCTCGGGTCTGTGTCTGTGTCTGAACCACCAGACGGGGTGGAGGATTTGGTGTCCTCTATTAACGAGACCTTACGTCTCGTGACACCCCCTGAGGAGGTGACTGTACACCCGAAGGAGGTCTATCAATGGCTGCGGCCGGAGGCTAGACCAAGTGGCTCCTTCATGGACCACACTAACTTTGGAAGGGTGGTTAGAGCTCCCAGGTTACATCCTGGGCGGCGTTATGTCCGCAAACCTAAGGACAATCGCTTCCCCTTCCCCCAGGAGGTGCTACAGGAGTGGTCGCAGTCCCCGAAGGTGGACGCTTCCATGACCAGGATTGCTGCACGCTCCCTTTTCTCTGCCTCTGATAGCTCCTCGCTGAAGGATGCGACTGATAGACAGGTCGAGCAACTTGCCAAGTCTTCCTATGAGGCTGTGGGGTCTTCATTTGCCCCTAATTTTGCCACAGTCTGGACCTTACAAGCAATTACTACTTGCTTGGATGGTATCACTGACCTGGCAAGGTCCAGTCCAGAGGTCCTGGCGCTTACCGAAAGGGCAAGGGCCTATGCGGACTACGCCAAGACTGCGACTTTGGAGACTGCCACTCGCTCAGCTGTGGCTTCGGCCAACGCTATTGCGATTCGCAGGTTATTGTGGCTGCGTCTTTGGGACTCAGATGCCACATCTAAGAAGATTTTGCAGAATCTTCCTTTCTCTGGTGACAGGCTTTTTGGTACCGAACTGGTAAGATCCCGCAGAATAAGCCTAAGCCACGGTATTCCGTTAAGAGGAATCCAAAGCAGTGGTCCTTTCGTTCCAGCTCACAGTCATCAGCACCGTCCGCTCGCACGGACCGAGGGGGCAAGCCCGCTTCTCAGTGGCGCTCTAAGAGTCGTCCAAAGAAGCCGACGGGGGCAGCGGCTGCCGCTCCCAAACCCGCCTCTACATGACTCGCTCTCCCTTCCTGCCTCCCCACAGGTGGGGGGTCGCCTGTCTCGTTTTCAGGACAGGTGGCTACTTCACGTTCAAGATCAGTGGGTTCGAGACGTGGTCTCGCGAGGTTACAGGATAGAGCTGACGTCAAAGCCGATACCCCGATTCCATCGGTCGAGCCCATCCCCAGAAAAGGCTCAGGCTTTTCACCTGGTGTTGGAGGGTCTCCGCAGGGACGGAGTGGTGGTCCCGGTGCCTTCCGGGGAGAGGTTTCAGGGTTTTTACTCCAACCTCTTCATTGTCCCAAAGAAGGACGGATCCTTCCGCCCGGTTCTGGACCTAAAGTTGTTCAATCGTCACGTGTTGGTTCGGAAGTTCCGTATGGAATCACTGCGATCCGTGATCGCAGCTGTGTCACAGGGGACTTCCTAGCGTCCATAGATATTCGAGA
This sequence comes from Allobates femoralis, assembly GCA_033576535.1. Classification (NCBI taxonomy): domain Eukaryota; kingdom Metazoa; phylum Chordata; class Amphibia; order Anura; family Aromobatidae; genus Allobates; species Allobates femoralis. The sequence goes on from JARQOC010000001.1 coordinate 63,857,167, forward strand.
CGCTTACCTTCACGTGCCCATTGCACCGGCTCATCAGCGCTGGTTGAGATTTGCAGTGGGGGAAGAACACTTCCAATTTGTGGCGCTGCCGTTCGGGTTGGCCTCGGCACTGCGGGTGTTCACAAAAGTGATGGCCTCCATGATGGCTCTCCTGCACGTGCAGGGGCACGCCGTAATACCCTATCTGGACGACCTGCTGGTCAGGGCCCCATCAGAACACCTTTGTCGGCAAAGCCTGGAGGTAACCATGAAGTCTCTGGAACAGTTCGGGTGGCTTATCAATATCCAGAAGTCGACCCTGGTTCCGACCCAGTCACTGACATATCTGGGCATGGACTTCCACACGGACTCGGCCCTAGTGTCTCTGCCACGAGTCAAACAGATGGCGATCCAATCAGGAGTGCAAGCAATCCTCCTGTCACCACAATCATCCCTACGGATCTTGATGAAGCTGGTGGGGCGCATGGTAGCTGCAATAGAGGCAGTACCTTTTGCGCAGTTTCGCCTCCGTCCTCTCCAGCTGGAGATTCTTCGCAGATGGGACAAGAGGACGATCTCTCTGAATCGGCTGGTGACACTTTCACAACCGACCAGGGATTCCCTGCAGTGGTGGCTCCAGCCACGTCATTTGTCACGGGGCCGGTCCTTCCTCAAACCGGCATGGTTAGTGGTGACCACCGACGCCAGTCTGACGGGCTGGGGTGCGGTGTTCTTACACCACAGGGCTCAAGGCCTCTGGACTCCGTCGGAGTCGGCGTTGCAGATCAACGTGCTGGAGATCAAGGCGGTCTATCTGGCGCTCCTAGCGTTTCAGAAGTTCTTGTCAGGACAGCCCATTCGGGTTCAGTCCGACAATGCGACGGCCGTCGCCTATATAAATCATCAGGGAGGGACCAGAAGTGCTCAGGCCCTCGCCGAAGTCCACCGCATTCTATCTTGGGTGGAGGACAACGACTGTCTGATCTCCACAGTTCACATCCCAGGGGTCGAGAACTGGGAGGCCGACTACCTGAGCCGGCAGGGGATGGACGCCGGAGAGTGGTCTCTTCATCCAGACGTCTTCCAGGACATCTGCAGCAGATGGGGCACTCCGGACGTGGATCTGATGGCCTCGCGGCTGAATCATCAGGTGCCGCAATACATGGCGAGATCATGGGATCCTCAGTCTCTGGGGGCAGATGCCCTGATCCTGAGTTGGTCCAGATTCCATCTTCCGTATGTGTTCCCGCCTCTAGCTCTGATTCCCAGGGTTCTGTGGAAGATCAGGTCGGAGTGCAGGGTAGCCATTCTAGTGGCTCCAGATTGGCCCAGGAGGTCCTGGTATCCGGACCTGTGGCAACTGTCAGGAGGACTCCGGTGGGCTCTTCCAGAACGTGCAGATCTGCTCGCACAAGGCCCATTCTTCCACCTCAATTCCAGGGCCCTCAGATTGACTGCATGGCTCTTGAGGCCTGGCTGCTGACGTCCAGGGGCTTCTCTCCTACGGTTGTTGCCACCATGACTCGGGCTAGGAAGCCTGTTTCCAGGAAGATGTACCACAGAACGTGGAAGATTTTCTTCACCTGGTGTGCCTCGGGTGGTCGCTCCCCGTGGCCCTTGTCCATTCCGACATTGTTAGCTTTCCTTCAGTCGGGGTTGGAATTGGGGTTATCCCTAGGCTCTTTGAAGGGTCAAGTATCAGCTCTTTCAGTGCTGTTTGACAAGCGCTTGGCGCTCCTTCCCAAGGTCCGTCAGTTTCTCCAGGGAGTCTCTCGGGTGGTCCCGCCCTACAGGCGACCACTGGACCCTTGGGACCTTAACATGGTCCTGGCGGCTCTGCAGAAACCGCCGTTTGAGCCGCTGAGAGACATTTCTCTGTCTCGTCTGTCCCAGAAGGTGGTCTTTCTGGTGGCGATTACATCTCTGAGAAGGGTCTCAGAATTGGCTGCACTATCGTGCAGGTCACCCTTTCTGGTGGTTCACCAAGACAAGGTGGTGTTACGGCCGCGGCCAGAATTCTTGCCAAAGGTGGTTTCCACTTTTCACCTGAACCAGGAGATTGTTCTCCCATCATTTTGCCCCGCTCCCGTTCATCAGGTCGAACGCGATCTCCATACTCTGGATCTCGTGAGGGCTGTACGCATTTATGTGTCCAGAACTGCCTCTTTCCGGAATTCGGATTCCTTATTTGTCCTGACGACAGGTCGCTGTAAGGGGTCCGCGGCATCAAAGTCAACCTTGGCCAGATGGATCAAGGCTCCCATTCAGGAGGCCTACCGGTCTTCTGGTTTTCCTCTCCCGGTGGGATTGAAAGCTCACTCTACCAGAGCTGTCGGTGCCTCCTGGGCTTTGCGACATCGAGCTTCTGCTCTACAGGTGTGTCAGGCAGCCACATGGTCCAGCCTGCACACTTTCTCTAAGCACTATATGGTGCATGCCCATGCCTCTGCGGATGCAAGTTTGGGCAGGCGGGTCCTCCAGGCGGCGGTTGCCCACCTTTGAGGGGGACCATGTGTTATCCGTCTTTGAGGAACTCTTCCCGCCCTGGGGTATTGCTTTAGGACATCCCCATTGTCTGGGTCTCCCATTATGATGACCAGAAAAAAGAGAATTTTGTTTACGTACCGTAAATTCTTTTTTCTTTAATCATCAACGGGAGACCCAGCACCCACCCAGTTGTTCCGTTGCATGTTTTGCATTTGATCTGTTCCCTGTTGGGACAGTTTCTTCCGGGTTGTTGGACCGTCTGTGCACGGTTTCTTTCCCGATGTTTCGGGTGTGGTTTCTTTGTCTCCTCGCAGCTTATGGACCAAACTGAGGGTGTTCCCTGCGGTAGGGGTTTATAAGCGGAGGGGGCGGTGTCTACAAACTTGTAGTACCTAGTGTGACCTCCGGAGGGCAGTGCCCTAAACCCCATTGTCTGGGTTTCCCATTGATGATTAAAGAAAAAAGAATTTACGGTACGTAAACAAAATTCTCTTTTTATCAGCTTTCAGTGAGATCTGGAGCCATGGCAACTTGATGGATGAACGCTCTGTAGGAAGATTGCTCTTGCGTGAACCTAGAGAGGTCCACTAGGGTCTTCTCCACCGTTTTCTTTATTCTTTCAAGTCATTGGGTTGCTGGTCTTCCTCTTCACCTTGTTCCTTCTGTTCTTCCTACCATTATGTCCTTCTCCAGTGATTGCTCTCTTTGTATGATGTGTCCAAAGTAGACAAGTTGTATCTTGATGATCCTTGTTTCGAGTGACATGTCTGGCTTGATTTGTTCCAAAATAGATTTGTTTGTTCTTCTTGCCATCGATGGTAATTACAAGTACTAGTTTCAAATTGTACAATGTACGTTCTCATTAAACTTTATTTTCTCATCCCCTTTACTTTATAAATTCATGATATATTCACAATATATCACAAATGTGAATGTCATGATCTTGGGAGAGTGGTGACCTGTGCATTTGTGGTGTTCTAAAATGTGAGTCAAAGGATGTGTAATCATGGGATTAGAAGCCTGGAAGATGTCAATCACCGATGAGGAGCGGGGTTCCCAATCAGTCCTGTGCATTTATATGTGAGGCTGCAATACTGATTCTTGAAGATCATAATGCCCTATATTCTATAATAAACAGTTTTTTATCATCTAGATTTTATGTTTTAAGAATCGAAAGGTACATTCTATAGTTATTGAAACTGAAAAAATATAAGATCTGTGAATTTTAGTGCCTGAACCGAGTTTTGCTGTTCCATAGCAGAGATTTTGTAAGGCTACTTTCAGACTACGATTTTTGTAAAATCCGATGCTGTCCGATATAAATTGGACAGCATCGGATTCTTCTGATGCCTGGAATGGGATGCCAAATAGGCATCCGATTCTGACATTCTATCTGATGCCTCCTGTCACCTTGCTCCCTGAGCTGTCACTGTCTCTCCCCCTGTCCTCTCTCCTCTTCTCCCCTGTGTCCCCTCTCTGCACCCCTGGTCCTCCCCACTTGGCCCCCAGTCCTCCAATGTGCTCCCCCTCCTCCCCTCTTGTCCCCTGTCTCCTCTCTGCACCCCGGTTTTGCCCTCTTGGCCCCTGGTCCTCCAATGTGCTCCCCTTCCTCCCCTCTTGTTTCCTGTGTCTCCTCTCTGCACCCCCGGTCCTCCCCTCTTGGCCCCTGGTCCTCCGATGTGCTCCCCCTCCTCCTCTTGGCCCCCGATCTTCCAATCTTTTCTCACCTGTCCACGACTCCTGCACGATCCCGCGCATCTCCGGTGTCTTGCTGTTCTGTGCTGCCAGGACCTCTCGTGACGTCATACTCACATGACTGCCGGTTATAGGTTACTGGCAGTCATGTGATTGTGACATCATGGCAGGTACTGTCAGCAGAGAACAGCAAGATACCGGGAGACACAGGAGACGCCGGGGGCCTCGGGGACAGGTGACCATAGAATTTTTTTTTTTTCTTTTACCCCATCCTTTACTGTTAGGAGCTATTTTAGTGTACGGAGCATGCTCCGTACACTAAAATCGGGTCAGAGGAGACATCAGATGTTTCCTCGGACCCTGCTCCATAGGGCCCCATGTTAAATTGATCGGACCGAATCGGATGTGAACTAAATGCCATCCGATTTGGTCCGATCCAATTTTGTCCGATTTTATTTTTGGTGCAAAAATCAGAGCATGCTCCAATTTTTGCACCGATAAAAAAAATCGGACAGAATTGGATCGGACTAAATCGGATGGCATTTAGTGCACATCCGATTCGGTCCGATGCACATAGGGCTGCATGGAGGCAAAAATCGGTCCGATGCTGTCCGATTTTTATCGGACAGCATCGGAAATCAAAATTCCGTAGTGTGAAACCAGCCTAAGAAAAAGGCACCTTTAGTGGCTTGAAATACCGTATGTGAAGCTGCCAAAGCAAACTTTTGAATTAACCCCTTATTACCACAGACAGTTTTCACATATTTGACCAATCTGACGTGTCACTTTATGTGGTAATTACTTTGGTATGCTTCTACATGACTTACTGTTCAATAGTTTTAGGCAAGTATGGAAAAATGCTGCAAAGTAAGAATATAGAAGATTATTTTTGTAAATTAACAAAATGCAAAGTGAATGGACAAAATCTAAATCAAATCAATGATTGATGTGTATGCCCTTCACCTTCAAAACAGCATTAAAGCTTTGATTCTTATAGCAATACTTGCACACACTTTGTGAAGGAACGCAGCGTGGAGGTTGTTCCAAACATTTTGGAGAAGCAACCTCAGATCTTCCCTGGATGTAAAACAAAAGGAGACAAGGAGCGCTCCTGGGTGAAACCTGGTAGTCCAGTGGGGTCAGTGATTGGGTTAGAGTAATGCTCACCTTATTGTGTTGTGCACCCTTGCACAACGCAGGTAGACAGCGCGTGTGGTGAGACGCTGGGAGCCGCTACTCCATGCGGCTCTTACGGGCCAGGACCTCGTGACTGGAAGGACGTCCCTGGAAGCGAAATCACCGCAGGTTGTTTAGTTTGCCGAAGGTCTCCTCTGTACACTGAACAGCTCCTGCCGCATACCTTCAATGTGACATGGTAAATTGGTAAAAGAAAGTTGCAGTCTTGATGGAAAGCTGAGGGCAGAGGTGAGGAGATTGGAGAGATATAAAATGTACCTATATTTGATTAAAACAATCTACAATGCATTTCGGTAGTGGCTTGCTACTTTCATCAGGTGGTATATAAGGCTATAAGGGGAAATTACATAGTTATAGTGATGGCAGGCTTATGGGTCCGTAGCTAAGAGATGACATCATCACACCCTTGGTGTGCCGAAGCCGATTATGGAGCCCAAAGGCGTATGGAGATTGTGATAAGAAGGGTAAGCAGGTAAAAAACACACAGGACTACAGCATAGGAGAACAGTATGGCAAAATAAAAAAAAAAATAAAAACCCTAATAAGACACCATGTAAAGATGCTAAGTGTATTATCTGACCACATTTTCAGGAGTTAAATTTAACCTGAAAAATTTGGGATCCTTCTGGTGTTAAGAAAGTGCTTGGAGATGCTGTGTAACTGGAAATCAGTACGGATGTTGTGCCGGTGCTTGTTGAGTCTGGCGTGCATGGTATGTATTGTGTGGCCGACATACAATAGTGCCACAATAAAGACACTTAGGAGTTTTGCAACTAAAGCAGTCCTGTATGGAGTTGGTAGCTTTACTCACCAATTTGGTTTTATAATAATATTGCTGGGATATATCAAACTTCATAGGTTGTGTTTCCTTCTGTGAAAATGATTTTAGGCCTGTCGGGATAAGTGATTGAAAAGGACTGGGTGATTTGTTAAAATGAACCAGCGCCTTTTCATCAACTTAAAGATGGCTGAACAGGTCTGATTAAACGTAGTTATTAGACTTCATTTGGTCGACTCAGTGATACTATTCTTCTTTTCTACCGAACCTTCGATCTTATTAATGCAAGAGTCATGAGATATAATCTGGTCTTGTTGAAAGCATCAGAAAGTAATTTTTGTAGGATAGCCTTTCATTCTAAATCGTTTTCTCAAAACCGTTGACTCGCAGAGGAAGTCAGAGTCTCTGGTGCAGTTTTTACGTATCCTCCAGTATTGACCATAGGGGATATTGGTGATCCAGCTGGGAAGGTGTCCACTGTCGAACCGCAGATAACTGTTAACATATAGGGGTTTGAAATAAGTCGACGTGAACATCTTCACATTCCTGTCGATCTACACCAAAAGGTCAAGATACTGGAGGGCAGAGTCAGAGATAGTTGAGGTGAACGTTAACCCCAGTGGTTCCTATTGAGTTCATCTATGAACTCAAGGGCCTCAGTCTTGGAGCCTTTACATAAAAAGATTAAGTCGCCAATATAAGATGATCGAAAATGCAATATGGTCCAATGCCAGGAGGACTGCACAATATGGACGGATGCAAATAATCCCATGAACAATTTACCGTAGCTTGGGGCAAACTCATCGTGTGGCCCCTTACCTGGCGGAATGTAACACGTAAAAACAATATTCTTTAAAATTAATTTTATTTCCTCTATAATAAAATAGTTTTATAGATCAGGCATTGATTTGTGATATAAAAAATGATTGACCGCTTTTATCCCTAGTTTGTGGGTGACATTGGAATAAAGTGAACTGACGTCCAGTGTGAATAGTAGACAATTAGTTAAAGGAGGTAGACCTTTGAGAAGACTGGTCAGTTTAGACGAATCTCTCAGAAAGGATTTGAGAGTTACTACATATTTCTATACGAACAGATCAATGTAATGGGAGAGATTGGATGTTATAAACCTCACACTCGAGATGATGAGGCGGCCGGGGGGAGTTTTGATGTCCTTGTGTAACTTGAGGAGGAAATAGAAGTAGGGGATCTGGAACCGGGGAATATCAAGGACCTTTTTTTCTTTTTTATTAAGTATCTTCTTGATGAAGTCTCTGTATTCAAGAAAAATTGAGACCGATGGATCGGTCTACAATTTTTCATAGTAATCAAGGTCACTCAAATTCCGTATACCCTCACCAATATACCATCCCCTGTTCATTATCACAACCCCACCCCCTTTGTCGGCACTTTTGATAACGATTATTTTATTCCCGCTTAGAGATTCAATTACTTGTCTCTCTAAACTACTCAAAATATCCTTTTTCTTGAAATGCTCGAAGGAGAAAATGTCCTTCAGAATGCATTGCTGGAAGGTCTCTATATGCGAGCCCTTATAATGCACGGGGTAAAAATATGAACTATCTTTTACAGTTACGTGTACAAAGTCCCTCTGTATCCCCTGTAGGTGGATTTTCAGGGGTGTTTGCGGTTATTGAGGGTAACTTCCTTTTTTCCTCCATTAGAACATAATGCTGCAAGTCAACTTCCTAAAGTATTAATTCAAATCCAAATCTAAAGTAAAAACATTGAGATGGGAATTTGGACAAAAGGATAAACCCCATGTTAACAATGAATTTCCCCCCTCCATCAACATATGGTTGGATAGATTAAAAATACCTCTACTGTCTATAGATTCTATTTCTTGATAAGAAGATGATTCTAATCTGCCTTTGATCTCTTCACAGCCTGATTTAGGGTTGAGGGAGCGTTTGTTGACACCTCTCCCACTCCCCCTACATCCACATTGTCTCTTTCTCTTTTTGGCTGGCGACCTGGAGTCACCCGAAAAAACTAAGTAATTTTAGGAGGTGCAATAGATGGATTTGGTGAATCTCCAGCAGAATCCTGGATGTCAAATACAGCAGCGGATGGAACCATAGGATTTTGACCTTTCAGTGCGGACTCTGCTAGAGATCCTACAGATAGGAGACCCAGCGGATCAAGTTGTGACCCTATATCCTGAGTGTCAACACGAACCGTGAAGATGGAACTATCAATGATTGAACTATTCTGGGTAGAGATTGTTAAGGGAGGTTCTTTAACCCAAAATTCATTAAGGGAGAATTATTTTGAACCTCATCAATATTGGTCCTATTGTTTGCAATTGTTTCAACTCTTGGCACCAGAGGAAAAGGGGGACTTTGGATAGGATTTGTTCATTTTTAGAATAGGGCAGCAGAACTATTGATAATAGACCAAGAATCCTGACTTTGTTCTAAAGGAATATATTTACCCTTTACATTATTATGTGCTGTGGGTTTTGTAAGGTTTATTGGAGGTCCTATATGTGAAGTTTTCTTATGATTCTCATTGAGGGCTTTTTATTTCTGTGTTTTAAGAAGATTTCAAGGGAACCTGTCACCTGGATCTAAGCCCCTACACTATCACTACCTGTCCCTGCACCTTCCTAGCTGCTCCCTATCTATCCCTCTCTGAGCTAAATCCGCCCTATAAAACTGCAGAAAAATAACTTATAACTTACAGAAGTCCCTGAGGCTGGGGACTGAGAAGGCGGCGCCAGGCTCCATTCAGCCCCTCCTCCATGTAGCAGCACACGCCCCCACTGGGCGGCGTTATTCTTTCTTCATCGCCGCCTCCTCCATTTGGAATCTGTGCTTTACACCTATCATGTTGTGGTGATGCCACCTCGATGTGTCCCCTGACTGAGACACAGCATATGGGAGATTGTATCTTCTGCTCAGTAGCAGCACACACAGGGTTAGCTGCTGCTGGAGCTGAGTGCTGATTGAAATCACTGAACCCCAGGTGTGCGGGTGAATAGGAGATGATATGAGCTGCCCTGGGCTGTGGGGAGGGGGTGGAGTGTGTCAGGACAGCAGCAGGAGCTGCTGGGATTGTATGAGGTTCTACTCGGCTGTGCCCCGGTGTAACAGGCCAGACTAACCCCCCCCGACCAGAATATACTCGGGGTTAAAGTGGCCTAGGCCAGATTATACCCCTCCGTATACCACAGCAGCTGTAGATCAGGGCTCCAAGCAACACATGGGGGCCCGAGGCAGCACAAAGTGGTCCCAGGCAGCAGAAAGTGGCCCTACGCAACATACAGGGGCCCCAGGCAGTGCTAGGGGCCCCAGGCAGTGCACAGGGCCCCAGGCAGCACAAAGTGGCCCCAAGCAGCACACAGGGGCCCCAGGCAGTACTAGGGGCCACAAGCTACACACAGGATCCCAGGCTACACACAGGGGCCCCATGCAGCATACAAGGACCCCAGGCAGTGCACGGGGCCCCAGGGAGTGCACGGGGCCTGAGGGGGTGCACGGGGCCCCAGGCAGTGCACGGGGCCCCAGGCAGCACAAAGTGGCCCCAGGCAGCACAAAGTGGCCCCAGGCAACATACAGGGGCCCCGTGCACTGCCTGGGGTCCTTGTATGCTGCATGGGGCCCCTGTGTGTAGCGTGGGATCCTGTGTGTAGCTTGTGGCCCCTAGTACTGCCTGGGGCCCCTGTGTGCTGCTTGGGGCCACTTTGTGCTGCCTGGGGCCCTGTGCACTGCCTGGGGCCCCTAGCACTGCCTGGGGCCCTAGCACTGCCTGGGGCCCCTGTATGTTGCATAGGGCCACTTTCTGCTGCCTGGGGCCACTTTGTGCTGCCTCGGGCCCCCATGTGTTGCTTGGAGCCCTGATCTACAGCTGCTGTGGTATACGGAGGGGTATAATCTGGCCTAGGCCACTTTAACCCGAGTATATTCTGGTCGGGGGGGTTAGTCTGGCCTGTTACACCGGGGCACAGCCGAGTAGAACCTCATACAATCCCAGCAGCTCCTGCTGCTGTCCTGACACACTCCACCCCCTCCCCACAGCCCAGGGCAGCACATATCATCTCCTATTCACCCGCACACCTGGGGGTCAGTGATTTCAATCAGCACTTAGCTCCAGTAGCAGCTCACCCTGTGTGTGCTGCTCCCGAGCAGAAGATACAATCTCCCATATGCTGTGTCTCAGTCAGGGGACACATCGAGGTCGCATCACCACAACATGATAGGTGTAAAGCACAGATTCCAAATGGAGGAGGCGGCGATGAAGAAAGAATAACGCCGCCCAGCAGGGCGTGTGCTGCTACATGGAGGAGGGGCTGAATGGAGCCTGGCGCCGCCTTCTTAGTCCCCAGCCTCAGGGACTTCTGTAAGTTATAAGTTATTTTTCTGCAGTTTTATAGGGCGGATTTAGCTCAGAGAGGGATAGATAGGGAGCAGCTAGGAAGGTGCAGGGACAGGTAGTGATAGTGTAGGGGCTTAGATCCAGGTGACAGGTTCCCTTTAAGCAGCTACTTCTCTTGGGTTACTTGTGGTCCTTGGTGGGTACACCTACAATAGCATTCACTTCTCCCCCTAATGGTGAGGTGGAAGGGACGGATGGAACCCCGTTTGGTAATTTCTGATGGGATAGAGTGACTATTTCTATAAGTTCATCGACCGCCATCCCATCCTTTCCATCCCGAAGTAATTTTGCTGCCTTCTTTTTAATAATCCAAGGATTCAAAAGGAACAATGTGTTGCCGGTCTGCGCTGTTACAGAAGACACGTAGCCAGTAGTTACAATTAAAGGCACTTTTTTTGGATCCATCCGACTCGTTTCAGAGCCTGCTATGATCCTTCATCAGGGATTGATACAACGTGTCTTCTGTGACAGCGCGGACCAGCAACACATTGTCCCTATTGAATCCTTGGATTATCTACCACATTACACGTGGAGGTGTGGGTCCTGCAGCCATCACCATTACATGCTTTTAATGCTGGTTGTGTGCTACACAACCCAATACGGTGAGCAGTGATCATTACGGCTTCAGAGCCACTCTGTTTTTAAATGATAAGACCCTATTGCGCTTGCTTCCATTTTAGTGATTATAATTCTTTTTGATAATGTCATCTTCAGACTTAAGGCCACGTCACACACTTCAATTTAATGAACGATGTTGTTAGCGATCACATGCACGCGCGATCGCTAACAGCATCGTTTAGATCGCTAGTGAGCTGTCACACAGGCAGGCTCACCAGCGATCCGGACCAGCGAGCAAGCTGGTGTCCAAGGTAAACAGCGGGTAACTAAGCGGTGCTTAGTTACCCGCAGTTTAACTTTGATACCAGCTCTCAGCGCTTGCTGTGAGGCGCTGGGAGGCACTGGGAGCTTGCTGATCGCTAGTCTCCCGCTGTCACAAACAGCGATGCAGTGTGTCCAGCGGGCGACCATCGATAGATTTGTGAACATGATCACAAATCTACGATTAACAACTGATCGTTGATCGTTGACAGGTGTCACACGCAACGATGTCGTTCACGACATAGCTGCAGCATCACCAAAATGGTCACATTGCAACGATATCGTAAACGATATTGAAGTGTGTGATGGGGCCTTAAGTTTTAAGGCCCAGTTACACACACAGATAATTGTGCATAGATTGTTCGCAGATCTCTGGTTGCAGTGAAATCATGGACACATTGTTCCATTTTGTGGCTGTGTACAAATGGAACAATGTGTCCATGATTTCACTGCTACCAGAGATCTGCGAACAATCTCTGCACAATTATCTGTGTGTGTAACTGGGCCTTAAGTCCTCTAGGGCTTTATCAGCTGAGGAGTCTCGTTTTTTTTTTGTTTTTTTTTTTTTTATTAGTAAGGGTGCCGTTACACACAGCAATGTTCCAGCGATTCCGACATCAACGATAACAGGCAGATCTCATCAGCGACCAGGGAGCTCCCCTTCACATCACTGGGTAAGCGGAGAGGACACTGGTAACCATGAAAAACAGCAGGTATCTAGGCAGCGCGCACTGCTTAGCTACCCAGTGTTTATTATGGTTACCAGTGTCCTCCCACTTAGTGCAGCCTGTAAGCAGGACGACGCTAGTAACCATGATAAACACCGGATATCTTAGTTACCCAGTGTTTATCATAGTTACCAGCCTGTGAGGTCGTTGATCGCTGGTCTCTCACTGTCACACGCAGCGATGCGTGCTGACCAGCAGGAGACCAAGGACCAAAAAATGGTCCTGAAGGATGTGCAGTGATCAGCGACCTCACAACAGGGGCCTGATCGCTGCTGCTTTTCACACACAGTGATATTGCTGACGAGGTCGCTGATTTCACCGATATCGCTAGCTATATCTCTGTGTGTGATGTACTCCTAAACCCATCATCCCCATGAGCATTCCAAGGTGAAATTTTGTAGAGTCTGGATCATGTGGGAATGAGGAATTCTGAGAGTCTTAAACCTCAAGGTACAATGCTCTCAGATATGTACCACTTAAGAAATATTGTGTCGAGATGGTTAATAACCTCGACTTCTCTTTTTGATTCATATTTCAAAAATAAATCCAGCATGTACTTGTATCATCTTCATTAAGACACCATAATTCAGATTTTTACCCTGATTATTGTTTGACGTGTGAGGTCCACTAATGGCTCCAATAGCTTCCACTATAAGGTGCTCTCTATGGGACTCCTACTCACTTTATAGATTTCCATACCGGATGGAAATTCGGTGCCAATCCAAAACTATAGTATAAAATAAAATGGGGTATAGGCTGGGGTCACACACACAGATATCTGGGCAGATATTGTTCACAGATCTCTGGTTGCAGTGAAATCATGGATAGATTGCTCCATTTGTACACAGCCACAAAATGGAACCATGTGTCCATGATTTCACTGCAACCAGAGATCTGTGAACAATATCTGCCCAGATATCTGTGTGTGTGACCCCAGCCATATATATATATATATGTGTTCAATACTGGCCTGCCTGGAATCTACAGATCATTTAAGAAACAACACATGAAAAATGAATAGTAAAAAGCTGAAAAAAATTAACAATACCACTATTTAACAAAGCTAAAGCTGCCATACTTCTAAAAACATGATCAATATAAGTCCCAAGCTGATTTTTATAATGTAAAAAAATAGCTTTTATTATACTCGCCTACGAGGCGATCTCATCCAATTGCAATTGCTGATCTTGATCCGGCGCCCGTCTTTTCTTGTGATCACGGTCTTGCTTCATGTGGCTGATGTGTCCTACATCATCCACACAGCGTCCTCCATTGCGCACGCACACTTCTCTCTGCCCTGCTGAGGGCAGAGCAAGGTACTGTAATGCGCAGTCATGGTGAAAGGTCAAGGAGCATACATTGCGAAAGCCAGAACGAGGCTGCCATAGAGATGTATTAAGTTGTGATCTGGAGCTGCCTACAAGTTTCTTTTCAGCGCAGACAGACTGGAGTGATGCTCAAAAAGGATGAAGATGGCAGTAGGCGAGTATAGGACAGGTCTTGGGTATTTGCATTTAAACTTTAAACCTCTTTGTCTCATAAGATGAATTGTATCATCCATGTGTGCAGATCAGGTCCTGTACACTCCTTAAATATCTGTTTTTACTTCCTCTAGTGTCACCTGGGAACCATTGGGCGACGGAAAAAAAGTAATGTCTCTGGCGGATAATTACTTGATGATTTGGGATTTACAAGAAAGTTCTACAAAAGCTAAAGTAAGTGAGCCTCAGAAAGTTACACTTCTACCTTTTATTTGTCATGTTGCTTGAATAAAGGTGAAAGCGGGAGTTTAGGTCACCGCTAAACTTCATTCTCTGATCAATCTTAGTCTACATTCACACAACACCGTTTTTGCACGCTTTTTTTATCCGTTTTTCAGCTGCAAAACTGATCCGCTTTTCCAAAAAGCGCATCACCCATTTACATTATGCATGTTAACAAGGGGGAGGAATAAGTCAACTAAGGTGAATGGTAAAACAAGGGTGGATGATGAAGGCATGGTAGGACAATGGTGGGGGAGCTTAGTTGTAAAGGGAGGAGGGTAAAAGGGTCCTGTTTTGATTTCCAGGTATTAACACTTTTCTTTGACTGCACAAAAATCAGGTTTTTGCCATCCCATCTTAGAGAAGCATAGTGTAAAAATAGAGACCCTGATTCCAGTGATGTGTCACTTACTGACTGCTTTCTGTCATTTTGATAAAATTAATGTTTTTTCTGCTGCAGATTTAGCAGTATGTGAATATGCCAGACTACCTGGTAGCAGGTCAAGTATTCTTGAATGATTGTCTTCAACTGATTAAACAGGGATTTTATCAAAACTACACTGAGCAGCCCAGTAAGTGACTGTAGTAAAATATGCATCTGAGGGAAATGGACAACCAGCAGTTAATGGTTAAATTCTGCAGCAATACACAAAGGTCACAACCTATGTTATCTTGAGCACAAAGCTGGCTTCCCTAGTCTCCCCAGGGGCCCATCCTGTCACTACAGCAATAAAAATATTTCACACTTTAGTGAGCTTCAAACAGACCAACAGAGGGGGCTGCAAGGACCAGGAGATCTTAGTCAGAAGAGACAAAAGAGCATTTTAATAAATAATTTATTCATGGCTAAATTAGTGAGGGGTCCAATCATAGTCCCAGAATTAGAATATGAGATCCAAGGTTGTGCTAGAAATTCAACCTCACACCAAACTTTATAAGATGTCATGTAAGCCAGGATTTCTTGGTTCACATGTTGAGGGCAGCCGATCTGACTGTGATCCCATAATCCATCCACCCTCAGGAGCTGAATACAGGCTGCAAAGTTTAGGTATTTCTATAAATTTCTCCCTTTTATTTCATAACTGTTTTGCATATTTGTATTTCACTTTTTATTTCTATTTTTATATCTTTTTATTGTAAGCACTGTACCTTTTCTATTAAAGATTACAACTTTAATAAGTTTGAACCTTGAATGTTATGAAGTACCCATAACCCTAGAGATTGTGTGATCCTGTTCATTGTCTGATGGGCTTAGTTTGGGGGGACTAATCGCACTAAAGCCGGTGAGTGGCAGCGTGTGTGTGAAATGGGTTGTGCGGTCTGTGTTGAGGTGTGATTTATGCTCCCTTTCAGCATAGGACAGAGGTCGAGTGCTGGATTGAGTGAGAGAAGGTAGATTAACCCTTGCAGGCAAAACTCCAAGTCACGTGCTGAGAAGTGGATACACATAGCTGGAATCAGGATCTCGGGTCCTATATTATGCTACTCTCAGATTAGGTTGCAAAAACCTACTGACTGGTTCCCTTTAAATCAGTGTTTCCCAAACTCCAGTCCTCAATGCCCCAACAGATCATGTTTACAGGATTTCTTTAGAATTGCACAGGTGAAGGAATCATCATCATCAAGACCATCACCTGTGCAATGCTAGAGAAATCCTGAAAACATAATGTTATGGATGCCCCCCACACCTTTTGGGTGAGGCTGTCATCTTAATTGTCTGCTGCCAAATTGGATGCTTTGTCTGGGTGCGTGCACATCACTGAAAAAGAGCCACGCTGACACACAAGTCAATGTAGAGCTTAACGACAAAGACCTTTTATTAAGGGAGTGGTTAGCAGTTTTATACTCATCATTAAAGGGGCATTTCTTAAGGGTGGTTCTAGGTAATTGCATCATTTTATGCTGAATCTACATTTTATTCTGAGAAACATCCAATTATATTCTGTGTGTTAGTTTAAACTAGCCTTGAAGTGTACATTTAGTCCGAAGACATTCTGATAAGAGCTTCAGTGCTGCTACCTCTAAATCAAAACATTTATATAAAATCTGAGACAGAGAAAATTCTAGAGGAAAGACAAGGATTCACATAACCATGTTTTTGGAAGGGTTCTGAATGGCTTCAATTATTAAATAAATTATTAACTATTTATTGCCATAACAATAACCTGTTGGGGGCCGTGAGGACTGGAGTTTGGGAACCAGTGCTTTAAATAAACATTCACTAATCCCTCTCCAAGTTAATGCAGCAAAAATCCTAATCGCAAAACACAGACAGTCCCACATTCGAGAAATGGATAAATGACACCAGATCGGAATCCATGAAAAAAACAGATTGACCAATTCCAAATACCAAGAAACTGTAGAATTATGGCGCAAATGGTTAAAATAAAAAAAATAATAATAATAATCTCTATTAAGATATATGAAGCTCTCAGATTGCAATGACTTCTTTTCTTTTCCCGTTGTGGTTTTTTGAGGGTTTACTTTTTGCCTTTTCACACTCAACTTCCAGGCAGAGAATGTTATTATTTTTCCATCAGCATAGCTTTATGAGGGACTTGTTATTACCTGATGAGTCGTAAAGCCCATGTTCACATGACCATATAACATACTGAAAAACTGAAGGAATATTCTATGCAAAGTAGAGCCATTGTTGCTCAGATTTTGTTTTTTATCTGTTTTTGTGATTTTTTTTTTGTTTTACTGCTATTAGCTCCTCCACGACCTTTTCCGGTTTTGTGCTTCTTCCAAGAGCCATCATTTTCTTTATTTTTCTATCAATATAGACATACAAAGTGTACTGGACATATTTGTATACCAAACGTATAGTTTTTTTTTTCTTTATTTAATTGAAGATAAAAAAATTCTGAAATTTGTCAAAAGATAAACAAAATGTTGCTTATTTTTGTGCGCCCTGAGCTGACGTTTTTACTGATACCATTTTTTAGTGAATATAATGTTTTGGTCACCTCCTCTTGCGTTTTATTGCAATGTTACAGCAACCAAAAAATAGTTATTCTGGTGGTTTAAAATGTTTTTCCTTAGCACGATTTACCAATCAGATTGATTTATTTGATATTTTGATAGATCTGAACGTGGCTATACCAAGTATGTGTATATTTAACTTCATTTTAATTTTCTTATTTTCCATGGGGCAAACGAGGAGTGATTTGAACTTTTTAACTTTATTTGCTTTCAGATTTTTTAAAGTTTTTTTTTTTTTAAACTTTTATTGTATTTATCAGTCCCCTCAGGGGACTTGAACTGCAATTATCCAATTGGTTGTGTCTATACAGAGGAATGCATCAGCACTGCTCAGTATAGCAGAAATCACCATCTCCTGTGAATTGTGGCTCACAGCCAACATTTACAGGAGGTTTGTCATGACAGACACAGGGGTCATCAGCTGACTCCTGGCTGCCATGGCAACCTATTGGCACCCTTTGATCACATCATGGGTCCGTCGATGCGAGCGGGAATGGAAGGCTCCCAGTCAATGCGTGTTAAATCCCTTGACAGAGATTAATAGCAGGATTTCACTGGTTAACAACTGCAGGTGGATCTCTGATCCACCGCGGCTATCAGAGGCACATGATGGCTGAACAGATCAGCCAACTTGTGCAGGAAACGGTGCAGGCTCGGCTTGCGAGCCAGCGTCAAAGCAAGGGACACAACCTATGACATCCAAGTATATGATAGGTTGTGAATGGGTTAACTGTATACTAAAACTAACCTGGTAACTTTAGTTTGCAGGGCATTATCATGGCTATGCCAAATATATGTTGTTGTTTTTAAGTTTGACTGTAAAAAAGATATATTGTATACACTGGTGCTTAGAATTAGAGAGCAATATATAATCACTTGATTTTTTTCAGACAGAATGTAATGTACATTGATGAACATCTGAAGATTTTTCTGTAAGGGATGCACCATGCCACTAGAACAGTGTTTTCCAAAATAACCAAAGTTTATCAACTTAAAACCTTTATTTTACATAAACCGTGATTGTCCTAATTAGAGAACAGCGATGACTGTACCACAGAGAAAGATTAAAACTAAATGTTGTGAAGGTGCAGCAGTCACCAATCAGTTGGAAGTGTACGGTCTTTGCTTTGTACGTCTTTGATTTGAATGACTAAAGCACATCTGCAGCCACAGGTCATCACTAGTCTCTCACACTGCTCTGTGGGATTTTGGCCACTCTTCTCCACGTCTCTTCCAAAGTTTTGTGACTGATGTGGATTTCTTGGCCATAATTTGGTCACCAACGATTTTCCTGAGGTTTTCTATTGGGTTTAGATCAGGACTCTGGGCGGCCTTTTTATTGTTTCAAGGAACTGCTTTACCGCTTTTGCTGTGTGACAGGGGGCATTGTCCTGCATGAAAATTGCTGGCTGATTGAGTGCTGAATGCAAGTAAGGAATCACGTATTGTTGAAGGTTCTGATACACCCTTGCGTTCACTCTGCTGTTTAGCTGTATGAGAGGTCCAACTCCTGCAGCAAAAAACATTCTCCAAACCATGACACTTCCTCCACCACCTTTCACTGATTTCTTTACACACTTTGGGTTCAGTCTTTCCCCAGTTTGTCGACGAACATAATGTTTCAAATAGTTCATCAAAATAAGGATATGTTAGAGTATTTCCGGAATCTTGTAAACAAAAAATTAAATAACTCCTAAAATTTTTTAAATTTATTAAATCATTTAAAAAGATCTTTGGGGGCGTGGCCTGGACATGGCACTGAACAGTCGCTACTATGTGAGAGCTCTGTCCTCACAGCTTCTCTACAGCCCATAATCAGCCTTCAGAAGCACGCCCCACAGCCCAGATGAGGGGAAAAGCCAGTCTCAGATCTTAGGCAGCCCAGGATCCTCCCACAAGTGCCATCAAACAAGATATAAAAAGGTACCTCGCTGCCCGGGGAGTGCAGACAACGTGCCATGTGCCCGATCTTGGCGAATGCTGGGGATGGGACACACAAGCAGCACCAGACAAGGGATGTTCTCCTTCCTCTGCTCAGGGATAGGCTTCCAGTTGCGCACTACGGGGGAACAGGTGACAGTCACCCAGCCCGCTGAGGGTCACTTCTCTGATCAGAAAACATCCCGGAGAGCAGCAGGAGTGGGAAATACCATGAACAATGGAGGAGTAGGAGGCAGGGCCCTTTCCCTTTTTCCCTCAATAGCACCAGTAGCAGCTTCAAAGACTCTTACCACACGAGTTATTATACCTGACCAGTGACCCGCCATTGCCAGTTAACCTCTCTGAGTGTGTTCCCACATCCTCAACCTCAGATACACATGGATCTCACAGAAAACAAGGGCCCCCTGGATGTGGGAAGGGAAATGGCTGAACTCCGCTCCCTACCTAGAGATTTGCCCTCCAGAAAAGACATGTAGGGTTATATTATGCGTCAAGAGGCTGCATGCAAGTCTGAGATACGGCCTCTTAAAGAGGACATGACCCAGCTTAATAGCACTGTTAAAGTATTGGATACCAAAGTAGCTGATCTTGCCTTGCAGAAAAAAGCACAGCAACAGACATTAGAGCAACACTCTAAAAACTTTCAGCTGCTGTTCAACATGATGGAGGATGCGGGGAATAGAATTCGGAGAAACAATATTAGGCTTTCTGGGCTCCCAGAGTCTATAGAACCACGTGTGCTAATGCTGGTGCTTCAAAATATCTTCTACACCCTATTAAGGTGCCGTTACATGGTACAGATCGTGAATGATATTGCTGAAACGTCACGGTTTGGAGTCGTTGAAACGACATCGTTACTTACTTCGTTGCATGTGTGTCACGCTTGGGAGGTAAGGGAATCAGGTAACAGGTAGGTGAATTGAGCAAAAGGGGATCAGGAGAGCCTAATCTGACCCTGATGCTGGGGTCCCTGGCTCACCCTGATCTCGGAGGTACCTCTTATGGTGAGGAGTTCTGAGCTGCCACCCTGTACCCTAAAACTCCTGATTAGCCCAGGCTGAGGGCCCCTACCTCCACCCACGGGTCAGGAATCACAGCTTCTCCCAAGGAAAGACTTTAGCCCAGCAGCTAAGCATCAGCACAGCACCAAGACCTAGAGCACATAGCTATCAGCAGCACCTGACAGAGGAGAGGGAAGGCTATTTAAAGCCATGGGAAGGGGATTCCAGGTGAGTCACACATTAACTCCTAAACCAGCAATTGAACTTAATAGGGATTTCAGTTCTGGAGCACACCACAGGAGGCAAGGACCTTCACATCTGTCAACCATGCAGCTCTTAAAGACAAAACAACATACACAGCAGCATCCAACAATGTCAGCGCCTTCTATGCGCGTACAGTGTGACACTGAGATACGATTACGATAAGTCGTTGGATCGCTGATCACAGATTTGAGAACATGTTCTCAAATCAAACGATCCTCGATCAGCCAACCTGCTGCATCATTGTGTGTGACATTGCGATAACGATATCGTTAATGACTTCGCCTATTCACAACAATGAACAAGTATCGTTCACTGGGTTGTGCGAACGATAGCTGCTCGCCGCATCATTGGTGCGTCGTTCACGATATCTAGACGTGTGACATCTCACCAACAATCTCTAAACGATGTCCTAACAGCCGAGCGCCCATGAGATCGCTGGTGATATCATTACAACATTGAAGTGTGTAATGGTACCTTAAGGAAGATCGGCAGACACTCACATTGAAATGGATAGGCACATCGCTCTTTGTGCCCCAGAAGTTCCGACCCAATGAGGTCGCGAGATGTCATTTGTTCAATTCAATTCTTTCAACTCAAAGAGGCTATCATGAGGAAAGCCAGAGATAGAGATACCATTGACTTTGATGGGACTACACCACATCTTCTTGCTGATCTTTACTGGCTAACACTGGCCAAAAGGAGAGCTTTATAACCACTTCTAGAAATCTTCTGCGCAAGAGACATTAACTATTTGTATTCCCCACAGAGGGAAGAGACTACCCCAAAACCCAGGGATGACGAGGAGACAAAGATCCCGGCGTCGATCTACCATGTCAGCTGACGATACCTAAATCACTTAATGGCTTTAGGACTGTAGTGCCCTGAGATTCTTTTGATTTTTTCTTTGCTTCTCTTGTGGCCTGGTTCGATAAGCCTTGTGGATTCTATGTGGCTCACTCAATAGTTCAAGACACCAGGGATGGAGGGTGTGTAAATGGATAAATAGTCTAAGGTCATGTACCCCTCCCCTATTGGTTACCTGCCTTAGAGACTGCTATGATAGAGATTTGCTGAAGCCGTGTATGTAGTTTCATTTACCTATTTTCTGTTAAATTCCTACTAAACGAGATAAGTGATTTAGATTCCTCCATCTAAAGGAAAATGTTAGTACTTCCATCAAGACAGTAATTCGCTTTTGTTTTAGAATAGTAAGTAAGGGATGTATCATAGAATAATGTTGATTATCTCCACAACTTGTTTGGGTTTATTACTAGTATGCAAGCTGTAGAGGTCTGGCTGTTCTGAACTGTTTGATTCCAGCCACTGCCCACAGTAGAGTTTGGCTAAGTTCACATCTAAGGGGGGTCACGTTTGTATTCCTATGCGTTTTTGTACTCCAAAGAAACGCATCCAAAAACCATCCATTGATTTAAATGGAAAGTGTAATGAAAACGCAAATAAAAATGCATGTCATTTTCAGAAAACCAAAACGCATGCGTTTTTGCAAACGCAGCCCAAAACGTTGCAGGACACGTTTTGGCTGTGTTTTCATTGTGTTTTCCATTTCAATCAATGGATGCAAAAACGCACGAGTTTCATTGTGTTTTTGTGCACAAATACTTCAAAAACGTAATGCAACCCAAACGGAATAGAAATGCAGATGTGAAAAGGCTGTATGTCTTTTGAGACTGATTTGCAGAGACTACTCTGTTTTTATTGGATAGTCCATAGGCTTAGTAGCCTTGAGACTAATTGTAAGTGATCAGCTCCTTTTTGGCTTCACACCTCTGATCTCCAGTTCTCTATTGCCTTATTCTCTTTTCTGTGTCTATACTTTCCTCTCTGAATTCTACTTTTCCTCTGTCTTACTTTCCTACAACTCCTTCCCCGGGAGGCCTCCCTTGTCTCTCTCCTTCCCTTTTTTTTCCCCCTCTCCCTCACTCATCATTGTTACTACTGTCCGTATTACATGGCGACCCTAAATCTGAACTCGCTGAATGTTAGAGGATTCAATGTCCCAGAGAAGAGTAGTCAAGTGCTTTTCTGTATGCATAAAAAACTCACCCATATTCTTATCCTGTAGGAAACACACTTCAGAGCAGATCATGTTCCTACCCTCAAACATAGATATTACATTAAGTGGTTCAACAGCACTAATCCTGAATCGAAGTCACAGGGGGGCAGTATCACGCGTCATAAGACCCTTCAGGCTCAGGTGATTGATACTAAATCAGACCCGAATGGTAGGTTCCGTTTTGTAAAGATTAGATGAACAATCAAATTCTCACCGTTGCCAATTTTTATATTCCAATCAGGATGAAACACGTGTTTGCAGAATTACTTAAACCATCTATGCCACCTTTGCCGAGGGTTCTCTTGTAGTTGGAGGAGACTCCAATCTCACGTTGGACCGTACTGTGGATTCATCTTCTGGTAGGTCTTCAGGCCCTGCCTCTCATCTGGGGAACCTGAGAGCTAAGTCCCCCCACTGCGAATTGCAGTCCGCAGCCACCCCAGAAAATGGCACGTTCATAGAAGCGCTGGCGCTGTGCCCATCTCATCTAGGGCCCTGGTGCGGTGGCTCTCTGGGTAATAATGGGGTTAGGGCCAGCTTTGTATTATCAGCTGGCCCTGAGCCCGAAATTCACGGGGTCACGCCAATATTAGACATGATTACCATGCATTTCTAGTGAAGTATTTAAAAAAACAAAACACAAAACTGAGAAGAAATCTTTTATTAGAAAAAAAATAAAAAAATTCTTATTGACTCAATCTTTATAAAAAAAAATTATCTTCCGTCCGACGTAGTTCAATGGAGTCTTCTTCTATAGCTCATCTACGTCTCTGGTAGAGAACCTCTACCAGAGATGTAGCTGAGCTGTGCGGCCGTGGGACAGTTTATGTGAGTTCATGCAGTCAAGCATGAACTCACATGAACCCTCTCAGGGCATTGCGGCTAGTTCAAATGAACAGCTGATCAGCATCAGCTGATACCTCAGCTGTTCATTTGAAATAACCGGCGGGAAAGCCAGCAGTGAAAAGACTTCACCGCCGGTTTTTCCCGTTCGGTGCTCCTTGATGCTCCTTCCCCGCCCCATCCTAATTTAGGACAGGACGGGGAGCAGGGAGCTGGGAGTGCAACAATGAATGTGAAAGACTTTACCGCCGGCTTCCCCGCCCGGGTCCTTCGCTCCCCACTCCCTTGTGCTGCACTCCCCGCCCGTCCTAACTTAGGATCGAGCAGGGAGGGGGCATCAGGGAGCGAACAGTCAGGCAGGGAGGCGGCGGGGGAGTGAGGATTGAACTGAGTGATTGTTTAAAAACCAGCGGCTTTTTACCACCGGCTTTTAAACAATCACGTGGGGCATTTCAGCCTGTTCCTCAGCCCCCAGACCACTGTATAGGGTCCAGCAGACAATTACTCGCGCTTCCCATTGACTTACATTGTACTCGTTACTCCTAGCCAGTAATTACAAGGAAACTCGCGGAGTAACGAGTAGCCCGAATATCGTACTATTCGGCGAGTACCGAATAGTAACCAGTATACTCGCTCATCCCTAGTGCTGATGCATCATGCAAGAATTAGATTTAAAAAATGTTTAAACACTGGTTGTAATGTAACAAAATAGGTGAAAAGGCAAGGGGTTGGATACTTTTGCAGGGCACTGTATGTGGTTTTGAATTTGCAGAAAAAAGGTGTCCAGGATTTGCAGCCAATTTCACCCTTTGTAGCACTATGCATGGCTGTGGAGTCGGAGTCAGTGTCCATGTTGGTGGAGTCGGAGTTGGATTCAGGGAAATTGAAGAGTCAGCGTTGGATGTTTGGCTTACTGGCTTCACAGCCCTGGCTGTCGTGACGTCCTGAGTTTGTGTCCATACTGATGGAGTCGGAGTCAGAATCAGATGTTTGGCTTACCGACTCCACGGACATGGTACTAAGTAAAAATACTCGGAAAGCATTGACTATTTAGCCGGTATGTAGGTTTCAGTCCGAAATTGTTTTTGCCGTGCCTAATTCAAGTGATTGAAATTGAAAATACCGTTGTAGAATACTGGGGGTTGTCAGTGCGCTCTGTATGTGTACAGGAGCAGTATTTTGCCCCCATTTACACGTCTACTCTGGATAACATAGACTGTGAAGTGAAGCGTTTCCTCACTGTGCAAGTCAGTGACGCCTGGCAGTCTTGAGAAAAGATAATAATATCCTTACATATGGAAATGGAGAGAAGAGGTTTTTTTTTTTTCCTCCCGTGCATCTGAAATGATTTTTGGTGAGATTTCCTCATTAATTTTTCAAACAGACAAAAAAATACTTTCATAGCAGAAGTGGAAACAGATTGAAATAAAATTAGCATTTTCTAGCAGTCTGCCTGCGCGATGAGTGAAATGTGTTTCCCCAGAGATGATGGAGCAGTCAGCTGGTCTGCGGTGTGACAGTCACCACAGTATATACATACAACTCTACTACCAGTGTCAGAAGCCGCAAAGCAAGCAAAATAAGACGTCTTGTGCATGTGAATTGTATTTTTCTTAAAGGGGTTATTTAGGAATAACTAAAAAATATATAAATAAAATATCATTATAAATCAGTTCCTAAATACTTTTTAATTAGAAAATAATACAAGTTTTATCTACAGAGGTAATCACTGTTGAGTTAAAATTGCTACTGCCTTCCGGAATATTAATAGGACCAGTGACTGTGAGCATGTGCAGTAGGAAACTGACTCTTCCCTTCATGTGTACAGATGTGAGCACCTAGGGGTTATTCTGATCTAATACTAGAAATACCAGGAGTGTTGAGGTAAGAAGAGGCTGCTTACACTGCTATCCACCCTGTTCATCTGATGGTGGGTTTACACACACCAATCATTGTATCCAATATCTGAACAGATCTCTGGTTGCAGTGAAATCATGGACACATAGTTCCATTTTGTGGCTGTGTACAACATGGAGCAATCTGTCCATGATTTCACTGCAACCAGAGATCTGTTCAGATATTGGATACAATGATTGGTGTGTGTAAACCCACCATGATGTAATCCTGGAGATACCAGGTGTGCTGAGGAATGAGGCTGCTCACACTGCTGTCCACCTTCTCTGTCTGATGTAATACTGGAGATACTAGGGAGTTGATGTAAGAGAAGGCGACTCACTGCTGTCCACCCTGTCTGACTGATCAAATCCTGAAGATACTAGGTGTGCTGAGGAAAGAAGAGGCTGCTCATTTCTATCCACCCTATTTATATGATCTTATACTGGAGATAGTAGGGGTGTTGAGCAAGAGGAGACTGATCACATTGCTGTCCTCCCTGTATATATGATCTAACACTGGAGATAACAGGCATGCTGAGGAAAGAAGAAGCTGCTCACAATGCGGTCTGCCCTGTTAATATGATCTAAGGCTATGTTCACACACACCGCTTTTATTGCGTTTTATTTTGCGCAGGCGCTTTTACCATCATTTTTTACCCGCACAAAAAAAGAAGCAGTGCTGTCCAGACAGCACGCTTTTATACGGGCCGGGGGAGGAGTGATCTCACAAAGGGGAGGAAGAATCCTGCTTCCTCCTCCCCTCTGTGCCATGTCTGCCAGCCCCCATTTGATTTTGCAGTGTATTAATATACACTGCGAAATCAAAATTAAACAAAGCCAGAAGTATTAAAAGTAATAAAGATTTCATACTTACCTCTCCGCCGGCTTGTTCGTTCCATCAGGAGCTGTGTGAAGTCCATGTACTGATGGAAAAAGACATGCCACGATGTCAGAGGGGGCGTTCCCGGCGCTGATTGGTCGTTCGCGGTCATGTGACATATCACATTACCGGAACACCCTCTGACGTCACCACAGGTCCTAGCAGGACCATTCCAGCGGCAGCTCCTCGCTCCCGGACACTGGAACACCCGTCGGAGAGATAAGTATTTAATTCTTTATTATTTTTTAATACATTTGTCTTTATTTAACTTTGATTTTGCAGTGTATATTAATACACTGCAAAATCAAATGGCGCGGTCACAGGTGTCACACAGGGGAGGAGGAAGCAGGATTCTTCCTCCCCTCTGTGACATCACATGCAGCAGCGCCACCCTTATAGGAAAAAGCGCCGGCGCTGCTGCATAAAGAATTGACAAGTCAATTCTTTTTACGCCGGCGCTTTCTCCCAGAAAGGCGCGACGCGAAAATACGCATTGTCTGAACTGCAAAGTGAATTTACATTCACTTTGCTGTCAGACAGTACGCACCTGTGCATTTTTGAAAAGCGCTCGTAAAAAAGAGCTAAAAAATGCGCAGTGTGTGAACGCAGCCTAATACTGAAGTTACTAGGTGTGCTGAGGAAGGAGGCTGCTCAGATTGCTGTCCACCTTGTCTATCTGATCTAATACTGGAAACACCAGGAGGGTTTGATGTAAGAGAAGGCCACTCGCTGCTGTCCACCCTGTCTTTCTCATCTAAGGTCCCATTCACACACTTCTTTTTTTGCTGCGTATTTTTAAGCACAAGCTCATCACAAACCAGGAGTGGGTGATTAAACATATAAGTGGAGCACTTGTTTCTATTAGACCTTTCCTCTGAGTGTGCCACTCCCGGTTTTGATTGTTCCACTCCTGCCTTTTTTTGAGCTTGTGCGTAAAAATACGCAGCAAAAAAAGCAGTGTGTGAATGGGGCCTAAAACTGGAGCTACTAGGCATGTTGAGGGAAAAAACAGGCCGCTCACAATGCTGTCCACCCTGTTTATTTGATCTAGTACTGGAGATACCAGGGGTGCTGGAGCAAGAGGAGGCTGCTCATACTGCTGTCCATCATGTCTACAAGTGCTTCTCCATAAATTAGAATATCATCAAAAAGATAATATATTTCAGTAATTAATACATGTGTAGAGAAGGATTTCCAGTTTGTCAAGGAAATAAATTATCTTACCACAGCAGATTCTGGTCAGACGACCATTGCACTCAGTGCTGTATGCAGCTCTGCCCAGGTTTTAACTGAAGGCTTTGTGAATGCAAGACACCAGCCCCAATCACTAACGACCTCCATTCACACAGAGGGAGTGACTACTGGTTGTCCTGCACACACAATGGGCTCCATATAGGGCGCAGTTCACACAGGCCTGCACAGTGTATGCCCAGCCTCTTACATTAACCCCCATCTCAGTAGGCGGGCTGTTATGGCATTCAACACCGTTACCTGCGCCAGAACAAACGCACCCATACGGCCCAGCTGCACACAGCAACAAAAAGAGTGCAAGAAAAACCAAAAATGACAGAAAACTGACATTATGGAAATTTAGTTAGTTTTAAACTATATCAAATTGTGGGTAGGTAACGGTGTTGAATGCCGTAACAGCCCGCCTACTGAGATGGGGGTTAATGTAAGAGGCTGGGCATACACTGTGCAGGCCTGTGTGAACTGCGCCCTATAAGGAGCGCTTCCAGATGGTTCATTAATTACTCCGATTATTTCAAGGAAATTCCGATTTATCAAACATACAAACACAACGCGTTTCAGACAGAGAAGGTGGACATAAAATTAGCCTTCATCAGGTAAATTTTATGTATAGCCGTAACGCGTTGTGTTTGTATGTTTAATAAATCGGAATTTCCTTGAAATAATCGGAGTAATTAATGAACCATCTGGAAGCGCTCCTTGACAAACTGGAAATCCTTCTCTACACTCCTTGATGAATCTCCTGCAAGGTGGTTCATTTTACCTGTTTTGAGCTGCAGGCCAGAGGATCCAGACGATTACTCCACTACCCAAACACAGGGTTACATGCTGATCAACAAGACACCAAAAAGGTGAGGAGAGTTCCTATTTCTGTCTGATATAATCAAAATTCTGCACTTAGATCTGCACCCCCTTCTTTTTCCCTCTATCCCTGTCTTGCAGACTTTACTGTCTTCAAAGACGTTACTGAAGTAATTAATACATAAACTGAAACACATATAATACATAGTCATTAAAGAGTGATCTATTTTAACTGTTTATGTAAATGTTGATGATTATAACTTACAGCCACTGACTCAAGTCATCTCAGAATTTGAATATTATATAAGACCAACTGAAAAAAGAATTTCTAACTCATAAATGTTGGCCTAATGAAAAGTTTGTACAGTAAACGCACACAATACTTTTGCATGAATTACTGCATCAATGCAGCGTGGCATGGAAGCGATCAGCCTATGGCACTCCAGAGTTGTTATGGAAGCCCAGGTGGCTTTGATAGCAGCCTTCAGCTCATGTACACTGTTGAGTCTGGTGTCTCTTATCTTCCTCTTGACAATACATCATAGATTCTCTGTGGGGCTTAGGTCAGACGAGTTTGCTGGCCAATCAATCACAGTGATACTGTGGTTAGTAAACCAGGGATTGGTACTTTTGGCAGTGTGGACAGATGCCAAGCCCTGCTGGTAAAATTAAATCTCCATCTCCAAAAAGCTTGGCAGAGTGAAGCATGAAGTGCTCTAAAATTTCCTGGGTTGATAGCAAGCTCCCAGACCTGGTAGACAGCAGCGCTGACTTTGGTCTTGATAAAACACAGTGGACCTACACCAGCAGATGACATGGCTCCCCAAACCAACACTGATTGTGGAAACTTCACACTAGACCTCAAGGAGCTTGGATTGTGGCCTCCACTTTTCCTCCAGACTCTGGAACCTTGACTTCCATATAAGATGCAGAATTTACTTTTCATCTGAAAACAACACCTTGGACCACTGAGCAACAGTCCAGTCCTTTTTCTCCTTGGCCCAATTAAGATGCTTCTTGCGCTGTCTATTGGTCACGAGTGGCTTGACACAAGGAATATGACAGTTGTAGCCATGTCCTGGATACGTCTGTGTGTGGCGGCTCTTGAAGCACTGACTCCAGCAGCGTCCACTCCTTGTGAATCTCTCTCAAATTTTAAAATGGCCTTTTCTTAACAATCCTTTCAAGGCTGTGGTTATGCTGGTTGCTTGTGCACTTTTGTCTACCAGACTTTTTCCTTCCACTCAACTTTCTATTAATATGCTTGGATACAGCACTCTGTGAACAGCCAGATTCTTTAGCAATGACCTTTTGGGGCTTACCCTCCTTGTGGAGTGTGTCAATGACTGCATTGTGGACATCTGTCAAGTCAACAGTCTTCCTCATGATTGTGTAGCCTACTGAACCAGACTAAGCAAGCATTTAAAATGCTTAGTAAGTCTTTGCAGGTGTTTTGTGTTAATTATTAAAAGTTTCTGAGATAATGACTTTTGGATTTACATTGGCTGTAAGCCATAGTCCTTGACATTAACAGAAATAAACAATTGATATAGATCACTCTGTAATCACTCTATATATTATATCAGTTTCACTTTTTGTATTGAATTACTGAAATAAATGATCTTTTTGCTATTCTGATTTATTGAGAAGCACTTGTATCTGATCTAATACTGGATATCTGATACTAGGCATGCTGAGGAAAGAGGCTGCTAATACTGCTGTCCACCCTATCTAAATAATCCATTAATAAAGATACCAGGAGGGGTAAGGTAAGCAGAGGCCACTCATACTGCTATTTTCCCTGTCTATCTCCTCTAATATTAGAGATGCCATGGTTTCTGAGGCAAGAAGAGGCTGCTCACACTGCTGTCCTCCCTGTCTATCTGATCTAATACTGAATATAGCAGGGTGTGGAGAAAAGAAGAGACTACTCACACTCCTGGCCATCCTGTGTATCTGATCTACTACTAAAGATGCCAGGAGTGCTGAGATAAGAGGCTGCTCATACTGCTGTTCACTATGTGTGTCTCCTGTAATACTGGAGATTTCAGAGTTGCTGAGGAAAGAAAAAGTTGCCATGCTATTATAATACCCTCATTTTTTCTAAATGCAGAGTAAGGCCCCATTCACACACTGCTTTTTTTGCTGCGTATTTTTAACTACAAGCTCATCACAAACCGGAGTGGGTAATTAAACATATAAGTGGAGCACTTGTTTGTATGATGGTGGGTTTACACACACCAATTTATCTGTTCAATATCTGAACCAATCTCTGGTTGCAGTGAAATCATGGATACATTGCTCCATGTTGTACACAGCCACAAAATGGAGCAATGTATCCATGATTTCACTGCAACCAGAGATTGGTTCAGATATTGAACAGATAAATTGGTGTGTGTAAACCCACCATTAGACCTTTCCTCTGAGTGTGCCACTCCCGGTTTTGATTGTTCCACTCCTGGCTTTTTTTGAGTTTGTGCGTAAAGATACGCAGCAAGAAAAGCAGTGTGTGAATGGGGCCTAACTGCTGTGACATGGAGGTACCTTGTTAGTACATGCTGTAGGTTATCTCCAGCTCACAACCACCTGTCCTATTAACACTGTTAGACAGGTTTCTGTTAGTTTAACAGGTTAGCAGTGGTTTTGATTTTCTATAGAGATGTGTGGTTTTATAATTAAAGGGAAATTGTCACCTAATTCATGCAGCCCAAAATGGCTGTATGAATGATTACAGAGAGGTATAATCTTCTTGGAAATTCTCCATCATTTCAGAGAAAATGTAGTTGTTTGTTCTGGGACCATGGCCAGAGATGAGACTAGTCCTGCTCCACCCTCAGTCAGCGTCTCCCAGCTCTGCTGGCAAGTAAGCAAAGGCTAATCGGCTTGTGTATTGCCGATCGGCGGTTCATTAATGGATCGTGCTGTGTAATCACCTCATGATTTTGTTTGCATGGCTGTTCACAGAATTGGCAGAATATTACAGCATGTACTATTCTTCTTGTCTCCAGAACCTGAAAAGATGGGTTATTAGACACCTGGGTCCATCTGTTGACATTTGACGCCATCGTATGATGGATACGGCACAA
Source organism: Allobates femoralis (assembly GCA_033576535.1). NCBI lineage: Eukaryota > Metazoa > Chordata > Amphibia > Anura > Aromobatidae > Allobates > Allobates femoralis. The sequence goes on from JARQOC010000001.1 coordinate 63,888,092, forward strand.
CTTCCTACAGTCAAAAGAAACATCTAAGTCTCAACTCACCCTGGCGCCATGGCTTCTTTTTGGAATAGAAGCAATGGCGTCTGTGTGAACAAGGTCTTAGATGATACTAGTTTCGTTCGGGTATGATTTGTTGAAGAAATTAAAGTAAACACAGAGCTAGAAGATTTTTGAGAAACCACAAACAGCCTTTGAAATGACCTGGGGGAATGTTCTCAATCCAAAACAGCGTGAAGCCAAATGTAAGCTTGTCGCTTTCCTGAAATAAATGAGTTTGTAAAAAAGAAAGAAAATGGAGAGGAAATAACCGATAACTGGGTCACCCAGTGAGTAATCCAAGGACAAGACAACACTGGAGGTGGTTTGGTAGTGCTTGAATCGAATCACTTTATAGATGCCCTGTAATTAAATGGATTGGAGTGGTAACTAGTTGTGGTTATATTTTCAGTGATCCATCAGAAAAAAAATATAGGCAAGAACTATCTTAAAGAGCAACCTTGGGCATTTATTACTGTACTTATAGGAATGACACAATGGCAATAATGTTCTTACAAATTGGGCAGCATTGTGGCTCAGTGGGTAGCACTATTGCCTTGCAACAGGTTTGTATCTTCTCTTCGTGTTCGTCGAGGTTTCATCCGGGTTCTCCAGATTCTTCCCACACTCTGAAGACATACTGATGGGATGGTGAATTTAGACTGTGAACTCTTAATGAGAATCATGATGAAAATGTCTAGGCTATGCTGTCCCCGTGGGGTAGTATTCCGGAAGATCAATTTCAGTACCTAGGGGAATGTACACCAGGAAGATTGGCTATGGTTCTAAAGACCAAAAGAGGTCCAACACGCTTTGTGTGTCTGTAATAACGTTGCCATTTATTGTAATCATTACACATGGAGACACATAAAGAAGTTGTAGACACAAAACAATATTTTCCATCAAAGGCGGAGTTGTGTTTTTTTACTGTAGTTTCATTGAAGCAACAAAAAAATGTTTTTTTTCCATTTTAAATTAACCATTCGTTGATTTTTTTTATTTTTGTTTTCATTTTTTCGCTCTCCTTCTTCCAAGAACCATAACTTTTTATTTTTCCGTCAATATAGACATGTAAGGGCTTGTTTTTTGCGGGACCAGTTGTACTTTTGAATGACATCATTCACCATATAGTGCACTGAAAAGCAGGAAAAAAATTCCAAGTGCAGTGAGATGGCAAAAAAAAGTGCAATTTCACAATTGGTTTTGGTTTTTTTATTTACCATGTTTACTGTATAGTAAAAGTGACTTGTCAATATGATTCCTCTGGTCAGTATGAGTTTGTAGGTCCCAAATATGTAAACTTTTAATTTTATCCCAGTGGTGACATTTTTTTTTTTTTTTTTTTAAATAGCACTTTTGTCACCATTTCCCAAGACCTGTAGCAGTCTCATTTCTCGGCGCATCTTATATTTTGCGTCCTGAGCTGACATTTTTAATTACACCACTGTTAGGTAGATGCGATATTTTGTTCGCCTGTTATTGAATTATAATTTAAAAATAAAACAACCAAAAAAACTTAATTTTGACATTTTGACTTTTTCCGTTATGCAGTTTACCGATCAGATTAATTTTATACTTTGATAAATCGAGCATTTCTGAACGAGGCAATATCACATGTGTATTTTTTTTTCAATGGTTTTATTTTCAATGGGACAAAATTAAATTGATTTAAACTTTAGTTTTTTTTTGTTTTTGTTTTTTAAATTTCATATTATTAAAAACCTTTGTCATTTTATATTATTTTGTTAGCCCCCTTATGGTACCTTTACAAGCCGCGACGGCAGGCTGGATACATCCCGCTACAGGCTACAAATGTAGCTTGTAGCGCCAATGTAGCCCGTCGTAGCGGCGTCTGAAGACGTGACGCTACAGCCGGCAACAGATACATCTGTTTCCTAGGTCTGCTCGAAAACTGATGGCTACAACGCCGATGGTAGCGAGCTGTATCGGCGTGTAAAGAGGCAACGGAAGGGAACTCGGGACAGCCTGCGATGTAGCTGCAATGTAGCTAAGGCATGACCCTGGCTCCGTGTTACCGCGCCCCATGTGCGATCATTGGTGGAAGCTGCTGCATGACGATTGGTAGTCGCTGCATAGGGAGGCATATTTAAGGAGCTGACGAGTCACACTACACAATCGCTCGAGCATGCTGTATTACTCAGCCTCCTGCGTTGCCTGCCCAATCAGGATGTTATTGCTTCGTCCTATCAGCGTACGGACGGCTCGTAATCCACAATTGTGGCACGCCTATGTGCTGGCCCTGCTGCACCAGGTCCGCCCATAGTAGCTGGTTATAGCAGTGTGTAAATGAGCTACAGCTGGCTACTTGAGACACCCGGCGATGTAGCTAGCTATAGATGTAGCGTGGCGTAGCGCACCTTGTGGCGGCGTGTAAAGAGGGTGCGTTGACCGTTTGTAACCGTTTGAGCGTGCTCGTGCACGTGAAGTAGCGGGATGTATCCAGCCTGCTGTCGCGGCGTGTAAAGGTACCTTTAGTGTTTCTCAACACTGCACTGTCGGATTGCTTCTGATGCATGGTTCTGTTCAGCAAAAATGATCATTTCCTGTGAACGCCAGCACTCAGCCAGTGATCACAGGAAGTGAGTTATGACAGCAACAAGGATCCATATCTGACTCTTTTACTGTCATGGCATCACATGGGCACCCTATGATTGCATCTTCGGTTGGGGAACGCCTAAACCCCTCTGGCACATGTTTAATCGTGCTGTCAGAGTTTGACAACACAATCTAACTATTTAACAGACGTGGGTGGATGTGTTAGCTGCACAGGATCGCTGGTTAGATTAACTGGCATGTGTGGGGAATTATGCTAGCTCAGAGCGTCAGCTTGTTTCAAATTTAGGGATTTGACCTATGACGTATAGGTACATCATAGGTCGTTAAGGGAGTTAAAGTTGCAAATAAGTTGTTTCCAAAAAAAAAACAAAACTAAAAAACATTGCAAACTTGTGAATACAACAGAGCATGCATGCTGTCAGGATTCTCCAGTGCCAGCAAGTAAGAGATTTGTATACTTCCGGCCACATCCTAACTAGACGTGTGAACCCTTGCTCAATACAAATTAATTGAGCGATACCGAGCATGTCTAATTGGGATGTTGCCGGATGTATACAAATCTCATATTTGTGGTTACATGACCACCACCCTCACCGCTGGCACGGGAGAATCCTAACGGCATGCGGTGCTGTGAGAATTCAAGAGAGTGACTGCAGACATTTTGCAAAAGAGCCGACAACCCCTTTAAAATATCATGTCTTTTGTAGTATTGTCTTTGTAGTGCCATCTATAAGGCAACAAAAACTAGACATAACAAGTTTTTGCACTACATATGTAGTATTCCAGCACATTTTGTATTATAACATGAATGATAGGATATTGGATGATACAGTATCTTCTTTGGCTGGCTTCACACCACGGTGTGATCCGATCCGGGGCTGATAGCCCCGGACCGGATCAGCACACAGAACTGGAGGGCCAAATGTGCCCTCCGGTCCTGTGTACAGCTGGATGGCTGTAATTGCAGCCGCAGCTGCTGATTCTCCAAGGTCCTGAAACAACAGCGGCATGCAATCCGGCCCCATAGGCTCCTATGTTAGGGAGAGCCGGATTACTGCGGATCCGGGACAATCCGGGCGAATCCGGGATCCGGCTATTTGGAGAGATTTTTCTCCCCGGACACAAAAACGTTGCAAGCAACATTTTTGTGTCCGGTGAGAATAATCCGAATTCTCCCGGATTCATTCTGAGAGATGAAACCGGATGGCAGAGAGCTGCCATCCGGCTCCATCGGGCCCCATAGGGTACTATGGGGCCAAAAACCGGTCCGGGGCTGGTTACACCGGACATCCCCGGACCGGATCACACCGTGGTGTGAAGCTAGCCTTTCAAAAAAAGATTTCACAGTGTATCACTCAACCAATTGCTAGAAGAGTTGCCTCTTCCCATCATCATATTTGTGTTAAGGAAATGTATGGAGCCACAGTCAAGCATGCATTTTTCTATTCCACCCCTCTATATGGGGCCAAGATAAAACGTGCTTCTTCCAAATGTTGTGTGGGGGTCTGCAGCTCTTCCTCACCATGGTCATGCTGGTGGAACAGAATGGTGGACGATGGTCATCCATTCTAGGGACAATGGGGGGGTCTAAGAGGTCAGATCTCTACCACCTTATAATGTATATTGGAGTATAACACTTGCGTAGCTCATCAGTAATATGTTTGCTCTTAATTCTTGAGAAGTCATTCTGACAAAGTCATAACCGTTCATGATATCTGCATGAAAAATGACAGAAAACAGAAGTTAGATGCAACACCACAGCTTATAGCTTGTATAGAATACAGCACAAACATATGTGGGCACCATCCTGTGCCAGAGAAAAGCGTAAAAACATTTTAGGCTTAGAAAACTCAATTTTCTATCGAAGATGATAAAAACAAACCTGCTATAAATGTATACGAAAAGCTTACACCACAGAGCCTTACAACATTCTCGCATCTTCCCTCCTGATCTCCATAAACACTGTAAGCCAGGAACTTCATCTGTGGCTTGGTGAATCAGGCTCTCTGCAGGGGCGACAACATTTAGAAACCTGCCATCAGGTCCTGTAGAGTAGCGTGTATGTATAAAACCATATTTCCCAGAATTCTTTAGGCAAAATTTAGCTCCCTACGATGTTAGTCAATGTTTCACTCTCCGAACTATCAGGTGGTAGTCAGTAAAGCCGTCCACCTACTGTAAGGGTATATTTACACCTACATGTTGCACTTGGCTTGTGGTGCACAGCACGATGGATGTCTTGTTTCCTTTGTGTAGAAAACTGATCAGTGACAAGTTCACACTTGTTAGTTGCAACAGTGTAAGGTAAGGAAAAGTCATTTTTATCATGTAGAGTCCACAGTAGGTTCTTTCTTTATATCTGCATTCTGTACAACACATTGGGAAATGTGGACTTCTCGCGATGTATTATTAAAATATATATGTGTGCGCAAAGTTTTAGGCAGGAGTGGAAAAAATGCTACAAAAGTAGGAATGCTCCCAAACAGAAGCGGTAATTGTTTATGTAAAAAAAAATCCCAAAATGCAAAGAGATTAAACAAAATAAAAATTTAAATCAAATCACTATTTGGTGTGACCTATCACCTTTGACCTTCAAATCTGCATGAAAGCATCGATTCTCTGTACACCCGCACACAACTTTCACGGAATTCTGCAACAAGGTTGTTCCAAACATCTTGGAGAACTAACCACAGATCTTCTGTGAATGTAGGCTCTTCATGTAATCCCTCACAGATTCAACAATATTAAGATCAAGGCTCTATAAGGGCCATATCATCACTTCAAGGAATCATCGTACTTTTTTTATGCTAAAGCTAATTTTATTATTACTTTGACTGCTGTTTTTCTGCTGCAGAATAAATTTGGAGCCAATGAGATGCCTCTCTGAAGAATAAGCACTGAATTTTTCGCTTTATAAGACGCACCCCCAAATTTAGAGGAAGAAATTAGGAAACAAAATGTAACTCCCTATTATTTAGTGCGCCTCATGTTCATGTGCAGTGTAGCTTACCAGTGGGGGGGCATGATGGTGACAAGTGACAGTCACAGCAGACAGGAGCGTGGTGGAGGGGGAAGGTGGTGGCAATTCTGCAGGCAGGGAACGAGGTTGCTGGTGGATTTTGGAAGTTGGGCAATGCTTGTGGGCCTGGAGCTGGGAATGTCATGATGTTCGGTGGTGCTGTTCAGCAGTGTGTGGCGGTATTCAGTGGGAATTTATACTTCCAAGTACCAGCAAATGGCTGCGAAAGGCAGCGCAAGTGCAGAGGAAGATCTCGGACAGCCAAAATCTCCCTTTGTGCATGTACCACGTCTGCAGCAATTTTCTAGAACTCCATTGGGTAGAGGCAGTGCTGACACAGATCAAGCTCTCAGGTCTCAGATCTTTAGCTGTGCCTGCTCTGCCTCCACAGCCAGTACCCGGAAGTATCATTGCCTGCCGAACAACACTACACCCCCAGCTCCAGACCCGCAAGCATTGCCCCATTACCAACATCCTCCTGTACCTCTGCTCAACTGCTGCTGCAACCCTTCGGTAAGCAAGATTCAGATTATAAAACGCACCAACATAAATGCATTTTATAATCCGAAAAATACGGTATCTGCCTATAAGACACTAAGAAATGAGCAATACTTAGGGCTGTAGACACAATGGTCAGCTAAGGAAACCTAGTTTAGCAGATTAAAGACATATTATGCTAACATCCACAGGAGATCTGTGGTTAGCCCTTTAAAGGGAACCTGTTCTGTCCTATTTGTTTTTTTAAACCGGCCCCAAAGTCACCTGGTTAAAAAAATATAAATGTATTTATCATAAAAAACACGTAGCTGTTTGCATTAGGTACCTGCATAAACAGCCATCAGGGTGGATACTTCAGCTGGAATCGGTTGCATCAATCCACTTCTGTTATGCAGTTTTTTAAACGTAGTAACACCCCCACTGCAGTGTAATATATTGACATCGATCACTGAAGGTCCTCTGGTGTTGAAGGACCGGTGGTGATGTCACGTCCATGTGAACATAATGGGCGGAACTAAGCAGGCCTGAAGTAAAAGATCCTTTGGGCTTAGCTCTGCAAGTTACGGTCACATAATCATGATATCACCACAGGTCCTGCAGTTTTGTCAATCAATTATAATGCAGGGGGGCGTAACAAAATTCAAAAATGAACCGTAAGCAAAAGCACAACCCATATGACTGAAGCCAGGTATGTGTGTGCAGTCACCCCAGCATATAAAGTCTTTTTTTAAGATAAATAAATGGAATTTTGTTTTTAGAAAATTGTTTATGATGCACATTGCATCATATAAAGTAAATTGGGGGCGGTTTATCATCACAAAATGACGTAACTGGTTCCCTTTAAGATGTTTGGAGCCACCTTTCTGCCGAATTCCTTCAAAGACTGCATGCAAGTGTTCCCAGAAGAATAGTCACAACAAATATTAATATGATTTAGATTTCTCTCTTGTTCATTCACTTTGCATTTTGTTAATTGATAAAAAATAAACTATTAACACCTCTTTTGAGAAAATCATTCTTATTTTGAAATATCTTTTCATCATCTGCCTAAAACATTTACACAGTACTGTGGGTGTATACTGTACCGTACAAAAGCTTTAGGCAGGTGTAGAAAGTACTGCAGAAAAATAAATATTTTTAAAATATGATCGTTGATGGTTTGTTTTTTATTCATTAATAACATGGTAAGGTTGAACAAAAGAAAAACCTAAAGCAAACTGATATTTGTCTTGAACACCCTGCCTCCAAAACAGCATTAAAGTATCAATTCTTCTCGGTACATTTGCACCAAGCTTTTGAAAGAATTTGGCAGGGAGGTTGCTAGAACTAACCACAGATTGTCAATGGATGTAGGATTGTTCAGATCCTTCTGTTTCTTCAAGTAATCCCAGACAGACTCAATGTTGGCATAAGGACTCTGGAGGAACTTTTCATTTCCAGGACTCCCTTGTTCTTCTTTAAGCTGACAATATTTCTCAATGACATTGGCTGTATGTTTGGGGTCCTTGTCCTGCTAAATAATAAAATTAGAGACAATTAGACTCCTCCATGCTTCACTGTAGCCAGAAAACTCAGTACCAGAGGAGATCAGTGGATATTTGATTTGTGGCAATACTAATAAAATAGTGATTTATTCTATGTGTTTCGAAGCGTATTCCCCGCTTCTTCAGGAAATTCACCGATTCATGCTCTCATATCAGTTGTGTGTCACAACCACACAATGTGAGCGACTAGTTCCTTTTTCTTTAATGTTATGTTTATTGGGGTAAGACCCTATTGTGCTACTTTACCACAGCTTCTGATTCACTGTAGCCTGCAGACACTTGGGTGCGTGCACACGGTCTGGAGGAAGTTTGAACTGCAAGCAGAGATTTCACGTACTGCACTCCAAAATCTACAAATGTGAATATATTTGCAATGGAGTGACGTATTCAATACTTATTTTGCCCTCTGTGTTTATATATAGGTAAAAAAGATATGCTTAGTTGCAGAAGACAACACAGATAGTGGCAGGCTAAGCTGCAGATTCTGTAAGAACCAGGTCTTCATTTTGCTACTCCCTTCTTGTCCTGTTGCAGTGCCAGGCTTCTTGTGTAATACCGCCCTTGTGTTCTCTATATGTATAACCTGACTTCAGATGTGCACAGAGCCCTTCTCAGCTCTGCTACAGTGTGGGTGGGAAGCATTACCTGTGATTGCTTTTCAGCAACCTGCCTGCTGGCATCCACTAAAGTGCAGGCAGCTGAACAGCATTGACAGCTTCTCAGTGTAATGTCCCTGCACTTTATCCTTGGACACAGAGACTGGAAGTGATGTTTCCCCAAAGGGGACCCCTTTGGGTATATGGGCCCTAGTCAATTGCCCACTTTGCTCCACCTATGATCATCACTGCACATTTCCCAGCTCTTTCCTTTAGAGCCCTTGAGCACACTTCTGTAGCTGGCAGATCTGGCCAGCTTGTGTCCTTTTGCACTCTTCCAGTGCTGCAGAGGCACAGATACGTCTGCTTGCAGCATAGGAGAGGGCACAGTTCAGTTCAACAGCATAATCATGCTTATTCCCTGAACTGTCAATCTTTAGAAATGCACAGTTGTCTCACCAGCAGTAGGTGTTCAAGGCAGGAGAGCAGTGTTCTCTAAAGAAGGATCATGATACAACCCTTTAAATCCATCTACAACATTCGCTGTACACAGGGCTGCCACTAGGAATTTCGGGGCCCCTTACTGCCAAAGGCTCCCCTGAGACTCCACCCAGCCCCCACCCAGCTACGCCTCCACCCATGCTTCGCTTCCACCCAAACATGCATTATATTTATAGTGAAAAATTGGAACAGCACCAAAAATGACATCAATTTATGTGCAAAGCTTTCCCAGCCAACAATCCAGATGGTTCCTTACAATAGGGTAAAAAAAGG